>LR736859.1:902315-1269570 GCA_902654985.2 Oryctes borbonicus | reverse complement strand
TATAAACCAAAACGAAAACTTCTAAAGTAGGGCAGTAATGAAATAAATGAAAAAATCGCACAGTAACAAAGTATAGTAAAAATTACACCCATAAAATGAAATGCTAACGAAATATCTAGATATTTTAAGCTGAACATTATTATCATTATGACTAAGAGTAACATGTAAGTAGTAGCATGTCATACAAAAGTGACAGAGTGCATTCACTGTTACGATCATGCTATCCTCAACAATGCTCTCTTTAGCCCAATTGGTGGAGGTTCCGAGTTGTT
This sequence comes from Oryctes borbonicus, assembly GCA_902654985.2. Classification (NCBI taxonomy): domain Eukaryota; kingdom Metazoa; phylum Arthropoda; class Insecta; order Coleoptera; family Scarabaeidae; genus Oryctes; species Oryctes borbonicus. The sequence goes on along the minus strand of LR736859.1, from coordinate 1,269,298 downwards.
ATATATCAAGATTAAAAAAAGAGAAAAAGAAGAACTTGGGACGGGGACAGAAGCAGATTTCTAAAACACATACTCGCACTTACATAAGCTGTGTTTTTCAAATCTTGTAAAGATTCCTTTTGAAAATGTAACGGCCAACCCAAATATTCTACCTATTTTACACAAATGGTGTCAAAATCATAGCCTGCGCATAAACCCGAAAAAGATTACAATCGTTCCTTTCACAAGAAAAAGGAAAGAATGGCGGTAAGAACTAGGATCTGAAGTCTCAAATGATGTCTTAGGCATACACAGCAATAATTAGATCCATGATCAGTTACGCCTCTTTGGTCCGGTGGCCAAAAAAAATCTCAAAAAACTGTGCTTTAACAAATTCAGAGGCTTGCTTGTCTCAACACCGCAGGTGTGATGCGTACGTGTCATACAGCAGCCCTGGAAGTCCTGCTGGAACTAACGCCACTTCACATCCACCTTCAGAAATAGGCTATATTGAGTGCCCTCACGCTAAGCACAATCCCCAGTCTGGGGATTTTAAAGGGCATGTTAGAATCCTTGAAGAACCCAACATAAATTATCTGATGTATATTGCAAAAGACAAGATACCTATGCAATACAATTTTGATCAGCCATATAAGGTGATCATTGAAAGCCGTGAATTGGCATTCGAGCAGCCTCAAAGCAAAAGAGGTACCCTGGCATGGTACATAGACAGCTCAAGAGTAGAAGGTGTTTGAACAGGTATGGGCTGGGGTGGGTCTAGTTACCACCTTAAAATGCCTGCAGGACCCCACGCCAACGAGCAAAGATTTCTGCTTTGAACTTAAGTAGAAGTAACTATAACTATATTCAGTGACAGTCGGGCAGTTCTAAAGGCTATCAAAGCCTACTCATATGAATCTGCTCTGATTCGTGAATGTATACGCAATTTAAGGAAATGGAGACATAAAAACCATGTTACTCTGCGATGGGTCCTAAGCTATCAAGCGATCGAAGGCAACGAAAGGCAGATAAGCTGGCTAGGGAAGCAACCAATATCGCCCTCATGGGCCCTAACCCTTTCCGTGGCCTACAAGAGAGCAAAACAAGAAATTAAAACAGGGGAGGATGATCAAAATACCTGGTACGGGGAGAATGATCCAAGACAAAAAGAGGCGGAAGCATTCATTCGGGTTCGCTTAGGACAGCAAAAATAATACTATCGTTGAGCAAAAGAGACCTCAGATTACTGGTGAAATTTTTGAGGGGTCATGCAGCCCTAAAATATCACCTATTTAATCTAGGAAAAGCTGAAGATCAAATATGTCGTCTGTGCGTCTAGAAGATCTGGAGACGGCAAAACACATCCTATGTAAATGTGTTGCCATAGTCGCACTCGACAACAACGCTTCAGTAAATTATTCCTGACATCTACTGAACTGAGGGATGAAGATCCTAGAGTAATACTAACGTTTATTAAGAGCCTCCACCTACTCTAGCACGTGTAACGGCATTTCTATCAAGGTCGCAGTGACCAAAGGCATTTGTGCCATTGTTCAAAAATACTAATACTATTAAACACTAATGCTATAGTGTTATAATTTAGGACATCTAGTATAGTGAGTTTTATATGTCCACTCGTTCAACGTGGAAATCCCTTTGACGGCTATAAGCCCGTTTTCAGTAGCTTCAACTTCTTTTATCTCATACGATTTAGGTTGTCAAAGATTATATTAAGTCCAATCAACGACGGTAGCAGTGGAATGAAATAGTTACTTGTATTCTGTTGGAATATGGAATATAATGGAATCTTTTCTTACTACAATCTCCAAAACAATTTCAGACGTATCTTTGTTGTAATATCGTAAATTAAATATAGTTCACCAAAGTCTCGTTTAACAGTAAGATTTTTGCTGGTAGTGTTTTTTCGAGAGGAAATTAAAATTAGTCATTTAAAACAATTGCTATTGCGATTAAATAGAGTAGTGAGGAGACGCTAGAGAATTTCAAGTTTCCATTTAGGTAACACAAGTTTAATTGCGTCCCCATTTTCAAAATGTTCACCGTTTGAATTCTACTATCAATTTGAAGTGTTGGTTAAGTGTGATGGTTTGAATAACCTGAATTTATGTGTGTTGAAACGTTGCAATATTAGGTCACTTTCTGAAATAAAATTATAATATTCGTTAAAATTCGTTTATTGTTATCTGTGTGGACCTGAATTACCGAAAGGGAGTTCTAAAAACAGTCGCGAATTCCACAAATCCTAAATTGAATTAAGTAATTACGAAAAATCATCTTTTAAAATGTCCCCTCGCATGTAATGTTTTATAGGAGGGAAATTTAAAAAAATAGAAATCAGTTAATTCAATTTCAAATTGTCTGAATGAAATAGGACGTTATTAAGTTAACTTATTAATATTAAATATCATCATAGTATTCTTATTTTTCTCTAACCACCGAAAAAATGCCACGTACTCTTCCAACGTTATTCATTTCGAATGAATGTTATTATTCAGACACGAGAATTTCCGGAAAAGTAACCTTGTAGCCCTTAAGCAATTCCACCAATTGGTCTTCGTAAAATTACTAAAGGAAACAAAAATTTTCGTTTCAAAAGTTTTTCATGAAGAAACTCAATTACCAAACAGGTGAAAATAAACGCCAATAATAAAAACAAACCCGCATGATACATAAATTCTCGAATTTCTGTAATTTTCCTGCAATTTTCTGTAGCCGGCGGCATTTCGGGCAATTTAATAAAATCTTTTTCTTGTCTCTCTTATCTGTTCCCTTGTCAGTTCGGTTGGTTCTTCTTTCATTGCCTCCGCGATTTCTTTCAGAAACTAATTTGACGGCTATTCAATCAGGTCATATTGACCAACAAAAACTGACTTCGACGATCAAGGCCGGTCGCAATTTCATCTTAAAAATTACCGATATGACCCTCAAATGAAAAGCTACTGATTGGATTGGACACTGTAACCAATATAACTTAATAGAATTCCGACAGCCGACGAACGAAATAAACCTTTTAAGTGTAATTGAGATAAGCTCTTCCTCAATTTGTGCGAAAAGGCTTATCTTCTTTATACATATTGTTCTTCAATTGTGGTGTTCTTATTTCAGCATTATTACTTTCGTTGATAAAATTTGTAAAAGGGTGGATGTATATTTATGTCACTGTTCTAATAAATTTGAATAACAGAGTCTGTATTTTCCGTACACCAAATAAAATTTTAAGCGTAGTGTTTAGGTATTTGACGTCTCCGGCTAGATATATACTGAGAAAAAGGATTATGTTCAATCAACAGTTTCGGTACCTCCAACTTTTTACAAATTGATTTTAGCATTAAACCATTCAGAAAACGAATAGCTTATTTATACCACCACACGAAATTATAAAATTGATCCTTCTTTGAATCGTCTAGTTACAAGATTTATAATTTTTATCATTATTACTACTGAAAGTTTCCTTTGAATAAGTTTTAGGGCACTTTATCAGCAAAACCTATCAATATTGATATTTGTAGATGTGTGTGATTTTGGAGATATTTGTAGAAATATGGACAAAGAGCTATGAAGAATATCAGGCAGTGGGACAAAATATCTTTATCATTGTGAAAACCACGCACCATATCCGCTTTTTGCTACAGTAAAATATTTTTGAAGAAGATGATAGTTTCATCGAAACGTCGGTTGTACACATGAAGATAGAATGAACAATTCTTGCTCAAAATTTTTGCCATTTTTACTTCATCGTTGAACAGAACATTTCCTCCGTCATATATTCGTCAGAGGTCGTCGGAGGTGGGAAGAACGCTTCTGCAGAAATGCCTTTTTTAGCTGATGTATAAACTCATCTATACAAAAAAATTGTTTCACCGATTATGTCTAAAATGTTATGAACATTCATGCATACTTTATTAAACTAATTTGAAGTGTAGTACCACATAAGTTTTGTAAGTAGTAAGTGCTGGTTTTCATTTGTATTGTGTGGGAATCTTTGTTGTAGGATTTTATGTGACAACCTCTGAAAAATGGATTGCTTACGGTCCAAATCATAAATTGTGTATCTACAAAAAGTAACATTTAAACCGTTTAAAGCGATTCACATTTTGTAATGGTAGTAGTGTGCCTTAATCATATTAAATGTAGAAAACAAAACTGCATAAGGAGTGGTCATCTATTGCATTCAAATACCAATTTTATTGCTAACAAAATTTCTACAATTCAATCAAGTAATAATAACAATCCAATGTATTATAATGTTATGAATTTGTTAAGTTCTAATTAGAAGTTAATTTCTCCGGATCATAGATCCGGGACTCCGACAGTTTAAGATTATAGATTACAAATAATAACATTTTTCAAAAATGCCCCAAGAAAAGCTCTGCGAACATTTGAATAATCAACCTTGAAGGAAATTTGCACTTGAACTACAACAGTTGTATTTGCTTGGCAAATGAAACACATAGCCAAATACGACTTCACTCAACCTAAAGGAGCATATTCCCGCTATATTCCCTTCGCTTCTTTGCTCCCAACAGCATTTGTCAAAATTCACGGCCAATTATGGTACACATTTCGCATCGACAATATTTTATATTCTTACAATTAATGTTTTTTTCTTTAAAATACCATGTCACATACCATGCGAGCTCTCCAATTATATGACGCTAAGAAGTATTAGCAACTGTGCACTGTGGCCATTTCCTGCCGAACTGGATGCTGTATATCAACGGTTGCCCAGGAAAATGGTACATTAAAAACGAACATTTACGACATGAAGAAAATAAGGGGAAGATGAGTAATATTTCCATTATCCTGGGATTATTGTTGGCTGCAGGTAACTTTGCTTAATAAAGCGCCAGTGACAGGGAGGGGGACACCTGAGGGTATATAAGCGACTGGAGAATTGAAGATGAACCAGAAACAGGATCACTCTGACGTATTAGATTCTCGGACCGCACTTGAGTGAATGTTACTCCACATTCCGTTAATGATACTGGCCTTCAACATTATATTTGTATGTATACGTTTGCTTTTGTGTGTAACACATTTATTGTAATGTTAAAGACTTAATTATTACAATCGCTATCCTTGGTGCTACGACTCTCAGCTTCATACGCTCTAACAACAAGTGTTAACGTATCCGCGGCTTACATGGTCGAGATTTGTTTTACGACCTCCTTCTATTTATCGGAGTTTTAGTCGGTAAACATGATTTGACATTTTGATTTGTGCTTCTTCTAGCATTAACAAATATGCAGGTACATATTTTATTCACTCATAAATAATCTTTAAATTATTCCTCTAGTAGGAATTTCATTTTTTATAGTTTACTGCAATTCTAAATATCTGTACGCACAATACACGAAATTAGAGCTCCGCTTATCAATGAACATATTTATAGAGCTAAGAGGAAATTTGGACTAATTTAAATAGATGATTTCAAACATTATAAAAGTCACGCGTGTACATACGTACGGCAAGCGTTTAAGAGTTAATAATTTACTAACATGCTTTAGGCTGGTAATATTAGAGCAACAACAACCTCACCAACAAAAGCTCGCAGACGGGAGCGTTAACCCGTTTTTATTCTCTTTTTTTACGTAACGATTAATACCCCCTAATATATCATACGGAGAGATGAAGCGATGCTTTGAGCGTACGGTACAAAAACTATCATTAGCGTTAAAAATGCTGGTTACGGTTTGAAAGAAGTAATAACAAAGGAAAGGCATTGTTGTTTTCGGTAAAATATTTTACTATGCGGAACAAAGGGAAAGTACGCATTGTATGCATGTATGTATGGGGATACGTATACAGCGACATATTCTATTTTCCATACATCCTCGAACAAAAAATTCTGGGATAACATGGAGCTAAAATTATTTAAAAGCCTCTTTTTTGAATTTATAGAGTGAAGTAGCTATACGTACTTAGTGGAATAATACAAAGTCGTGAGCTATTAAGATTTAGGTTAGTGCAGATTTTGAAGCGAAGTAATAACAAAAAGGTACATATTTATTGCTAGAAGTTTGGGGAAGCTATAGATTCATGATCTTCTAAAATTAACTGAATTGATGTGTTGGTTGATAGAATAAGGCAAATGCTAAGGATTAACTAAAATTTTCTATGGTAGAAAAACAACCTTTGCTTAGTAATATGGTATCCATTTTTAATTTAAGTAAGGACAAACGGGAAATAGACTTGACATCATCTGGAAGTTTATTAAACAACCGCTGAAAAATAATGGATTCTTTTGAAAAAGAACTGTGGTATATGGTGCGAGATGTAGGTAAGTATCTGATCTAATACTGTTGTCACGAAGAGCGTTATTTCCAGATGTATTCAGTTACTATCAACGAAACAGACAAAAAAAAAAACAACAAGAAAGTGTTTCTAAGATATTCTCTCAAATTTAGACCTAAACGTAGTACACATTGCAGGTTTTTATCACCAAAACATCTTGTTGGCGTCTTTTGAATCTCCTGAATATGTAACTCTGCATCGAATCTACGAGTAAAAATTTGACTAATGATATGTCTTTAAGACAAAAATATTACAAGATAGCTTGAAATTATGTAACATATAACAGGTTGGAACAAGGGCATCACACATATCATTAACACTTCCAGCGATCTTCGTTAAAAGACTGCGTAATTATGCTGTAGTGAGAAACTCTTAGAGAAAAAAAATAATTAAAATTCGAAGCATCGAATATAATGGATTCTTTTTTCAAATGTTTGAAGTTTTACACCTTACACAATGATACAGCTCGATGTCCTTTGCTAAGGTTCTGCCTCAAAGCAGCACCTAACCCGAGTTTAAATCGTTTGTTTTTCAAATTCTCTTTATAGTTTCATCATTTTGAAATTAAAGAATCCAAATTGATGGTGAGTTGAATAACTGGTGTTTATAGTTTAAAGATCAATAAACTTCGATGTTTATTTTTTACTTTCCAGTTAATCCAAGAATTTTGAAACATTGCGTTGAAGCCGCAATGATTGCCATAGTACTTTAAATACTGCATATGCGTAATAATATAATCAGTAACATAGAATATATTTAATTAATTTTGGATTTAACAAGTATAATTAAAGTTTCCACTTGTGAACTTTGTTTGTTGGACCTTTTTTAACCAGTGGGCTATCCTCTATGCGTAAGACAAGGACAAAATAGGAATCTGGAGAAAATTAGGGGTAGAGGCCACCAGTTTCGCTTCGGCACGAAAACTTCCAACCAAAAATCAGTACATGTTTAGTACGATTATCATAGCAATATATACGCGTAAGTATATCAGAAATATTATAAAAGCAACATGTGGTAAGTGTATGCAGAAACTTTAAGGTGCGGATCACCAGCCTGTACTTATCTTTGCTACAAAAAAATTGCAAGAATTGATCCATTTAGTTGAGTGTAGGCTTTCACGACCGTAATCCATAGTAGAAATGTCTTTCGGGTGATGTCGCGTAGTTACAATTTCCCTCATCAACACATTGTTAAGAAGAGCGGAGGAAATCAGCGACAAACATCACAGGAATAGTGAAATACAACACGTCAAAAACGCCTTACAGAAGAACGGCTACAGCACAAAAGATATAAGGAAACCGCGACAGCAGAAAAAAGACGAAGACCAACAACAACCAGCAGGATACGCATACCTTCCGTACATAGCTGGAGTCACCGACAAGCTAAAAAAAACCCTAGGGGAAAAAACATCACCACACGTTTCAATACGGTGACCAAAATCGCCCAGCTACTCCCTGCAAACAAGGACGTGTTACCGAAACTACGAGCAAAAGGTATATACGAACTGAAATGCCAATGTGTAAAAAGCTACATCGGTCAAACAGGACGGAATATTTAGTGCAGAGTGAAAGAACACGAGAGAGACGCATGCCTTAGGCATATTGAAAAATCTGCAGTAGCAGAACACCAGCACCAACAAGGGGACCACCGCATAACCTACAGCGACGTTAAGGTATTAGCCAGGACCAGCCACTACTACCCAAGGATAATACGCGGATCTATAGAAATAATGAAGTACACCAACAACTTCAATCGTGAAGACGGATACAAGATCAGCAACACGTGGAAGTTAGCACTACGGAGTCGTCATACAACGAACGACGCGATTCAGTGGACAGAACAGAAATGGGATATATAACGAGGAGCAAGAGACAACAACACCAGTCTTTAGAAATCTTCTGAAGAAGCTGACAGCATGGTCAGGGAAACGTCAAGTAAAATTTTAACTACGCGACATCACCCGAAAGACATTTCTACCAATTGATCCATTTCCTTAATGGAGACAACTTAACGAAAATAGGCAAACGTGAAACGGTTATAAATAACCTTACTTTTTATGAATGCAGTAAAAATCGGCATTCTCGTTGATTACATTTCTGACAGCGCGAAGTTAGGAATATATTTATTATGTCACTAAATACTTTAAGTAGTTAGAGTCATAAATTTAATTCACTGACGGCTACTAAAGGATTAACAATATCAGGTCAACCAAATTCTCCCGTTTCTTCTCTCACAACCACCTGATCTCTAACCTTATTCGATTAAGAAAGGTTTGTCCTTTCCCTTTGCTCTTACTTTCTCAAACTACAATATACGAGTTTGTGTCTTCGTAGGACGGCTAGTATTTCTTTGTGTGTCTTACTCTGTACTCGCGTAGTATTCACCTTCTATTTTATTTATTGAATCTCCCTAACTTGGGGCTATTCGTCTTCCTGGATAGTCTGGCTGTAATGGGAATGATACCGGCATATACAACGAAAATACATGGAAGATACCAGTGCAAGTAAATAATGTATAGGAAAAGAATTTTTAAGTTACAGTTGCAGGTAATGTGGAAATCATTTATTTACTTATTTGACACCCTAGGAGGTATATATTGATGATTTCATTTAAACGCTTAGCTCATTAAACCAATTTGATAGTAATAAAGGGAGGTCAACGCATAGAAACGACTGTAGGTGGCATTGGATGTAATAAAGTATAATGTAAATAGTGTAGCATAAACACATACCATTAAAAAATAGGGGGAAGGTAACTAAACACTGACGAGTAGGGCGCGAACTGAAAGTTGTCCAGAAGACGCTAGAACATAGACGTGCTCTAACATAACACCTCTGCACCGCTACCCTCTTAAACAGTCTCTCATGTAGGATTGCTCATACTTACCTATGTAGCTATTTACTTATTTATCCCTTCCGTTTTATTTACCCCTAAACAATATTTTGTTAAATTTAATGTTACTTAGTTTCAATACAGTAATATATTTATTTCTATGCGTTTAATAAATGTTACAATTCCTTTTTATTCTTTTATCAAGTTTGGAGTTAAATAAACGTAGGGAGAAATATAGAAACAATGAATGCATTAAGTAGGAGCATCCATCCAATATAGTAAGTATGGTTCTTAAACCAGTGAATATAAATTCAATGATTATTTTATTCTAATAATGTGAATAAAATTGAAATATCGTAGACACTTTAATTGAGAATCTCCACAGATTAGTTTCAATTTTATCAATGAATATTTTAGAGATTTCGCAAAAAAAAATATTGCAAAATATTCTAAACGAATTGGAGAATATATCCAGTAATCTTGATACCCCTTTGAGCAAAAATATTTTTTCTCTTAAGCCCGTTGTAAATATACTCAAAAGCTTTTGTGATCAAAATATTGCGCATAATGAAAATGATGGATTCAGTAATCTTATATCTTGTATTCGAAAGCATTTCTCACTAATTGTAATACTAGAAAAGTTTCCCTATATTTAAGAACGTTCTGACTGATAAAAAAAAGAAAAAAAAAGTGCTAATAATTAATGTGAATAAATCATGCCTAACGTAACTTACATTTGTACTACTTTCATTTTATTAAGATAAATACAACCTTGTACATGATGTATCTACGGCACTGAAAAATTACATATTGCTAGCGCGGGTTTTACGTCGAAGGTTAGATAAACGACCATGCAAGTGGTACTGACTCATATGAGTATCTTAACCTCTAACGTATATGCATGCCAAAGCTGAACGAGTGCAACTCACCAATATCGGGTCACTTCACTTATACATAGTCGATAGAGGCAGCCATGATCGGTCCGTGCGCTATTGATGAGACAACATTTCAATACAGTAAAATACTGTAAATTTCAAGTTACTAGTGAAAATGAGAAAATAGCTATTAACACAGTTTAACTGTAAATGAATGTTATTACTGTTTTACTACTAATAACTAAGAGTCCAGAACTTTTTCCAATCCAGTGCTTCAAATGCATTTAGCGCAATTTTTTGTAGCTGGCTCACTAGAATAGGCCATGTCGATGTATAGGTTAGAGGTACAGTTATTTACTATCTGCTTTTTGAATCCTTAATTTTCGTTTTGAAATTTAACATACTCAACCACATTTGAAAAGGAATTGAGTTGTTGAGCTGTCTCGTGACAAAAATACAAATTGTTGATTAATTGAGGTTTCAATATTTCTTAAATTCAATTTTCATTTTTTAATTTGTAGGAACGAGAGTTGTGCATAAATACCTAGTTCAATAAAATTAGATTAGATTAGTCTGTATGTCAAATTATGTTAATTGCCGATTCGTACAAGAAAATATCGAAATTCGCAAAAGCTTAACATAAGGGAGTTAATAAAGCTAGAAGTCGGCATCAATATTGACAAGACTAAATACGTATACGTTTGTAAACCAGAAAAAAGAAAAGGGCGGCATAAGAATAAATGAAAAGGAGCTGCAAGGAGTGCCATATTTTAAATACTTGGAAAATATTGTAATGGAAGTTGGAAAAACTGAAGTCGATATAAGCAACCGAGAATAAGCAATAAGAATGTATAATAATAATAATGTTTTATTTCCATCCTATAGCAAATCAAAGCACATAAAATAGGAAAACATTCTAGGAAATCTCAAGGTTTTTTTCCCAAGGGCAATCGTAACTGACCTTGCTCTTCCCGAAAAGACCTGGATGTGTCTGACATAATATATCTTAACTTGATGCCCATAAACTACAACTCTGCGGGGCAGATAACAGAAAAGAAAAAAAAAGAAAATTAAATATAAGACAAATGAGTGAAACAACTGAACAAATAGTATCTGAATTAAACCAAGCTACAGCACAACATACTCTATGAACAAAAATAATGTATAACTGTGAGTACTACGCTCCGACCGTACACCCGAACACCCGCAGCCCATGTCAATATATCGTCACACCATACTCCCCCCCAAAATCACTTGCTTTAATTTTGCCTTAAATAGTCCCTTACGTAAGTGCTCGAGATGGATCGGTACTTTATTATAAATTTCTACTATTTGATATGAAAATGATCGCTCAAACAGTGCAGTCCGATGCATTGGAGGAGTCAGAGAACCCCTAAATCGTAAGTTGAGAGTATGAACGTCCGTACGAAACTTTGTCATATAAATACGATGGCTGTTTATTCACAATTATTTTATGGTATAATGTGGCACTCTGGAGGAGTTCTGAATTCTGTACTCGTTGTATTCGTGCGTTGTTCTCTGCAGTAATACATGGCATATAAACTGGACTACAATATTGAGAACTTGAGAGAACTAGTGTGCCACACAAATATTTTTTTGAGGATAGATTAATTTTAAATTCATATACGCTTTTTTATAGAGTTCACCACATACTAACACCATTAACTTTTAAGTTAACATTTACATTTAGATACGATAGAACAGTCTTATTTCCAAAAAGCAATACGATTGATTTGGATGGGTTTATCAATAAAGAGTGTTTACTAAACATCTCGGCAATAGAATCCAAATCGCGTTGAATATTCATCAACTCAGATTAAGCATCACCTAATATAAAAGAATGGTGCAACTGCACATCATCAGCGTACATGTGAGTTCTACACTTTCTGATGCACTTGTGAAGGTATGAGGAATAGATATTAAAGAGCAGGGGCCCAAGTATGGATCCCTGAGGTACTCCACGTGAGACCATTCTATACTGAGAAGAGCAGATGTTCAATTTTACACACTGTTGTCGGTCACGTAAGTACGATCGCAACAATTGCCTTGCTGAATAGGAAAGGCCAATATAGGTAAGTATACTATCTAGTAGGTCGTAATCGACGGTATCAAAAGCTCTACTTAAGTCTAGCAATCTCAAAACTGATGCCATACCACTACTTAAACCAGTTATCACGTCATCTGTAACATTTAGCAGAGCCGTCGCGTAACTGTGACCCGGCCTAAAGCCGGACTGAGTGTTAAGTATAATCCCTTTAGCTCTAACATACTCATTTAGTTGACGGTTAATAATTTTCTCAAGCAATTTGGACATTACCGGAAGCACACTTAGACTCTTAGGTATAGGAGACACAACACTTTTTTCCAGGCATCAGGGAAAACATGTTGTAAAAGACATTCGTTGATAATATGCGTCAAGTATAGCAATATTTCCGGGCTACAGAGCATCAACATTAGCGCTGTAAGACCGTCATAACCAGCAGCACTACCTTTAATCCCAGATAAAAGTTTGACTATATCAACAATTTCCACTGTCGCGAATGAAAACTCTATTAGGAGGTTCATCCCGATAGAACGCCTTGACAACACCATCTACATTAGTGAGCGGTATCTCATTGAGAAGAAAATTATGAATTTTATCACCATCACCACATAAATGTGGTGGTACTGCATGTTGCTGTCTACTGTTAATGTTAAATGTTCTTAATTTTGACCACATATCCCTAGAAGATGATCTTCCTAACGTGATGTTAAAACAAGCCGTTTTCTCTCTTTTTATAACCTGATGCAATAATTTAGTACGTCTGTACCTAGACAACGCAGCGTCTCTTAACCCCATCAAAACCCTAAGAATATCTGTTAGCCAAGGCGCCGCGCCTTTCTTTAGTGTAATTTGATGACAAGGGGTGTGTTTGTCGAGCAATTTTATTATATTCTGCACGAGGAAATCCATCTTATTGTTAAGGGCAGGAATAAAAAATACATTATTCTCACGGAACCGCATTTGAATCATATTGAAAGGCATTACAGTCTATTCGCTTAAGATTTCTAATTATTCTAGAGGTAAGATATGCAGGTGTAGTGCTAATGTTTAAAATACAATGTATAGTAAAGTAATCAGCCAACATAGATTCATCTATTCCCGAGTCGTTAATAAAATTAGGCTCCGATTAGCAATTACATCAATAAGAGACTCACTAACATGAGTTAATCTAGTTCCCTCATGCTATAAATAAAATAGTTTTAGGAAAGAGAGGAATAGACCAGCAAATGAAGCTGCAGGTATATTATATCTACCATCACACGTGAATGCAAAACATGAACAGTACAGCACAAGCATGAATCACTAATAAATGCCATGGTGATGAAGTACGTGAGAAGCAGCGAGACTAGAAAAAAAGGAAAGGAGAGACAGGTCAAGGAAGACATAGATGAGGCGAATGGGAGAGGTAGGTTTGAGGAGGGAGAAAATACTACAGGATATGAGAGGACTTGGCAGAGATAAGGAAAAATGTAATGGATGAAAGAAAGCTGAAGACATCAACAAACCCAACATTTTTAGGGTGCCAAGCTTAATTGACTTTACACGTTCAGAAGTAGACATCGTCCTATTCTACAAAGCAGCGAAGGAGGTTTTCACCCTACCCTTGTTATTTTATCGATTAGCACAATGTGTACTGCTAAATCGCCTGACACTTAAATTTAAACAATTAAACCTATTCAAAATTCTATAATGCAGAGTTTAATAAAAAAATGTTTACCAAAGGATTGATTGTTGTAGGTAATATTAAAATGTTTATGCAATAATCGCCACTATAATTTAATTTTCTATTTCCAGGCTTTTAACATTTTTTTTAAGATAAGGGAATACATTTGTGAATGTAAATTATTTTTTTTTGCTCGATCGTATAAATAAGAAATCACCAAAACCAATGATACAAATTTTAATTTATTTAACGTTTAATAAACATCGAAACAGTAAAATTATAATAATATATAGATTAAGAAAAAAAAACTATTGCCACACCGGGATTTATTATCTTTTTTATTAGCGCTTCGATTTCGATCTAATGGTCTTGTTCTGGCTAATTGTCATTGACAGAAAGGAAGGAAACATTATTATGAAATATGTGAAAGTTAAAATGTAAAGTTTTTTATACGTGCAAAAATTGAGAAAGGACGCGGAAAGCAAATCCTACCGCACGAAAATTACTTAAACATAAAAAATAACCAACAACGCTGTTGGAATTATTTATCTTCGAATAGTTATTTAGACAAGTTTCGTTCAACATCCCACCTGCCTTTAGGTTTCCTGAATTTATGCATGTTTATATTCAAAAAAAAATAAAGGATTCACGGATCTGACGATGTACTAATGCATGCGTAAATAACTCTTCCTCGATCGCGATCTTGTTTGCCAGTAAACAAAGAGAATTCACTATGTTAACGCGAGAGAATAACAAAATCGTTACAATCGCAACAATCGATCTTTCCAACCGCGTTGACATACTGTTTTACTCAGTCCATTAATGCACTCGAATCGGCGAGAGCGCATCTTACTCGGTTCTCCATTTTCGCCTTTCTACGTCCATTATGAAAATATATTTCCGCACATTTATTATGTTTTTAGACTCACAAATGTGTTCCGATAAATTCTTGTTGCCCTATTTATTTAACTGAACAAGTAATCCCCAGATACTTATATGAGCAGCAACACAAAGCTTAGTTACCAGCGACTGTCTCGCGCGCTACAACACAAAGCTAAAGAAAATAGAATAGACCCAGAACTAAGTGTACGTATAACATTAAGTAGAGAACCGTCGCGTTCGTCCCGCACAAGTTCGCCTCTGTTGTATTTATTTAGCCCGAATCTGTGCGATATTCGCCCCGCATTAAGACTGTGTAAATGCCCAAGAGATATGTATCTAAAACTACTACGCTGTGCCTCTCCACGAAACGCAGAGTAAACTGTTACGGTTGTGATTAACATAAATATAACAACGAATGCCACTATAGCCACCACCAGCATGTACCATTTTGTCGTTTCGCAGACTCGTTTCGATATGATATGCATTAGTTACTGTGTTTATGTATATGTGGCTTTCAGAATTAGCAGCAGCGGTTAATTAGCTAATCTAGTGCATTTGTTAATTAAATAAATTCAAAACAATTAATATGGAGCGACGTAGATCTTTGTATAACACTTGTTTATACCCTAAAGTAATTTTATACAAAACTCTAACTGATCTTTATTTTTCTTACTGATGTCTACTATCCTAATTTCAGGTTTGGTGACGTGCTAACGCCGCGCACCTAATTTCTGGCCATTTCTCTAAATTTTTCGGTGGGGACAAAAAACGAACACATAAAATACTTACAAAGTTTTGTTAAGGTGTATTCGACAACAAATTAAAAAAGAATTAATAATTGCAATATTCATTCGGCATATCATATCATAGTCCATGAGTTCTTTCTCTGACAACTTTTTTAACATCTTGACTTTTTTAGGAAAAACGTTTTTTGGGTGTTTTAAGCCGAGATCTTAACATAGATAACTTAATAATAATAATTTAAATCTATAATATCCATGTTGCACATGCCTCTCTATAGAATTTCCAGAAAAGTTTATTATAATTTTCCTGAAGTACTTGTTCCGGACTTCTCAAGTTTCCTCAAACAGTTGACCAATAGCAAGGATTGCTTCCAAATTACTTTCTATGGATTGCACGGGTCGTGGTGAATTTGCGTATGCACCCGCGATTTCGTTCACATATGAAGAGAACTTGTGGAGCTCTGTATTCAAACAATTTTGTTATCGTAACTACTTTCTGGACGTCAAAAAAATAAAATAAACATACCCTTGTTAAAAACTTAATTTGGTGGGAAACACCGCCGGTATCTGAAATGAAATTAACAATTTTTTATATATAGTTGTACAGTATAGTTGTAGTGGACCTAAAATGAGAACTATGTTTATGTCATCCGTATAAAGGATTACTTGGTTTGCTAATGCTCAATGTTTAGGTAGTGGGAACACAAAATCAAAGCTTGAAATATGCCGACAGAGACGTCTCCAATCGTTGCTTGGTAATTATTCAGAAAAAGCAGTTGCTTCTTTTCAATAAAATAGGATTCAAACTATTTTAATGTAATTCCATTTATTCCGCTATTCTATATCAAATTTATTTTTAAAAGAAAACAATATAAAACTTTATTACAATAAATAAATAAAATAACGGATAATAAACAATAATTACAGGACAACTTTCAAGCAGTTATAAATGTACACCACCCTCTTATTAAGAGAGGAATGGGGTTAGCCTTTTCTGTAAGAATTTTTTAAGTTTCGGCCGATCTAATTTCTCAAAATACAATAACGTCGAACACTCAAAGGGAAAGCTTCGTAGAGTAAATTCGTTAGAAAATAGGTACTGCTAGTCTTAGGACAAAAGTAGATGTTGTTTAATTCGATAGCTTACAACATGTCGCAAACTTACTAAATAAATAGCTTCAGCCATTTACGGAAGCGTGAAGCGAAACTACCTATAACACTTCCACGAAATCGGGCGATTTAAAATTAATATTTCAATAAACTTCGGCACGGACCACATTCATCTAAACTTGCTAAACCATCGCGGCAGCGCTAGGTTCATTACTAATAGCATAACAGGATTCTTAACAACTTTTCGCCCCCAACTTTTACATCAAAAGTACTTTCACCGCGCTCGCGTATTGCCTCCCACCTCGTTTGGAAACTTTAATCCAATTTTAAAAGTCCGAAGTGGGCTTTTAGCGTCCGCCAAATTAAATAAGAAATATGCAAAATTGGAAAATTTGAGTTTCATTTTCTTCGTACCAAGAAAGAAAGAAAAACAGGAATCTTCCTCCCTTCAAACGCAATTTGTTCGTCCGAGCAGCGAAAGAACAAAAAAAAATAGGACACCAGAAAACTAACGTCTACTTAATTAGCCAGAAGTAAATGAAACGACTTTAGGTCAGCGGGATATCGGCGAACAT
Organism: Oryctes borbonicus; assembly: GCA_902654985.2. Classification (NCBI taxonomy): domain Eukaryota; kingdom Metazoa; phylum Arthropoda; class Insecta; order Coleoptera; family Scarabaeidae; genus Oryctes; species Oryctes borbonicus. The sequence continues at coordinate 1,252,259 of LR736859.1, read as the reverse complement.
CTAAAGGTGTGTCGGAAGTTATGGAATATTTCTTGGATTAATTCTGGGGGCAGTCGGTCAGTTAATTAGTCAGTCTTATTAACATAATCGTATCAAGCTAGGGAAGATTTTCTACGACCCACTTATACATGTAAAAGAGGAATATTAGTAGTTAGGTAATCACAATAAGTAGTGTAGTGAATGCAGCTGTAAACAGTGACAACTATACATACAACCAAATTTTACATCCTTCAGAAACTTTTAAAAACTACGATATAGCTTTCTTTAGCACTCAAGGCTCAATTTACTATTACAGTATGTGTGATAGTAGGATAATAACATTTATTGGCGCGATTCCTTCAATAGTTCTGCTTAGTTCTATTTCACTCTTACCACACTTTTCGCTTCGTTATTGCGTCTATCATATAATAGGCAATGCATCTGTCTTTCGAAGTTATCAATATCTGCTTTCTTAATGGCCATAACAAGTCTCTTTAAGATCTGCTCTAAATGCTGCTTTGTTTGTGGCAGGCGTTTAGGGAATAGTTCTAGTGATTAGTGATTCTAGTGATTCTATACTAATCTCTAATCTATATGTGCCTACTAAATCTATATATTATATCTCCTTAAAGTCAAATGCATAAAAAGTTTGCCTATCCTTATTTTGATCTTCTATTTGTTTGAATTTTTTAAAAGTGAGTCTTACTCAATTTGTCCCTAGCTTTGGACATATTCTCTCGACTATAACAATAATAACAATACCCCTCTATTTGCATTCAAGCTATTACAAACACTGTCATATTAGATATTTAGTTCAATTAGTTTAGGGCTTGTATGAACATATACAATGTTGAGAGCATTCAAATCTGGCACACAAAATAATTCAAAATTCGTAAGCCAAGAGTGTTCTGTTACTGTTCTGTAATTTGTTACATACTAAAAATTGTTATTATATACTTATTGTTGCGAAGACGCAGCGGTATATCAACGTTCAGTAGAAAAAAGGAGATTGGGGAAATGAGTGGCTTGAAGAGATTATTAGATCCTAACATCAGAACATAGGAACTTGCAGAATGAAAAAAAAAACGATATTGAAGAACTAGAATCACGGTTACTTCTCTTAAATCAGAAATGTTTAAAAAAATCTGTAACCGGATGCTCCGCCGAAAAGCAATTTCTAGACTATTATGAGCAAGGAGGATTCATTGTTGGCGAAAATATAACTACATATGATGAAAACGAGGACAACATAGGCCGTGACAGGAACTACATAGGAAATATTTACAGCGAGCTTCTAGAAAACATTGAGAGTATGGTTTCTAGTATAATAGCATCAAAGTGCGACTAGCAACACAAACAATAAACAAAAATGTAACTGCTAAAAAGTACTCACACGAAGCTTGTTTACCTCTAACAAATCTTGGCAGGAAGGTTTACATCACTATAAATGACGATGAAAATAGTAATGGCCAAGATGCCAACGCCGTACTGCTGATGCTTGTCATGCAAGGGTCAAGAAGAAAAGCCAATACTGCCAATGTGTAGAGCATGTTAACGTCTATCCCGGTAAGCCTAGGTAATCCAATATACAGAATCCATTATCTGCAAATGAATTAAGAAAAGACCTTCCTCGGCTGTCAGATATGACCATCAAGACCATTACTACTCAAAAAAAAAAAAGCAGAAAAGAAAGTGGATACATGTGATGCGTTTTAAGCCTGAGTACCACCAGCGAGGGACTAACAATTTTACTGACCATTAATTATAAATTGTTTTCTCTGTTCAATCTGTTTTGTCTTCCATCACTGTTACCTGCAGTAGGACAATCGTCTTTATGTAGAAGGTTCCCGGTGTGAATTCATTTACAGAAAATACTTTCAAGTGTATTTCAATTGATTGTAGCTATCGATAAATCTATACTTTACCTTCATAAACGTAGGGAACGCTGTTACATTAAGATTTCGTATTATAAAGCTGTTATTTGTGGTAAACAGCAGTAATAAATATTACTCTCTGCTAAACTCTAAAATTTCAACACACTAAAAGCTATTAATTTTAAACTAATAAAACAACATTTACTTGATATCTACACCCAGTTAATTCCGATTACGCCCAAAATCCCTTAATTGCGGTAACAACGACACATCTTTCGACCTTGTCTTGTCTCTGGTTTTGTTTATGTCACTGTAAATTACTTTCGCGAAAGACTCTGATTTGGGAACTGTATAGGCTTGGCCCGAAGACCTAATGCGGCCGATTATATAAGCCAATTAGTTTAAAAGCGATAACATCGTTCAGTCGAATTCTCTGCCGCGGAAATTGTTGGTGGAAGGGTAAAAACCGTCCGGCATTAAGGCGGAAACGGAAGTTTCTTTGGATAGTATAGAACGGCAGCCGATCCTACTTTGTTGTCAGTTTTGGCAAATTAGCGGTTTGACGAGGCTGTTTTATACGATGTGGAGCGAAGTTTAGGTACCTATCTGATATTCTGCACTGCTGGAGATTCGTAAATTAGTTCAATAACTAAGGTCCGGTTTAATTGGCAATTAACGAATACGTTATTATCAGATATTTAATACAATAGCCGAAGCGGTAAGGGCCAATACAGAGTAGAATGGTGGAACATGCTACCTAATTGAAGGTATCTACCTCAAAAAATTTGTTTCAAATATTCATGCTATACAGGTATTATTATATTGTGAACAACTGGTATAATTTCGTTTATCTTTGATCTTTTTGCAGCAATTACCAGATTAGCATGATTAGATTATCAATATAGGTGCAAGAGAACAACTTAAATATGTTCAAGTATCCTATCGGCAAAATTACCTTCTCGATTTTGAATGACGATTGCTCTAGATAGGAGGAAGGTCAGAAGTAAACTTCTCCACTTTCCGTGCGCTTCACGAAATTAGCAGAGACCAGATAAACTCGCGTTTGCTGGACTCTCTGGGAAACCAGTAGGCAACACGAACCCATTCTCATGGAACGAATAAACACGAGTCTGTCAAAGTCTCTGCTAATTTCGTGAAGCACATGGAAAGTAGCGAACTTTAGTCATAAGCGATTGGGTTGGAAAGCATCGGACGTTTGTAGAGCAGTTTATTCGTAAAGACAATTCTGTGATAACAACCCAGTGGACATTTCCTATTCACTTTGCGCTCGACCAGCATGATTCTGTCCCGAATAAAAAAATGACTCATCTTTGGGTGTTGAATCTAAGACATATAAGTTCTGCGTTGAAAAAGAAATCCCCTAGTTAACCTCAAACTGCAGTAACACCGGCAGTTGAACAATCACCAAGTCTTGTCCAATAAAATCAAAATCAAGTAGGTAGCCCTGTTATTCAATTAGCGAGCAATTTTATACTATCGGTTGATAATACTTCATGAAAATTAACGAAACGACACATTATTATGGGTTTTCCTCCATACAAGCTGCTATCGAGTTGATATTGAATCTCAGATCACGCTCGTTCATCAAAACTGCGAGATTATCAAAAGCAATTCCGTCTCCAAATTCGTATTTGATAAGCCTAGGTCACGAAGCTAAAGTCCAGAGTATGTATCGAATACATAAATACAAAAGCAATGGAGGAAAACAATGGAAGGGATCGAAAATATGGAAATCGAAAAAAAGCAATTCAAAACTGGAAGGAAATATGAGCAATTAAGGGCATTAATTGTCCTCCATTCGGGGTTTTAAATATGAAAGGGAAACCGTCGCAGTGGCGCTGCATGCGATAGCGAATGTGCTTGGGAAATAGGGGCTTTTGTTTGGTTTATTGCGCTTATATTGTGTTAGTATGGCAGTATATCTGCGTGAGCAGCCACTTCCGTTTTATTTGGTTTCGCCTGAAATATTTGGAAAAGTTACTACCTAAACAAATATTTGCTTTGTTCCAATTAATATATGTACTGTAATGGTATAAGAGTAGAGATTTTTTTTTTATAAATTAAACAAATTAATTTTCACACTCGATTAATACACGGGAGTGTCGCCTAAATATTCCTTCAGCAGTTTAAATAAAAATAAATAGCAAATAATGACACTTCACAGAAATTAAAATGGATAGAATTGTTCACTAGAGGAAACAATGTGATTCCGAGGTTTCATTGTGTCCATTATAGCACAGACAAAACAAAGAAAAGCAGGAGTGTCTGTAAGAATGCACGTCACTCTCACGTGCCTGATATATATCTTGCATTTTTATTTAATCCTTATTTTATTGTTTAGATTATTACTACATTACATTACACTATTGCTGCTATTCAGTTTATTGCTGTTATTCATTTCGCCCACGGTAGTGTTGAAACCTCCCTAATCTTACAATACAAACGAGCCAAGTACTTAATCATTACACATACATATACATACATAATCATACCTCTTAATAATTTCAGACTCTTCACAGTAGCGATACAATGAAGACCCTACTATTACCGAACCGACTATAGATAATACTTTTCCTGAAAATGAGAACAATTTTGTTTTGCTATTCTAGAGTGACAGAGTAATAATCTATCCCATTAATAATACTACCTGAAATAGCTACAACAATAGAACATAAAAATCAACAGAAATAGTAACAGCAATTACCGAGTCTAAGTTTTAAGGAGGCAAAATGAAGTAAAAAAAAAATAAAATCAGAGGGAAGAAAATGGAGTTAATGAAAGATGAATACAGAAGAAGAAATTAGTCAAATGACTGAAAATATGTCATCAGAGTAGACATGCAAATGCATAGAATGCGATGAAGATTGACACAGAACATCGGATTCTGCGGATTAGATTGAATAATGTTTGTTTTGACTTCATGAGCCTTGTATGGTGAACGTTGAAATTAGTATAAAGGTATTGGGAAACGAAGGTCGATAGCTACAAACCACAAAAACTGCTGATTGTTATTTTTTATCAGTTAATGCATATATAATTTCTGTCTTACGTGCACACTCTTTTTTCATTAGCACTTTAACGTTCTTTTTATATATCCCTCGTTAAACGACTTCTTGTTCATGAAGAAGTAAACAGTAAGTAGTCTTGGCATAAATATTTATCCCACTTTTGCCATAAATGCAATTATACAAAAATCTCTATAAATAAATAAAATTGAAATATTACCCTGCGAAATTGTACTAGAGATTTTGAACTAAGCATGTGTGGCTTGTTTACGAGTCTCACATATTGCTGGAATATGTTGGTTAACAAGCAACTAGTTCATCAAAAACACACCACAAGTTCGTGGAATATATAGAAATAGTTTCTTTCAAAATCTACACACACTGGGAACTTTGTTTAGAAGTTTGCATTGACACATGCACGTATATGTGTACATACGTTGTATACTTGATGCATACATATATGAACGCGATTCACTGCAATGAACAAAGTTTGCCAACCACTCCACGCGCACTAAGCACTTAATGTAATAATATTGAACTGTGCGAAATGGCAAACCACTTTAACGTGTTTGACGAGCTTTGAGGTTGGAACTATTTTTCTCTGCTTCCTAGGGCTTCGTAGAATGGAATTGGTTGTCATAAGGTGTATGTGTCTCTTCTCCCTTTAGTTTACACGAACTTTAACAGTCTGGTTCATGTAGCCAAATAAAATTTGTAACGAAGTGTATAATATACAGTACATTTGATTACTCTCATCCTACAGTCGATGCAATTTCGTTGAAACACTAACGTTTGAGCTAAAATGACTACAAAAATAGTTAAATCAGGTCCCTTGTACAAATCTAGGCACCAGTTTGCCTTAACAGTTTCAAAAAACAATTTTTGAGGATTTTCTTCGCTCTGATGGTAATTTTCAAAACGACAATTGATTACCCTCATCCTAAAAAAAAAACAACAAGAAGTAGAAATAAAACAACTATCTTTTATTTTAATAATGAGTAAGACCTCCTCGTTTCTCAATAACTGCTAACATGCGTTGAGGCAACGAAGTAAATAAATTATTTAACAAATTCAATGGAATTGCTTCCCAAGTGATTCTTATGGCTAACATCAATTCTTCTCTAGTGTCTTCCTTCGTTGTAAATTTGTCTCGCCATTCAGCCCCATAACTTTTCTATAATATTCATGTTCGGGGAAAGGGCAGGTCATTCCAGAACATCGATATCGTTGTCGTCCATCCATGTGTTGATTATTCTTGCTATGTGAATTGGCGCATTATCATGTTGAAATGTCAATTCTTCATCGGGAAACACCAAGTCAATATTAGCGATTTGTCTCTGAAGCAACTACAAGTAGTTTTGAGCAGTCTGTCTTCCTTTCAGAATTTCTAATCTCACTATTCCTCAACTTGAAATCGCACTCCAAACCATTACTGACCCAGCTCGGCTATGACGTGATAAAAATCGTTCTGCCAACCTCAAATCGTGAAAATATATGCTTGGATTTGCGAATATAACCAGTGATCTTTGAACCAAATTACATCAATCACTGAACATGTCTGGGTCGAGATTTAATTAGGTAGATTACTTTTGTAGTAGTTCTGTTTTAAATTAGTAATTATACAAAGCAGTTTCTAAATCTTATGGAAAGGTTGCGCACATCCGTCGATTAATTATTAGTTTAAGATATTTTAGCTAGCGCCTTCTCTCTTTACATTACTTTCACCCCGGGCAAATCCATCAATACCATGAGCTATATTAGCATCATCTTTTGTTTTTATTAATATATAAAAATTACTCACATAGCGCTACTTTGGGCTTTGCGAAGTTTGAAGCTTCATTATCCGATAATAAATGAAATGTTAGTGAAAAGGGAGATATTAAATCTTTGTAATGTAAGGTCACATTTGCAGATACTGGAAGAGAACAGCTAGTAAGTGTAATTCTTAAAAACAACAAAAGGTTGGTATTGTTTAATGACTATAAATTAAGGGTGGAAACATTGGATACGACTTGCATATGTAACAAAAATAATAGCTGTACTTAACCAGAGGCCTTTCGACAAGTTACCTAATTAATGTTTTGCATATATCTGTTCTTGAACGTAAAAGTGAATTAGTTACGGATATTGTATTGTAACCTGCAACCATTCCACAATATGATTTCGCAGACGAGCAACTCAAGTCGGAGATACTATTGTTAAGAGCAAGTAACTCCCTTTCAACTACTATCTGTTCGACAGATTTTCCAGATGTGTTGCTGTATTTTATTTATACTAAATGCGATATACACAATGAAAATAAAAATAATAAAGTTAGTACATCCAGCTTATGGTACTACAAGCTTCTAGGATGAAACTGATAGGTGCTTCTTAAAAATCATTTTGGGATTTTCAGTGTTATATTAAGCTAGCCTGAAGCATGTACAAAATTATCCAATTATAAAGTTGCAATTATGTTGTAGGTTTTTCAAGTAACACCAACACTACAACGCGTAGTATCAAAAATAGGGAAAAAAACTGATTCTTCTTCGAGTTATATGCACCTAAAGAATCTCAGGTAAAACTTTACATTTATGGAAAGAATAGGATATAAAATACAGACAAAATTAAATAAACCTAAATGCTAATTGTTCTATATATTGCATTATGATATCGATATTCCATAGAATTATGTCCGAACAACATTTTCTCAGAACTGTTTTGTCGTTTCCCTAGATAAGAATTGAAACTACAAACATGCTTTGGGAGAAGTCTTAAAAAATACCGTCAATTAGTCACCAATTGCAATATTTTGCGACTTGAATTTATCTTCATAACGGCAAGGAGGTTTTGCATTTTGGTTTAGATCCCCTTTATGGGATAGAGTTGAATTTGTGCAAGCTTCTATATAGGGATTCCTGTTGTCATGATTCCTTTACATACCTGCCTCTACTACAGTTAAGAGGCTAGTATCGGGTGCAGTTCTGTTTAGCTTCTGTGTACATTACATTGCAATGTTTCACGGCATATTTGTTATTTGCAATTTTCTAAAATTCGTCTAATTTTTATTTATGTAGTCACAGTATATTAGTTTCATTTTTACTACGTGTTTTTGGAATTAAATCAGTTTGAGTCCTTTTGTCAAATTGTTCCACTCATTTTAAGGTTTAAATTATGTTAAAATTTCATACTTTGTGTGCTTTTTGGTGGTTTATTTTACCTTACGTGACCATTAAGTACACAAATTTATTTTTCGTAGAATATAAAAGAATTACTATTATATAACTGAAGAAAAATCAGATACCTCTGCGAATCATAAATCTGTAATACCAGGCTTATGCTACTGTTTACTCTCCGAGCGTACTGTTGAAATTTAATTGTGGTGAATATATCATAACGAAACGTAATACGCGTTGGTCCCGTAATGAAGTTTTATGAAACACGTAATGCGATTACATCAAAGAAGGGAAAACGCTGCGAGCTTCAGTCGCAGTAGTTTATTTATTGTTGTTACCGCTAAGACCCACTAGCACGAATGACGTAAACCTTATCTGTTACATTTAAGATTGCTCATCTTCTCGATGCAAACTATTGTGCTTTAGTGGCGCATTTAATGCGATAAATTCTAGATTTCCGTAGAATTCTTGAGTCATACTCTTTTCGGTTTACCAAGCGCTAAAATGTTTACTCTTTACTCTACTCTATTAATCCTCTTGCGCAATATGCACTTCATCTCTCTCCTGAGAGTTGGGAGTAAGAGATTGTCACTCATCTCATAAATAATACTTTAATAACAGTATGAAAAATTTAACCATTTTCAAAACATTGAAGGAGTTATTGCCAAAGGAATACAAAAATGTGGATTATAATACGTAGAGGCAAATCTACGGTTTGGCTACACGCACATTGTCGATTACATTATATGTAAATATTAAATTTAATTTTTGTCACGCCGTTTCAAGTTTTTCTTCCTCCCAATAATTGAAGTGTGCGAAGGTCCGATCCTGGGCCCAATTCTAAAAGTACAACGAATTGGTCATTATCGCTCGCAGAACTACAGTGAGTAGTTAATTTGGCAAAATCACAGCAAAATTTTAAAACAATTGGGTTCAATTTACAAAAAATTCAAAACTTTGTAAAAAGAAATATAATTTGGCATTAAAAATTGCCTAAAATATTTTCAATAAAGTCCCATTACAATATCAATTTTTTGTTCACATGTATGTAGGTTATTTACATGTAAACGATAATAATTATAACGAATATGTTGAAATATTATTGATTGAGACACTGATGCATACAGCCATAACTGTTGTACTTTTAGTAGTTTTGATTTTTACAAGGTGCGTCACTTACACTAATGTTCTTCCTTTCAATGTACTTACGGCTTTTGACTTTTTGAATATATATTGCTGATTTGGCTTTCCTTATTATTGCTTGGATGCCCTGAAGTACAGGTTGAACGGTGAAAGGTTCTACTGGACGTGCTCGTACTAAAAAAAAATAAATATTTAACCAGGCATTTTGATTTTAAAATCACACAATGTGTGGTTATGCAAAATATACGCACATTTAAAGATTTCGCTAAAATATTAACACAATACAATGGTTACAACTATCTGTTAATGAAGACCATAATGGAAACTAATAGCGCTAGAGATCATAATCCATTTCAATTCTAATGCAACCAATGCAAATGTACAGAAAGACAAAAAATTAAACTTTAAGCTATATTCTTGTCTGCGGCAATAACAATATTTTTAAACCTCCATAATCACTTTCGTTATCATCTTCGGTAGACAGCGAAAGCCATTGATAACTTCAAATGCGGTAAAAAGTTTGTGTTTGGAACAAATATATTTTCACCTTTTCTGCTGAGATAAATAAATTTGACGTTTATGTTCTTCTTTTTTCAGGTAAGAATTTCCCTAGACGGCGTGTAATCTACAGCCCTCTGTTGGCACCCGTTCAAGGTAAAATCACACGCCTTCACTTAAAAAGAGTTTCGCAACTTTCTCGTGATATCTTACTCAAAATGTGTGTATAGTCGAGGCGAGTAGAAAGTTACTGACTATGGTAAAATTCAATTCTCGTCTAGTTTTTTCATAAAGCTAGTAGCTCTATAAAGATCTATAGGATACTAGTCAAGTATTTTTGGCATCTCTGTTCACAGGAATTTCAAAATTGAAACTTGCTAATATAGGAACATAAGTTAACATTATCCAGCCAAACAAATAACTCAAATTAACGCAAGTTGAAGGTATGCGTTCTATAAAGGGACAAGTGGCGCAGCGCCTAGCGGACTTAGTCATCAGTTTTCGAGTCCTGGATTTGAACCTGGAGGTTCGAACCCCTAGGTTGTCAACCCTTAAAGGTTTCAATGGTTCCTTTACTCCACAGCAAAATAACGTGCTGCTCGTACCTGAGACGTGATATGAATTCCAAATCCAGGATTGCAACTTTCGAATTATTTTGACTGTAGTACCGACGTCGAAGAGAAGAGGGCGGCTTTCGGTAAATAATGATTTATGGAAAAAATTCTGACGCATTATCGCCTGAAGATATATTTTTAGCGCTTGATATGTACGTAATCTAAAGTTTGTTAGGGTTACGCCGTCTGGGAATTCGCTAGATTCGCGGTCGAACACGCTTCCCTCGACCCCTCCTACCCATCTCAACCCGCATTAACGGGCCGATGTCGACATAAATGGGGGAGAGGAGTGGTAAATGTAATGGTATTACGTGAGCTACCGAATACCCTAATGCGATGGATGACCAAAGCAGGTGCACTAGATTTTCTCAAACTCACTCTAAACTAACTCTTTTAAATTGTTAGATTCTTAAAAAAGATGGTTGTATATTTAATAATTTTAAACCTCACTCAAGGAATAGATGATGATGCGAAGTATGAGAAGTATATATCTTTTAATATAATTTGTTACACTTTTCATTATCCAGGGATGGCTAGGTTTCTTAATGAGCATAACAATCTTATATTAAGAAGCTCGTACCAGATATGTATTACAAAAAAGGTTATTAAAGTATTAAAGTGACAAAGCTCACTTTTATTATCAGAATAAAGGTACCGACTCTATTTATTAGACTTGCGACTAATAGAAAGTAAAAATATGTAGTATTCTGATACGAGCAAATTTGGTAAATCTAGCTTTCCAAATATTTTTTATTTGCAAAGTTGAGATATTTAAATTATTGTGAACACAATTTTCAGTGTTGCTCCTATTGTTATGGAGGAATTCGTAATTTATAAAGCCAGATACTTTCAAAAACTTTAGATAACGAGAAATATTAGGGTTAGTCACTTTTACTTACAGTTATGAACAACGGGAGGATGGGATAGATCCCACAACATTTAGTCCACAGTAAGCTCATTACGGACCTTCTCTACACCGGTATGCCCTCTGGATCGTCAACCAACCCATTACCTTGGCATTGTTTAGAACGTTGCCCAAAGGAATCACTCTAATGGAGGCAAAATGCAGCCGTTCATCGTACAGCACGATTTTTCAAATGGACTCAAAACACTTGCAGATGAAGTGTTCCAGTGTTTTATCTTCAGTTTTATCTTCAGATCTTCAACAGTTCCCATCTTGTGGAGCTTCCTCGCTGGCGACTGAATATCAACAGCCCCGCGATGTGTCTTACTTCTTCTACTCTTCGTATTTGTTCCAAAGTCGTGGAGGAAAGTTTGAATTGGCCATCGTTGTCAATTTTACTTTTCCTAGGTAATCAAACAAAATATTTCGATTGTTTACAAGGCGTAGCAAGTAGAGCTTAATAAAGTTCCAAAGTTTAGCCGAATTGTGTCACATATTATATGGAACAGGACTGAAAACTGATAGCTTATACTGAAGAATATTTTTTGAGAAAACAAGAAAGGATTCAAAATGTTACACCGCCGCATCTAGAGAATACTATTTTCTAACGTGTTTATTTAACCTTGTTCAACGTGTTTACATTTGAGCAGAACGTGTGAAGATTGAAAATGTATTGAATTCGCATAGATACATATATATATTTTGCACGTTGAATGGTTCCTTTGATCTAGGATGCTTATTTACGAGTGCGATATATACGCTTAGAACCTCGTCAAGTTGCCGTCACAAAATAAAAACTATTTTACTACTACTATGCAGAGAATATAAAATAAATACCGACTGAGCAGCTTATGTATTCACAGAGGTAGTTAATTTTCACCTGAACGTATTCATAACATTTCATTTACAATTTATTATGTATGCAGTTCATGACTGCATGGTTACTTGATACGTCTTTACTCCGCCTTCACAAGCGTGAATTTCGCACTAAAATATATATCATTGTGTAATCTGATTACGAGCCGAATTAAAGTAAAGGTTCGTGGGACATAATTAGTTTCTGTGAATTTATATTTTTCACCGTTATTTCGTTTAACTGTACCACCCAGAATACATACTCGGATGCTGCTTATGTCACCCTTAATACCAATCTTAAACAGACCACTAAAAATACACGCATCCTGACATTCTGGCATTGTAATATTGGGTCTATTGCGTGAAAAGTAGGAGACTAACATTTCTGATGACATAATTAACCGCCTAAGGTTTATCCCAGAAAGATTTCAATATCATCAGCAATAGCATCAGCAGTTACCGAGACAGGCTATTTTCAATGGAACGAGTAGTGTATTATTATTATTCTTTCTTTCTTCAGCTAGATATAAGCCAATATAATATGTTACATATGTTTGTTTATAACAGATTTAGAGGTATTTTTATAACAGATTTAGAAGTAATCTAGGTCTATTTAGTTAAAAGAATTCGAAATGCAATTAGATTAGATTGCTTTATTAATCCTGTCAACCACAATGGTAGTACGGGATAAGTAAATATAAGAACACGTATTAATACTATACATTTATAATAAATAACCGAAAATAATAAAAACCCAGTTTTAGGAAAATCAGCAAAAGCAAGAACATTGTATTAAATGAGATTTTGGCGTAAATTTTTCACGAGATTAAATTGCATGCTTGCCTCTATCAAGGCAAGGGAAACCAGTAAGCAACACGAACCTATTCTCGTGAGACGAATAAACATGAGTCTGTCTAGTTTCTGCTAATTTCGTGAAGCGAAACTCATTTCTACAGGCCTACTGATAACCAGCTATGACCAAGGTGTACTTCTCTGGAGCGACTAGACAAGCTCGTGTTTATTCGACTCATGAGAGGGAGTTCGTGTAGCCTACTGGTTTTCCCGAGAATCAATAAAACACGAGTCTGTCTAGTCTAGAAGGGTTGAAATATTTTAACGTAACAAAATTATCTAAATTTATCATCGAATTATTAAATACAGAAACATCCTATAACATGAATACAATTGTTTAAAATTCATTAATTACGAATATCTTAGAACCAATTTATTTGGAGAAGTTACTACAAGGGAAATGTAAGAAACAATAATTATTTCAGAGACGATTTGGAAATACTGACAGGGCACAAAAAAAGCTTGAAACTTTATACTTTCTTCACTGTTTTAGCATTCAAATTTAAAAATTGAGAAACATCTTATAGAACAAATGTATATTTCACCATCCATAGGTTTTATGTTAATTGTTATTAATTTTGTGGCAATTGTCAAAAAAGTCTCAATTTGTAAAAGTAATATAATTATTTTACATTTGAGTAAATTGTGTACGCCCTTTTGACACAGAAAAATTGTTTGATTTGATTTGAAATTCGTTAATTAATAAAATTACAAAAGTCATTTAGATCCCATTTATTAGATTTTTCAAGTATGTAACTCTTGGCAAAGGTCTTAAAGAGCCTAATCACATTATATGTGTATCTTTTTTAATTTGGTAATTCAAGCGTTATTTATAAATTTTATAAAGTGTTACTTATAAACAAGATAGCGTTTAAAACTTTCACAAATCGATTCAAGACTTTGTTAGCAAAACAACAATTAATTTAGATGTCTCTGAAAAGAGGAAAATAGCAAAAAAAATCAGTTTAAAAATAAATTTATAATATCAAAGATCAAGCAGAAAAGCCTTGGTGTTTCTTACACCAAGACTATTATCCTAGCATTCCAGAATTTACAGCTCACGCTCTGAATAAATCCATAGTAATGTGCTCACTAATATCAAACTATATAAACTTTCATCAACTTATTTTGAATTCTCAAGGTTAAGGATGTAAAATATTACGGTAGTAGTTACGAAAAATTTACAGAATCTTTGCTCGTCGGCGTCTACTAGGGTCAAAGTGAAAGAGAAGTGAAGAAGAACGGGAACTTTCCTCCTGACGAACTGCATTGTCTAAAATCGCAAAAAAATTACGAAATTTCTCTACACGCCTGCAAAAACAATTGCTACGTTAGCAAAAATATAGACTAGCGAAGTTATCTGCTAAGCAGTATTTACCGTATTCGTTGCTACGTTGAAATGAATCCCTTGAAAATCCGTCGTATAGGAAATCGTATAGGATTTTCGATGTATAAATTTCATTCAATATTTCTCTGTTAACAGTCAACATCATTAATAGTTTAAATAGATGGATAGAGATCCCATGAAAGATGTTCTGCTATTGGCTATGTATGAGGCTTATTTGCTTAAAATAGGCTAAAATGGAGATCGCACCAGAGCTACAACAATCCTTTTAAGTTTTGACGATGAATCTCTAATAAAACGTAGATTCGACATATTACATATTCACATTTAAATTAGTTGGAGGCATTACGATGTTTGAATGCATGTACAAAAGAAGATACTGTAGAGCGTTTTAAAAATGCAAACCTTGTTATGTCAACTGAAAACGGGAAAGCCGTTAGTTATAAAGCCATTGATAGTAAAGCGTTAGAAATACAAGTACAATAGAAGGAGGATCGCTTTATATCTAAGATCTTCGCAGACTTACAAAATGTAGATTGATCATAGCAAAAACTTTTTAAAAATAATCTCGTCCAGGTAAGTTGTCGAACCTCATATCTCCCGTTTGACGGAACCAGTATAACATGGGACTTTGGTGCCGATGAACTTTCACTTTTCAATATCTAAATGTTATGTACATATCTGCAAATATATCGTACTATTTCGGCAGATAGTTAATAAATATAATTTGGCTTCCGTGGGTGAATTATGAAAATCTAGAATTTCCGTAGTATTTTCAACGTAATTAATTGCTTTTTTGAAGAGACCTCGTCCTGAATTGAAGTCATACTGTAGTGGTTAGTACGTCCGTCTGGCAAAACAAGAGTTGTCAGATTCGATTTCTTAGCGGAGCGAAGGTTTCATAATCCACCAACGTAAGCCAAATTATATTAACCTCTTAAGTCGTTTTGTCAACAAATGTGATATTCTGATGGATTATTATGAGGTCACATCAATTTTTCAGCAAATAATTTAATTATACGCAACTATGAATCCTATGAGTCAGATTTGGTAAAAGTAACAATGAAGACTACCTAGTAAATCTAGTCTGTTTTCTAGTAGATATCAGTTATATATTGCTGGATGTTCCATCCATTGCTCTATTAGGTCTGGCGAGTATTGCTGAGCAATCCATTGTTGTAAAATTAACCACGGATGAACAACTTAATACCAATTATTTACAATTATTCTTGTTTTAACATCCTTGAAGGATAGCATAACATTTTTAAATTTTTCTCTTCTCTACCGCATTTCCTTTTATAATTGACACGAAAAGATCAACCACTTGAAGCTTGATTTTTAAATATCAAATCAATATATTTTTGACGAGTATAATGATCCAATATGGTGCTTATAGAAAATATTTTTTTTTTGTACATAATTAACACAAAATTTTGCCACTTTACCAAATTTAAACCTACTCCTTACTTCCAATATTAAGCGAAATCGCCATGATGAGGATCGAAAATAACGCGTCACCAGAATATGATGTAGACCTTTCTTCATAACGAATCTGCTGCTTTGGAGGAACAGACAATAAGATAGCCCCGGCAGAGTTTCGGTTTGAAGTTTTAAACTTGTCAGTCAAGATGTTGATCCAACCTAGCATCGCTAAGTATCCATCGCGTTCAACGTCATCTTACTTATTCTTGACTTCTTACTTACCACCGGGCGCATTTGTTATTTAAATTAATAACATGACGCCACTTTTCCTTTTGAATTCCGTTATTGTTTTGACAAATTTGGCTCAGCTCATGCGTGAAATATGCAAATTTATCATCGTCGCCTAGACTACTACGTACTTCGTTGCTTTGCAAAGGTTTACGACGATTTATGGTTCTTGAAATATAATGAAATTACTCTTCTAAAACACAAGTCGGCCAGGATAATGAGCAAATTATGCCCCGGAAAAACAGAGAAAAGTTTCCGTTTTAGGAAGAAAGAAGGAAAATCGGCGAAAAATTTGCTTACCTGGCATGTAGAAATAGCCATAATAATTATGTATTCGGTTCTATTTGAAATATAATTCCGTGAAAGTTTTGCAGTAAAGAAAACTTTGAACATCAACTAAAAAAAACGCAGAAAGTTCTGGTGTAACAGTATAATTTCATTTGGGGAAATATTATACAAGATTTTAAATCACAAGTTTTCTCTCGCTTCTAAGAATTATTGACAGTACAATAAATAGTTTTTTGTTTAATATAGTCCTCAGTAACAATGTCGTTGTTTCAATACACATAACTAGAGCGCAACAAGTCGATTGCCCACCAGTGGCGACACTGCGGTGGGTTAACCGAAATAAACCTGCGCGTTATTTATAACAAAAAACAATAAGAGAACTTATGAAACCGCAAACATAATATAGTAAACAACTTACCGAATATGCTTAGATTGTTGAAAATAAATCCGGAAGTGTGGCCTTCAACACCTGTATCATAGCGTACGTTGCGGCTTATATATCTGCTTATACGCAGAAAAAGATCTAGCGATGTAATATTCGCATACTTAAAGTGGTTTTTGAATTTGTATAACGAATCTTCCGCAACACTAATGTTAAAAAGATAGCGTGATCTAGAAAAATTAACATTTTTACGTAATATAGTATTAAATGTTTCTCTGACTGAAACATTTTTTCATCATCTAAAATATGTAGCACTGTTTGTACGTGGTCAACAATTTCACACAAATCCTTAGCTTTATTGCAGCTGCTTCTTTAGCGCCAAGTTGTAAAATCGCTAATTTGATCTTTTCAAAATGTTTAAAATAATAGAATGCTGCTTCTAACCATGTACTCCATCGTCTAAGAATTAGCTGCGGCGGTTAAGGTATGTCAGGACACTGCAAACGAAATAGCCGAATACGTTTCGGTGATTTAAGAAAAGCTGCTTTCTTGTGTGCTATTAGTTGATCCACATCGGGATAATATTTTCGTTCAACACCAAACTTTTGCTACAAGGTGAACGTATGAATTTTAATATTTCGACGAATATGTTTGAAAGAATTGCTCATGGAGCAATAACGGTTTACGTATAAAAGTATGCCTATATTACTCTACTCTCTGTTCTACTTTAAGTAAGCAACTGGTTAACATTCTGAACAGATGAATATTTGCACGGACTTTTGCATTTCCTGAAAACGTTTTCAATCAGCACGGATGAGGGAAACTGCCCTCTTGCCTGCAGGGCTCAGCTCGATGGTATTTCACGGTCGGTTTCTCGTAAAGTTCGCTCGTTTTAAAAATGTTGAAGTTTCGGTTTTGGTGAATCGAAGTGTTACAAATGCTCAACCACCGCCCTTACTTCCGTTAAAAGTCCACCTCAAAAAGTAACCCGTCAATTTAACTTTATGCTCGCAATAATTTTATATTAATGTGTCTGTTACGATTTCAACAAGGCGAGTCTTTACAGATGCAAATTTGGGTTAACATTGTCTGAATCTTGTTCAAGCCGTGTATGTAATAATATGTAGTTTATTCCCTTCGCTTTTAAAAAGTACTTATTTTTAACTTTCCTACCGAAAGGAAAGAAATCTTATGCCGAGCGAAGTATGAAAAGCCTTCGCTTAACATGTGGAAACTCCTCGTGAGTTTAAGGTGAACGAGATTTTCACAATTTTGTACATGGCCAACAAAGGTAATTATTTGAATAACCTGGAAGTTTTGGAAATTCGTATTTTTGAATACAGTTTAGTAGAATTGCTACTCAAAGCTGCACCTTGACGTGTATGATTTTCTTTTCTTTTGCTTTAGTTTCTAGACGTCTTAAGTTGGTTCAAGAAATCTAAGTAGAGTTGTCAGCGTTGCTTTAAATAATAGAAAAGGGAAGAATTTTTAAAATAGGATTTTTATTATTCACTATCACAGTTTTTAGCGTCTCCGATTAGCAACTGTGTACAACTGTTTTTACCAAACTTTCACCAATTTTACTGTAAAGTTATGGTTGGATTTGATAAATTGTTGCTGTCATAAATTGCACTGTAAAATTGGTAGCAACAACACTTTATCTTAAATTCGAATATAAGTTTTGTTAGGACAACTGCATATTTTGTTAGATTAAACAAACGCGTTGTAGTTCGTAGTGTAAATTATTTTTATATTAAACAAACAAGGGCTGCTATGTCAAAAGTTTTCTCTATGTGTAATATAAGTTGACAATTTCGTTACATCATTATATATTATTTTCAACATACACTGAGTTCATTAAAACCGACAGATTGTTGCGACTTTGCCTGAAGACGTGTTTGTAGTCATGGAACTGGTAGCAATCTCTGGAGTATTCTAATAAAGAATTGTGAGAATCCAGACATTTTTTTTTCTATTCCCTTGGTTCGCGTAGAGGCATCATGGATTATTTATTTACTAATTATATTATAGAATAGTAAATAACCTGTGGTATGTGTGAATGAGTACAAAGAAATTATAACGTCATCACAGAGCATTATACAATCAAATTTGTTTAATTAACAAAGGACATAAGTAGCATCGAAATCATTTCCGTGAACAAGCGCACTGAAATTCTTTGTTAATATGTGACTGAAGGGTGGGTCCTGGCCATAAATCCTGTAAGAAAGGTAGTGCAGTGAATTTATGTTATACTTTTCACATAGAGAGATCGAATTGAAGATTTTGCATCTTATTAATAATTATGTAGGAGAATAATTTATTTTAAATTAATAAATATAGATGTACCGCGTCTAGTGTATCCGAAATTTCGACGGGCGTCAGCAGCAGTCACCCGCACGTGATGTAAAACAAAGTTAACTTCGACGTCTTTTCCGAGGAAATGAAACTGCATTCAACTGATAACCAAAAAAAACGACAAATGTTCTTCTCGTGACACTAATAATCGCGCACCCCTCGAATACTTTATACATGACTTAATATATGAGAACAATAATTCTACTATAAAGTTTAAAATCATCCTCATCGTCATACAAGAACATCTGCAATGTCATTAAAGAGTAATAAAAATAAGAAGACCCCAGATAATATAGTCTTTTCACCTCCCTCCACTTCGTATCAGAATAGAGGTCGCACTTACAAAATTTTTATATTCTTTGCGTAACAATAGGACTAACTGCTCTTAGCATTTAGGCAGATTTAACATTCTTGTTCCTAGACCTAACAGTCAATCTACATTCACATTTTATTGCCGCACTTCCAAGATTAACACCTTGCAAAAGTCTCCGATAAATTTTATGTCTTCTTATTTTAACGGCATTTTCAACGCCTATGATACAAATGGCGATCTACCTATTACAATAGTGAATGCAGCTTTCATATATCACCGCATAATTCCTCCCCCTTTCACTGTTGATTTAATGTTAAGCTTCCTAAAAATGAGAATAACGTAATATTATTTAACATTGTGTGGATTATTCTCTATCTTTTGTCTTTTTTCTCTGTTTACTATTATTTTTTGATTTTTGCAAAATGCTTTTGAATATCTTTTTGTTGTACTTTATGTTGTACAAACTAGTTAGGGGAGACAAAAGCAATCAAATACCCCGACATCAGTTGAATTTTAGCGATGGATTGTTTTCCACTATTAATATTACATCTGACTAGCTTGCGAAAGCGTCTCATGTTTTTTGGCAATATTTACTGTCATTTGCTGAAATGTTTCTGGTAACTGGGTTATCCTGTTGTAAATACACAATTATTATGTTTTTAAGTGGCTCAATGGCCCAGTGGTAAGGGCTTGTGTCTGACTGGGCAGAGTTAAACGCTGTATATAGTGGGCCCGGCACACTCCTGAGTTACCATTCGCATTGGGGATCAATTAACTGCGTTTCGCCCTTTACTTCGGGGAGGTGATAGTAATAAAGGCACTTTATTCACACAATACATATAAAGGTTCCTGAGGTTACAAGCCGTAAAGAGCTTATACACCCCGTTGGGACGTCACTATAAAGAAATTATTATTAATTGGGAAACCTCAGATAGAGACAATAAGAACTTTGAATGAACACACGACCAGATAAGTAAAAGTCAGAAAGCTTTTCTTTAATTTATTATATTTACATTAAATTAGAAGCCTGATATACCATGTCGTAATTAATGGTAATTAAATACTACTACAAACGCTGCTTAGCTATATACTTTACCCATTTCTCAATTTGATAATTCTGTGATAATTTCCGTAAAATCTAAAACAGCCTGATTTTCAGAAGCGTATTTCGTCTATTTAAACCTTTCAAATCGATGAGTTCGGGTTGAGAATATTTCCTTGTTAGGTAGAAAGTAACGTTACGAACTTCTAACATGCTTTTCAAACATGTACTATCCATTCGGCAAAATATAATTCTAATTACCTCCTAAACTAACAAGTTAACCAATTTGGTACAAATGTATGATCAACTTTGCAAACTATTTATGCGAGACTGGATTCTAATTAAGCCCCCATATACATACCTACATTCCGCAAAAACTAACGTCGAGAAGATTAACGCCGGAACTGTCCTCAACCGGAGCAAAGCGCACAGATAAATATTGACGAAACTACGCCTGCAGATGTCGCTACATGTATATATTTGACTTCTGTCTGCCTGTCAACCTCAATTAGTCATCACTGGCTAGATTGTCTGATACTCATAAATAATTAGTAGACGCTTAAATTGACAGTTGCAAACTACTAATTGGATTCATATTCAATTGCCGGTATTCAGACTTCCGTGTAATTCTGATGTAGTACAACAATAGGGCAGAGTTATGGATTGGATTAAAGGAAAATCCATAATAGGGTGTCACCGTACTCAAAGAGATTCGATAATAACAGTTTGTCTAAAGGAAAATTAAATATTGTGCTAAAACTAGAAAACGTGATAACGATTAAAGGAGTCTCTTACACAACGAAACGTTAACTTACAATATTTGTAATCTTATTAGTCGCAAGTAATTATAGCAAACAATAAGAGTTTTAACGCAGCAAGCGTGGATATCTTGTATTGCTTATATTTCTGCTGTGCGAATCTATAATTATAGGAAATAAAGGGGCGTTTAATAAAATACTCAATTTATAGCAGAATGTAAATTAATCACTGGATTAGAGTCTACACCCGCTTCGCTTAATTGCCTGTTTTCAACTGTCGTCTCTCGCGTCATCGCTCTCTCATATGCTGAGTTGCATATGTCTGCATTATCTCCAGGCCGAAATGCCTTCGATTCTAGACGGCATATGCTTCTTATATGTACTACTTAGCTGCCGAATTAAGAAATACGGCACACGTTAACGGCACTATGTAAGCTTTTCCTCTTCCATCGTCTATGATGACATATAAAGGAATCCACAGCTATTATCTTGAAAGGATTGGCTGACTTCAGTCAGCTCGCTGGTACTGCCGCAAAAGCTTGACTTCCTGGCTTATTCTTAAGCTTTCTGCATTTCAAGCATCCTCAGAGAACGGTTTTGATTCGTTGGCCTGCGTGGATAATCCAATACTTTTTCTGACAACAGCTAGCCCCAGCTACCCATGCTCTTCTAATGTGCGCTGAATATTATCCAATCGGTAAGCGTCGTCATTTTAGGTAATATTATGGAATGTTTTGATAAGGTGGACCTGCTTTGGTAAGTCTTCCACCTAGTTTTAAAATTCGGCCCGCATCTAAAAATGGGTTTAGTGATAGTATCGATGATTTTGAACTTAGCGATTTATCTGCCGATCGCGCTGTCATTTCTTCTGGAAATTTTGTTTCTTGAGTAAACCTTATCGAATACATCTCTGCTTGGTATAATTCGTGCACGTTTGGTTCGTTCGTTGCCTTTTTGTTTGATTGTCGCATGTTGTGTATAAATCTTCTTCCATAATTTGTTCTACGATATACCTTTCCGATATTCGAAAAATAATCTAAGCAGAATAATGATTCACGATTTTGTTTTAGATCTGAGGTGATTAGAAATGTTTTCGAATCCAACCCATCCTCGTGTTTCGTGAAATTTTCTTCATCTTGACGCCATCTGTCTGGCGATTTTTTCAGCCATGGTGATCCTTCAAACCAAAGGGGCCTTTCTGTTAGTTTCTCCAACGTAATGTTGGAATCTGACCACAGTACCGTTCGTCTTATACTTATAGTATATATACTTATATAGTATGACATAGTCTGGCAGCGCATAAAGCTGCAGTTAGTTCTACTTTTGGAAGCGTTCATTGCGTTTTGAAGTTGAAGTTCATTGTGACAGTTTTGTAAAATTGGAGATACTCTGTTCTTCGCCGTCAAGAACTTGCGTGTGTCGTCGTAAACTTGTAGAGCGTTCTATATTGAATCTTTAGCAATAATCATACCGTGTACGTAGAGCACGTTGGATAATTTTTCAGCTGCCTCCTTTAGTCCAGTTGCTCCGATAAATGCCTCGTCAGGGTCACTGCTAACATGAATGTAGTGGTAACCCGCTTCATTTAGAATTTACAAAACTAGTAGTCCCGTCGTTCCGATACGCTGGTTGATGTGGTAAATAGTAGATTTTATCGGGATCCTTTTCAACCGTAATGATCAATGCCAATGTGTTTCAGTTTCATCTGGCGTAGGTAATAGAATTATATTTATATCCGCTAGTTGATGTTCTAGTTTTGAATTGTTGAATTCTTTCCCGTCGCTATTTTTAAAGATTCAAAACGAATTTGAAGAATTATATTTATATCCGCTAGTTGATGTTCTAGTTTTGAATTGTTGAATTCTTTCCCGTCGCCATTTTTAAAGATTCAAAACGAATTTCCGGCACTTTTACAGCACTGACTTTTAAAAATTCACTATCGTATTGACTTTTAAAATTTACCTTAACTCAATTACATTGCATCATTTTTACTTTTGAAAGGTATAATCGAAAGTTTATGTGTTCCGATTATCAGTAATCCTATTCGTTTCGATAAATTTCCTTTTATAAAAAATAATGTTGGATCGTTTGCAGAAATACTATCGTTAAATGAAATGCATCTTTTAATTTTCTCTTCATTATACTCGGCTTCTCAATTATGTAGCAACGCGTTAGAAATAACAGCTTTACTATTAAACCGTATTGATCAGCTGCTACTCCTAACGAAATTAAAGACCGGATAATTGTAGACGCTTTTGTAAATAGATTTCTTGATGAATTAGCGTCTTTCTCGTGCTTTACTCGATTTATTCCCATTCATTGCCGTATGCAATTGTTTATAATACCATCGGTGTTCGCATATTCGTTTTTTAAAAGATCAATGGCGTCATTATAAGATAATTCACTTTAAATTAAACTGCCGATTGTCATCGCGGCGCGTCCGATTACCACCGATTTTTACATAGGCATACTTTGTGGATGCATCTAGAGCAACGTTTTTATGAATAGCGATATTATACTGCCCCCAGAAAACAGGCCACGATGCTTTGTCACCGTTAAATTTGATTAATCCTATATTAGGTATTTTGTGGATTACCCGCGTTAATCTCTACCATCGAAACCAGATTGTTTCTTGCGACGTTACTATTTGTTAGCTTCGAACACCATTCGCCGCTCCAATGTCGCTTTAGGTTCAATTCGAGTATTTTCTCTCTACTCATTTCGAATTTGATTTTCATCGAATAACTTTCGATTCACTTCTATTAATTTTAATTCCAAGAAACTTATTTTAGCTATTAACACCGGTATTCATTTTACCTCAATGTGATATGAGTTTAATGGGTCGTTCATGTTATTTACTAACTTTGTTAACTGAGACCTATACGTTTTTCGCAGAGCTGAATCCATTATTTGTTTAGAAATTCACATCGTTTTGTTAGAAACCCCGGTATTCGGCGCGAAAATATGGAAAATAAAGAGGCGTTTAATAAAATTCTCAATTCATAACCAGGTTTGTAATAAAAAAAATCAAAGAAAGTATAAATGGTTAGCGTTCATATAACATTATGGATTGGAGTCTCTACAGCCCCTTCCCTTAATTGCCTATTTTCAAATGTCGCCTCTCGCATCATCGCTCTCCCATATGCTGAGTTGCATTTTTCTATATTATTATATATAATATTATGCATCACAATAATCAAGGATTAGAAAAAGGCAGCTTACCTCAGAGGAACGCAGTTAGTTACTATCCTGGTTTATTTACTTTTGGATAATTTGCACGTTTGGCTATAATAAACAATCTTCTCAAGTTTGTAGTTAATATGCAATGTAAGTTCGTAGACTTCTGGTAGTTGATTACATTAGTTTCTGATCTTGACAGTGGTAGTCGCTTGTACAAACTTTGGATTAAGATTAAGTATATGTAATTAAATGGAGTTTAACCCGAATTACTCTATTAGACAGGTCATTAACGACTGAGAATCTTATTGCCGACATTCAAGTTATAACTAAATTATAAAGTTAGTAATAAAAGCTGGTGGTTGGCTTCCAAAACGATACCTACTGTAACGTTTTAATACAACAATAAAGTATAACGTTCAGATGAGGTTTTAAAATTCTTTATTTGACTGTAAACTAGTTTAATATATCATAGCAGAACTTTTCAAACTTAATAACATTGTTAGACTCCTAAACGTAGAGTATACATACAGTGTGTACAATGTTCATATGTGCACCATCTAAAGAATGCTATTATGAAATGAAAAAACATTCAAAAAGTTGTGTTTCTATTTAGCTATCTGGCCGTATTCGTAGTAGCTATAGGTAGGTAGCTGCTGTTTTACATAACTTTGTACTTCGATCGTATTTTAATGCCCTCATAACATACCTACGATTTCATCCACATACGGATACAAAGTAGGTATATGGATTCCGTTGATACCACGTAGTAAACATTATGGGCCGTATTATTTGACATAATGGATTTTTCGTTTCGTATACATGTACATAATTTTTTTGCTGTGTTAAAGTTTTCTAGCTTAGATCACTCAGCATGGTTTCCACAATTACATTATAGAGAGCTTCCCGGGTATCAAATTCATATTTTATTGAAACGTGGCGTTGTAGAACATTCTGCAACTAAGAAGATATCAGGAAAAGAAACTTTAATTCCTATTTTAATTTGAAAAATAACCGAGTCTATTGGATCAGGATAAAATCAATATCTATGTCTACCAACTTTCTCCTATTTTAAATCTTTATGTTAATAATTCTAATATTTATTAAACACTTACATACTACTTAAACTACTTATCGACTTCAACGCTCATTCGATACTATTTGTAAACCTTTTGTTGCTTTGAATAATTCTGGTTGACTTAATCTAATTGACATGTTATACAGAATATCTCAGTATGAGTTTACCCTCTCTGACACCTATTCTGAACATTTAAGAAATTGAAATTCTGGACAATTGTTGAATAAATGCATCTTTCTTGTGTTTTGGGTATTTTAAGTGATTTCTTTTTTTTTCTGGCCTTAACATCTCGAAGGAATGCCGTAGCGTGCGACAGACTGCAATCGGGACTACGACGACTCCTTTCTGTGTAGCCGCATGACCATCCCTAGCTGACGACCGGCCTAAAGGGATATTTATTCCGGGCGATGGGTGGTTCCGTGTCAATATAAATATATATATATTAAAAGGCCATCTGTGGTTGTAAACAGATTGAACTCTCCGACGAAACATATTTTCGTCTTGTTCTAGATAGCTCAACGCATAAGAGTTAGAATTAAACATAACAGCCTGTATATACGTTAATTATAATAATAACAATAACAATAATCTCTTTCTTCTACCTTCCCTCGTTCGGCAGTTGTATTGAAGAAATCGAAAATCTACCAACTTTCGAGGAGACTAGGTTCTACATTTCCAACAAGCTTCATTAGAATCTGTATTGGACACTCGTAAACCTTGGGATTAATCAAATACAAGCTAAATTTGGTTAATCTGGAACAGTAACTTTAGCGATTAACAGATGCAGCAGCGATGTAATGTTCTCGGTATTTTTCCGTATTCCGCATGTTATTAAGTAATAGTTGTATATAATACCCTTTACAAGACTTTGTGTGTTATATTCCAAGTAATAATTTATTTTACACTCTACTTAATTCGACAGCACTTTAACCTCTCAAAGACATTCTACAATATATACAACTATTGAAACATTACAAAAGTACGCTCTTACAGTTACTCATTATTTATTAAGCTACTTCGCTTATATCAGATATGTTTAGGTGTGGGAGTAAACTACAGTCGGAGTTCCTTTGGCATGTGTTTATTCTAACCGCACTAATGTAGATAAAAATTCAAAATCGACAACTGAAAATTAAAAAAGGGTGAATCTAGTTGCTGTCATATTTTATTACCTATCCCTTCTAGCCTCTTGTTTAAAACTCCCGTTGCTTTCAGACAGAACAATTGCCCCTGGACATAATCAGAAATACAGGAATAAATTACAAATAATTCTAGAGCAATTTTGTTTGGACGACTCAAGGATGTTATCCGCTGGCGGAACAGATTGTCTTATCGCTAGACAATTAACAACAATAATAATAATGTGTAAATTTATTGAAACGAAGGAGATTCTCTAATTAAGGACGCCCTCACAACATGTCCTATCCAAATTTCGGCATACAACCTCTACAGAAGGGAGCAGTACTTAACTCACTTACTCTCGGAGGCAGGTTGATGAGCTGTTTGACGGCAAAACGTGCATGGTCGATGGTGGTAGCCTAAATTCATTTCGCAATAATAATTGATAATTAAGATTTGTTTCTTTGGGACTGTAGGTCTACTTTTTTTTTATTGACATGAAACAAATTCCTTTATTTTCGATATAATACTTTATTCCTGCTACGTTTCCTTGATTATTTTTTTCAACATTCTCTAGCTTATCTATTCATCTCCTTTTTCTTGCCTTCAATATTCTTTAAAATTATATTTTTCAGATATGCATACCTATGTGTTTTTATGTTTGTCAGAAAAGTAATCATACCAAGAAAGAATATGTGACTTTGATTAGACATGCGCGACACAAACGTACGTTTATAATATTATTATATTATAATCGTATAAACGTATAAACTGACAACCTAAGGTCAAATATAAATCAAAAATCAAATAACATTTGTAATTAAACCATTACAGGAAATAGTCAAGGTACAGAGTTGTATATAGGGCACATTATCACATTGGTATTCAAATTAAAAAATAAAAAAAGAAAATAAAAATAAGGTGGATAAATGGATAAATAACTAGAAGTTCCTAGATATCACAAACTCCCTCTCTCGAAGCATTGCCCCCGCCGTAAATTTAAAGCTTTTATAGGCCAAGACCTTTATCTCTGCATTCACCTTGTTGTGTATTATTTATTTATTGCTTTACATTATTTTTATTTAGTAATTACAGTATACCGCTAGCTATTCAATCCAAAAACTTGGTACTTAATGTCTATAATTCTTTCAAATTTAAAGATCACATTTCAAAAACAATAAGCTTACCTATTTAAAACTGAAATTCACTTTTAAGCAAAAGACCGAGGTTGTATTATGCAAGATCCTCGTACTGTCTTTATTTCATTGTAACTTATCTATGTACAACCCTTGCTCCGATATCTTCCATAAAACACTTATTCAAAGATGGAAAAAGCCCGCATTTGGTACATATATGGCCTTCGTATGTACGACAAGTTCCCGCACAAACTAGCTGATCTTTTGATTCGGTTGATAATGGATAAGCGTTCTTACTAAAATTCGGTTTCGGACAAATATTCATAATGTCAATATACCTAACAAAATCCTTATAACGTCACAACCACATCATACTTCCCTATTTGAAACTATACCAGTTACCCAATGCCCAATCTTTTACCCAATCCATTAATAGCTTTATCGTTGGTAATATTTAGACGTAGTACCCTATAACTATTTCCGCAAATTAATAATTTTTTTGAAATTGTAACATTCTCTTAGGTTAGGTTATTGGAATTAAGTGCCCTTTATACTAGATCTAATTTTTCGTGTAATTAGAGATAGTACATCGCAAAATATTTAGTATGTAAGTCAATATAGCCACACTACTTTTTTATTTTTTGTTTGAGCTGTTATGGTGCTGCCGGAAGAGCAGGCAACAGCGTTCTAGATACCGCTTTTTCGATATCAGCTGCATAAGATTCTTCTGTAGCTATGTTACTAGCAAATGTTCTTTTATTGTTATAGCTACTGAAAAATAAAGCATATTATTATTATTATCATTTCAGGTCTGGTAGTAAAAAATAATCAGTTGACAGGAAGCTGTTCTAGTTACTTTTGCGTGTATAAAGTGGTAAATGAAACCTTAAAATCTTGTTTAAATTACACACAAGATGTAGTCGTAGTACTGATTTTTAACAATATTATGCCTTATATATAATTTTAAACATAAATTAATGAAGACTAGTGCAATCGCATGGTGAAACATCCCTTAAATATAAATAAAATACAGCGCCTGAGAAAAAAATTATTCTTCCAAAATTAGACAACAAATTTGCAGGAACACTTCTCATATAGCTAATAAACAGAAATTTATATATTATAATTGTCCAATCCCGTACTACAGCTTATTCGACCTTATTACTGCATAAAAGTGCAGTCAACCTACTCCGATGTATAATATGCCGAGCATGGTGACTTTTGGTATTGTATTGTGAAAAAATTAAATTTGCGGTACTACGGGCAACTTATTTTTGAATATGTCGATTTCATAAATGTACAGTTTTCAGTCAAATATTTTTAATTACAAGTATTAAGACCAAATAATGTACATAAATATTGCTGCAGAATGTTTTTAACCTGATTCTCCTGTAGGTATAATTTATTTTGTGAAAAATTCTAGCGGTTTTTAATAAGAGCCTTTCAAATATTACAAAGAATTTTGTCAATATTCAAATTGAGGTGCCTTCAATATTTCCACGGCTTATTAAATCTCTCGGAAAGAAACATACAGACCCCTGTTTCCATTTACGTCACACTTAGGGCAATGCTTTATTAAAACTTTATTCCTTATCGCTTACTTATTTCAAAGTTGGGAGCTTTATTAGTTTCCTCTCTTACCTTATTCTTTTAATTTAAATTTTCTTTTAATTTTGTTGGCGTATAAACAAGTTTATTTGTTTTTGTTGTTTACCTGTTCATTTAGTTGTCCCGGACTTGTTACATGCAATCGTTATCTACGTATAGGTACAGACGGCTTTATCACTCACAAAAAAAAATGAAAAATTATTTACCTGCATCACTTTAAAACCAGGCGAATTCATCAATCTAAAATATTTTTCTATCGCAAATAATCTTATCGGTTTTTAAATTAATATCTTGTTGAAATTTTCCTCGGTATACCAAAAATCGAACCCCTTTTAAACCGTAAAATACTGTGCTCAGACAATACGGAGCCGAAGTACTAATCTCGAAGTAATTAATTACATGGCGGGAGCAAAGGGCTTAATGCGTCAATGAATCTATTTTTTCTCTTCCTTTCTCCATTTCTTTCGCCGTACTTCCGGCAAAAACCGGCATCCAAGCGTACACGTAACGCTGCTCACGGTTCTCCAATCATTCTCGCGTAACCTCGCACAGTGTTAAAGAGCAACGAGTGTGCGAGATCGCATTTAAAGCAAGGGACAATGCGGCAAATGACGAACTGCATACAATACCCTCACGGCTGTCACAATGTGCATATTTAGCCGTCTTTGCATTATTCCTGCCAAGATTAATGGGTGAAATTTCCAAGCTTTTCACAGCCGCCCTTGCAAGTGAAGGGATCTGCAGGTTCCTCATCACAATAGCGGTTGGCGGGGAGCAACGTATAAAACTAAATCTATATTGGTAGATGTCCATAATAATGTCTCGTCATGTGAAAATAGCTAAATTGCGATATTTGGTGTAAATACTCACTACAGTTAATCGTGAGAACTTAAACGATTAATTCCTACAGATTTTGAACGGAAGTGAATGTAAGTACTTCGAAAAAATATCTGTTAACGTTTATTACTCCCAAATAGTATACATATTCCCAATATTTCATTTATATCTATTTTAATTTTAAGGTAGTCCTAACATAATTACAATATTTAGCACTATTCACTCACATGCAGTAAGGTACGTTCAGCTACGTTCAGGTAACGTTGACGCCCTACCTGCGGCAGCGACTAAGAAAAATTAAAGGGTCACGAGACAGTGCAGTTCAACGTCGCAGCATGCATTCTGCTCTCTACCGAATATACTTAGCTGTACTACTCAATTGATTTCATACGCATTCGAGTGAACGGTTTCTCATTCAAGCACTTGGGATCTGGGTGACGCTCACCTTAGCAGCACTGCCGTAGTGCCGGTTTAGCAACAGCAACGCCCAATGCAAAATGTCGTCGGTTTATACAATCTAATCGTCCGGTTTTGTTACTTTTTTAAAAGGTAACAAATGTGTTGTAACACCGCTTAAGTATAATACCCCTTTATTAGTTATTTAACCGTAAAAGTGCATAACTTTATAGGTATTGTATACTGAAAAACATCAGTCAATAACTTTGCAATTTATGATATGCATTATAATTAGTTTGACGAGGGTAATGCAGAGTGGAAAGCCCTGTAGAGTTAATCAATTGACATTTTTGCTGGTCGAAGCGATCGTGCTTCCTCTAACTTCGGACTCCGACTAGTCTTTAAATTAAGGCTGCAGCGAGTCAAATCGATCACTAAATATTTGTTGACGATTAACTGAACGAATCGGCAAAAACTGCATGTTGCAACGGTAAAATAATTCTTATTATTTTTTTTATGTCTTATTATTTCGGTACACATATACTTACATTTGCCAAACTTAGAGGCATTCATATCCGCATTTTTACAGCAATTTATGTATCGTTGCTATATCAGGAAAAAATTTCAGCAGAAATAAACCGATTTGTACGTTATTTTTAGTTGAAGCGGTTACGATGAAACAAGATATTTTATAAGAAGTACTGGGAAAAGCAGGAAGCATCCTTCCTATTCTCTTGAAGTAAATCTTATATTTCCGTTTCGGCAAAATATTGCTTTCAACTCACTAGAATGGTTTTCTTCACCAAGTACATGTATCTTTGGTAGGTTGATACTGTTGCAGCAGTAACTCTAAAAGGATCTCTAAAATCATTTCAGTATTGAATTACGCAAATTGTACTAGTGGTAATACTCAATCTTCACTGTGTAAATGGGGCAAAAATAGTGAGATTACTAGAATTTGAGCGTCTGATAACAAAACAACAATAGCACCAGAAATTTTGAATGGTTAGCTTAAAACGTCAGCGTTAGTATCTTTCGTTTACCGCTTCCACGGTAACAATACTGATACAGAAATCACTTGGTGTAACATTTGGTGCTTGAATCTAGCAAAGTTTGGTGTTTAACGCTAAACACCTTGCAGCGTGTTTAGATAAAGCTAAGTATGTAAAACGTAGTAATATACAGGAAATTACGTTTAAAATAACAAAATGGATGGATGGCTCGCTATTTTTCTATCGGACTATACGAACGAAAATATTTTTGAACGATACTCTACGACATCTGTTACGTTATCACGCATTTGTTTCTTACTATTAGCGCAATAAGCCCAATTTTACAATTCCAGAAGGTGGGAACATTCTGCGGCAAGTTACGAAAACAGCGAAACAAAGCAATGGCAATAATTTTCTAGTAATTTAAAATAAGTGGCACGTAGAAAACTCTCTACTTACTATACACCCTGTTTGTTATGTCAAACATGTTCCATTTGACAGAAACTGGTATTACATGTTGCATCGATTACGGCAGAAATATATTCTTCGAGGACTAGATACACCATTACCACGGGTATATATTTCGAAATGAAAATCGTGAAATCGACTTTTGCTACTCAACACACAAAAAATTCAAAAAAATAAGAAAAATATAATCAACTTAAAACTACATCCACAAGGATATTAGGTTTTTAGGAGAATATTCAAAGCATTCATAAATTTGCTGTGGTGAATTATTTACTTCACAACCTTGATGAATATTATTACGATTTAATTGACACTATTAAGTACTAAAATAAATCTATCGCAGGTAGACAATGCCATAGCCCGAACGTGGATTCCGAGTGTTAATTAACGTTCAAACAAGATCTCCTTTGAGGAAACTTAAGGAAATTTCATTTTATTACATTGAAAATCCCGTACTAGACGAAACAGCAAACATTACTTTAATGTTTCTAAACTTCAGAAATTCAATAGATAATATTTCGCTGTAGTTTCATCTACTGCAACTGCAGCGTAGAGTCCCTAGATATTTACTCAGTATTAGACGACGCCAGCGTGGCCATTTTAAGTGGTTGAAGCTTTAGATTGAAGCATGTTACTAATACCTATAAGAGCCCTAAATATATTGGAAACTTTACAATGCAATAGAATCGATTACATAGTTGCTCTCCCTCCCTCTTTCATTTTAATTACCTAAAGCAATAATATCTTTTCTGCTTTAATTTTGCAAATGTTGTCGATGAAAACATAAATTGTCTAAAGCAACAGTTCTTAATTAAGTGACTAAGTCATCTGTAATTGCGTCGCAATTATTTCTTCACAACTGTACCAAGGTGATTAGCACTTGTCTGTAATAAGTACATTAGCAGTAGGAACAGCACGCTATGCGACAGACCATTAAACAGGTAAAGGCGCTTCCACTTCAATTCAAATAATACCTCCAAGAAAACGTGTGTTTGTTTGATCGTTTGAAACAGCATTTATTATGTGAAAATTGCTATTACATGTTCACGAGCCATTGATTCCCTTTTCCAAAAGGAAAAGAGGGTAAGGAAGAGGGAAGCTCGAATTGTAGCTTACCTACAAAAGTTTCCCGATCGTTGGAGCTCCATTAAAGTTTTTGATACACCTTTATATTATTGGTTTCGACACGGTCGTGCCGTTCAAGGGTTAACAGCTTTTAGCCGAAATGCTATTTTTCGCGTGGAATTACTCACTTAAGGCTGAACGAATATCCGTGTTATACTTATCGCTATCTATTGTATCTGGTGCAGCAACAACTTTCTAAATGTTATAGTGTTTTTATGTGTGGTGACGGTAACGGGGTACATAAGGCTTTACAACTTGTACCTCAGCAGACTTTAGTTTGTAAATGGTGTGTGCTTAGTGCTCAACGGCTGAATATGGTTTTACTCAGTAACGGGTTTGTTGCAAGCTACATCCATGTCATGTATTTAACCATGAAGTTTGTCTATTCGATTCGAAGGCAAAAGTCCATCAGATTTCATCAGGACTCGCATTGCAAATAAATGAATAGATTAGGTAAATAGACGTGAAATTGTGATGGAAGCATGGTTTGGTGAGCACGAGCAAGGAATTTATTTGTTCTCCAAACAGCTTCACCAAGAGTCTACTTCGAGAAATTGTACACCTTGCCACTGTTCTGTACAACACAGCAGAATGTCTTTTTGTAACTGATGCATTTACACATTAGTACCTCTTATGTGTATTATGTTTGTTAGTATTACCTGCTTTTTCTTTTTCTTGTTCTTCATTTACCTAATTTTTATTCATTTATTATCTATTGTTTTGTTTATACTTCTTGTATTCGTATTTTCTATGCATACATTAGCTGGCACTAATTCGTGTTATTACATGATAAGACACCACCGCAAGTACAAACATTTTGAATGAGTTTCTGACGAGGCTAGCATTTAACGATTACCTTGACCTGCATGGAGTCGGGACCTGAATTCCATTAAACATTTTTGGGATCAACTTCAGAGGACCGCTCGAGGACATCATATTTTACCGAATACTGAAGGATCTACCGTGTTACTCTGAAGGAACCGTATACTGCAGTCCTTGAAAAATGAATTTATAATTCAATCAACTCGATGCTTGTGATTGACTGTAATACCAGGTACTGAAGAGTTCCTAAAGATTTCTAATAGCAATTGCTTTTCCGTTCTATTACTGTTAACCTGTTAAATTTTCAATTTCATAAGACACTTAATTTATTTGTTTTCATTAAAATTTCTCTGTAATGTGGTTACTGTTAGTAGCAAAACTAACACTTTAGCCTAGTGTGGCTAGTTTTTCTGCATATTTTTCTAAATTAGAAGGCAAGGGGTGCTGCCTTTTGCCAGACAAAATACATTTGTATACAACAAACATTTGTTTGGTGTTACAAGACGTGAGTTGACTGTTCCTACTTCTATGAGGATATTTAGAACAGGTTTTTTGCTAATAACATTTTAAAATCTACTTTTCATCTTATAGCTCCGGAAAAATTCCGTATAGTTCGTTTTACCCTGTTCTAAATTTCTGAAAATTCAGCAATGTTGATAGCACTTTTTTCTAATTTCTTTATTTCATCCGGTATATCTTCAAATTTGCAGTGTATGAAAGCTATATAGCTTTGAAATATTTTGAGATTTCCGAGTGCACATAGAATTGTTTAAAAACTGCTAACAACCTCAAAGATATTTATAAAATTCCAAAATATCTTCGCAACTATGAAAATACCTTCTTATTCTTGTTTCGTTACCATCATGGAAGTAAGGCAAATATCCCACCTCCTATATGTAATGAGCAGATTTTACGCATTCTTCGTAACACAGATATCTACGAAACAGTTCGCAGTTCTATCTTTAAGCCGCTTATACCTTAATTTACTGTCCTAGGAAGATTGCGAGCCCGCGCTATATATCTGTGTTTTCGTACAATTTCAAATAACGCGAGATACCGTGAAAAATAAAAGCCTGCACCGCGGCCTTTCCTTTGCATTAACCGCAACCGTATATACCTAAAGCAAAATTTATTATAATCTCATATATGTAACTCTCGGTCAACATGCCGTCTGATATTTATTTTATAGCCGGTTACGACTTTCATAACCGTTAACCCAAATTCCACATCCCTTTCTCAAGGCATAACTCCGGTGGAACTCCGTCGAACTCTCACTGTAGAGCCCAGTTCTTTTCATCGCAATCGAGGATGGAAATCTCGTTCATTTTTACATGCAATATTACGCTGTCGACGTTCTAAACGTCAGATTTAGGGTGAATATAGAATATGGAAGTGTTGGGATTTCGAAATATTGGCTGAAAAGTTATTAAGTTGTTCTGTAAAGTGTATTAGAAATAATAATAAAGAAATCTTGTAAAACGTGTACATTTACTTTCTAATCTTTTACATTTAAGTGGAAGTAGTTCTAAAACAATAATTAGGCTATACACAGTTTATAATGAACAAACACTATCCAAAATACCGGGATGTCAAGTACAATGTTGCAACTTTACCTGCGGTAAGCACACCCCTTATCGATCTCTATAACCTGTCAATCCATTGGAATAAATTAAGATGCACAAGTTGCAGCTTTCAGGTTGTTAGCGACTGTTAGCGAGTGATAATCCTACTTTAGCGTGAACTTGCTAAATTTACATATTGCTCAAAGTTCATACTTCCTAGGGCGTCTCAGTTGTTGTGTTTTGTAGGTTATTGGCAAAAGTTTTAACACTCAGTCCTTAGCCTGACTAAGTGCCTCAACGTGACTTTCCCAAGTGAGAGTTTCATCCAAATAAACACCTAGAAATTTAACAGGTTCATTTTGTGAAACATTTATATTCATACTATCAGTTTCTTTTCTAAGGTCATCTAAAAATCGATTATAATTAATAGCTGTTGTATCATCTGCAAAGAGGATAAAATTTGTATTGTGGTCACAATATTCTAAATCGTTCATATAAATTAAAAATAAGCAGCGACCAAGACCAGAACCTTGAGGTACTGCGTGCTTCATAGAGAGACTGTCTGAAGAATCATTATTGAAATTTACGAACTGCAATCTATCACTGAGGAAAGACGTAATAAGTGTAATACGTATTGGACTCTCTTACGCAAATATGTTTGAGATTTATATTTCCAAAATAAAAATCATATTTTGCAGGAAACGTTTCCTGTAAAAAATAGTTTCTGGTGTACGAGGGGCTATTTTTTCTCGATATTATTAAGATTGTCAAATTACACATTAATGTGTTAACATGAATAAGATGTTGAGCTTTTTGAAAATGGAATACGGAATTAAATAAGAGGGTTATTTTTTACAGTAGGATTTGATCTCTGAAAATAAAACCAAACAAAAAAATCAGATGTTAAGCGAACGTAATGACTAAAATTAATACCAAATACATTTAAAAAAAACAGTTTGGAAAATAAATGGAAATATTGCAAAGTGTATTTCGACAATCTAAAAGTTTGTTATCACCTAGTACTTTCCTATATACACTACACCGGGGGCGCCATTAGCGTGAAAATTACCAAAGATAGAGGAATGAGATTCACCGTATGTATACAGTATACTACACGGTATTTTATAAAATTATTTGCACACAGGGTGTTCCAAATTGCCGCAACCGTCTTTAACTTTTTTATTTTAAATAGATTGCTATATTCTCTAATAATCACTTTGATCATCTCTGGAATTACGGAAACGCTTTTTTTTCTGTTTTTTTTTTGTGAAATTTTGTTGTAAAATAACTGAAATAGTACTAGTTGTACTGTACTTCTAGTATTTTCGAAAACATTACAGTTTCATGGGAAATACATTTGTAATAGTTAAATATGCGGGACATACGATTTTGAAACAAAATCTACTACCTAATTTCCTAGTGTCTGTTAGGCATCATCTCGTATTTGCTATAATTTTATTTTGGTACAGCTCGTTTATTGTTAATTGAGTTATTTAGTTGTATGTCCATACGGCCGTACGGCTAACGACAAACATCCAGAACGTCCCAAAACAGTCCCAAATTAATCCGTCGATACATTATCTTTACAACTGCTATTAGAAGCTAGTGAAAAAAAATTTGGCTGCGAGTCGAGTCAAAAGGTTTTAACCAATTTACTTGGAGTAATACACGCCCCAGTAGAAAAACATGCAATTTCTACTCGGTTACAGCCTAGAAAACAATCTACATCGAGCAATGGTCTGGGAAGCTTAGAACAACATCAACAATAAGAATTGCTTTCTTAATTAATTGAAACAGAGCTATATGCAAGTAGCCAATACATCCCTTTGGACCATCACCATCCATCAAAAGAAAGAGAAGTATATAATTCATATAAACTGACCCGATGGCGACTGCATTACAACAATATTAATGAGGTTTACACTTGGTTATATAATAATAGTTGAAATCTACAATAGCCACTTAAGTTTCCAATAGGTTGCCACAATTTCATTAAATATTTTAAAGCATGTGATTTTGGTATTGAAAAGTATCCATTGTTAGATTTATTTATTGTGATGGCTGGAGCATAGGCAACTACAGGGAGGGGAATAAAGATTCAAATTAGTGTGGATCGCCAAATTGTCATTACAGAAGAATGTTTTAAGCAGATCCGAAATTCAATAAACTACTTGCATTGTGAACAATAAAGAGCTAGCAGTGAATACTAATTAAATAATCATAGAAATAATCTTTAAAGAAGTCCTAAACGCTTCTAATTGGTGTGTCACTAAAATTACAACATAACTAGACAATCGTTTTTTAAATTACAGACTATAATACCTGAAATATAAGAAGATTTTGAGAAGCACGGAAATAATATTCTTGGTTTTCTAAAGATAACGAGAAAAAGAAGTCCTTGGTACGTACATCATACATAAGTTTGTTCAATATTTTACACCATATAAAGATTATACAAGCCCTTGCCACCCTGATACCAATAGCAACCTCTTGTACTTCAGACAGCTACAAAGTAGGCAATCCTAATTTTGGAAGGTCCAGTAATCACTGTAACAGTACAGAACTAATTCCCCTTATCGATTGTAAACCAGCGCGGAACCCTAAACCGTCCAAAAATTAATTTGGACATAAGTACGCGGGTCTCCTCCATCTGATGGACATTATTAGCGGCAGAGATAAAACGCACCAAGAAAAGAGGCTTCGTCCTGCGAGGAGATTTAATATTTAAACCTGAAAGATTGAGGGTAATACGCTTCTGGATGATGGTAAAATTCGAGGCCTCTGGTGTATACCGACACTCACAGTTTCGTAATTTACAATCGCCGTTCGCAAGTTCGCTTAGTTCCGTATACTTTCGACTAGCTCGACCCAGTAATCGTAGCCGTGCGGGAGTCGGGGCCGTACATGCGGAAGGTTTGAGGCTAATGTAATAAATATTTTGACCGGCGGACCTATCTGAATTCCGATCTAAACGAAATGATTTATTTAGAGGAAAATTATTGTTTTTGTATAGTTTACGATGAACCGACCACCACGCTATTCAATAAATTAATCTAGTGCGTTGCGTACAATAGTGATTATATATTCCTATACAAATTTGTGAGGACGCACTGCTATTATTTCGATGTAAATTACGTATAACATTCTTGATTCTGTTATCGGTCAAATTACGTTAATCATTTGGAAACATTGATCTAGGAATAAGTTCGGAATAAGATCGGAAGTTTTTTTTTATCGTCTGTTACTAACTAATCAAATCCCTCTTTACCATTAATCGGCGATTACGAAAATATAGATGTTTCCTTGAAAATATCTACCAGAAGCTAATAAGGAGGAGGATATATTGAGAGATGATTTACGAAGGGCAATTCATCATTTAATGTAGAATTTTAGGTCCTTCCATTGTTTACATATATACAGCAGGTGCTGTCTTTTCTTAACGCACTCTTTGCGGCAAAGCTAATCTAAATTGGGGGCTTGTTACGTTTTGTTATCCCATTGTTTTAATCTTCGTACTGCTCAAAACAATTAGAGGATATTTACAAAAATAATAATAAAATAAATAAATAAATAAATAAATAATATAAGACACGCAAATATATATATTGCAACTATAACGTTTTTAAACAAGAAACACATTGCTTTGACAAGTTTCAACTTGTACAGCGCTTCAGTGCGAACCGTCATAGCTTGAAGGTACACAAACGCGTATCCGAGTGATCTCGACTACAGTTAGATTTTCTGTATCATAGCAAATTTTTAACCGTAAATACGGGTAATAATGGAAAGGCAACGTGATTTGACTCATGCACAGGTGCTCATGCGAGGACTCATGCGATAGATCAATTGGAAGGTGGACGGAAACAGCAAGCTGTTGCTGAAGTTTTTGCAGTTTCGCGTTTGTGGAATCGGCTTTTAGAAACTGGAGATGTTCAAGGAAGACGAGGACACGGACGCCCAGCATCTACAACACCGAGAGATGATCGATACC
Source organism: Oryctes borbonicus (assembly GCA_902654985.2). NCBI lineage: Eukaryota > Metazoa > Arthropoda > Insecta > Coleoptera > Scarabaeidae > Oryctes > Oryctes borbonicus. The sequence goes on along the minus strand of LR736859.1, from coordinate 1,212,855 downwards.
TAACAGTATTTGCGCGTAGAAACCGCACTTATAACGCAATGCAGCTTAGAAGTGAGCTTGCCGGTGCTACGGTAAGATCAGTATCAACTCAAACAATAAGAAATCGTCTTCACAACGTTGGCATGTATGTTCGAAGACCCCTAGTATGCGTTCCACTAACTGCTCTTCATAAAAGATCGCGAAGAATATGGGTCGAGCAACATAGAAATTGGAATCACGAAGACTGGCCACAAGTATTGTTTTATGACGAATCCAGATTCGCCCTAAATCCAGATAATAGACGTATTCTAATTTAGCGTGAACCTGGAACACGTAATCAGCCACAATTTGTTCGAGAAAGGCCGCAAAATGAAGGTGGGGGTGTAATGGTATGGGCTGGGATAAGCGCAGAAGGTCATACAGACCTATATGTGATACAGAATGGCAACCTGACTGCTCAGAGGTATCTGGATGAAACTTTGAGACCCATTGTTCTTCCGTACGCCGGCGCTATGAGTGAAAGATTCATTTTAATAGAGGACAATGCTCGTCCACATCGAGCAAACATCGTGAACAACTGGATTGAACAATTGGCAATCAATAGAATGGACTGGCCAGCAAATTCTCCTGATGGTAATCCTATCGAACATGCTTGGGATGCTTTCGGAAGACGTGTTGCAGCAAGAAATATGCCACCGCGTACAATTTGGGAGCTTTAAAATGCTCTGATAGAGGGATGGAATAATCTTCCACAAGAATTTTTTAATGTCCTGATTCGATCAATGCCGATGAGATGTCAAACCTTTATTACCGTTTGTGAAGATCATACACATTAACAATGGATTTTTCGTTATTGTATCAATAAAACTTCTTATCAAGTCTTATAATTGTGTATTCATTTAATGATATTTATTCACTCTAGTGCCTTAGTAGTTTTATAATGTACACAAACAAGTTCAAACTTGTCAATGCGTTCGGTTTCTTATTTAAAAACGTTGTAGTTATATATAAAAATATTTGCGAGGTGCTACATTCATTATTTATTTATTTTATTACCATTTTTCCAAATATCCCCTAATTGTTTTGAGCAGTGTACTTCGGCTAATCTACATTGCAATGAGAGCAACCGAGAAACATGTAGAATAAGAAAGAAAGGACCTTACGATTATAACTTATTAATTCACTTACAACATATAAGTACACTTTCTCCCATCTACAGATTGTTCCTACTCGGGATTGGTAAAACTGCGCGTACTGTGTAAGTAGTAGGCAGCGAACTATGCAATCTATGCAGCAATACGCTTGCATTCCTGCTTTTTTTGCAGAATGTGCATATATCAACATTTAGGTATTTAGGGACATTTGAAGTCCACGTTACATTAATCTGTTTCTATATTAAAAAACTAAGAAAAAAACACTACCAGATATATTTTCCGAATAAAGAGGAATATACGTCGCTAGGCAGGAACCAATTATACACCCATAAATTAATAATCTAGAACCTATAATTATGACAAATTGGGCATGGGCAGAAGAAATGGACGCTCAATACCTCTATTGGAAATTCGACCAAGTTGAACACATCAAGTTTTCCTTGCAAAGTTGGATGGATTGTGTCAACCTTTCTTTCAACTTATATATCTTGTCTGTCTGAAAGAGTTAGATATATACGTATTTTGCAACGGATTTCCATCTGATATGATCTCTATATTCTCAGGTGTACTCCAGGATTTAAAGATTTATAATTCTATTGACTTCATTAGTGGCTTTATCCTTTTGCAAAACAACTTATGTATGCATAAATGAATGCTTAGCGATTTCCTGCAAGCTGCAAACTTCGAGTAGATTGCCAAAGTTGAGAAAATATAGAATCTCGAAATGGTGTTTGATCTCTTCGATATGTTTACCTACATTTAAGCATCTTGGCTTTATTGCTAGATCTCTCTCGCGATTCTCTCACAATCAAAGCCAATAGAAGCGCTTATTTGATATGGGACCCTCACTACACTTATCAATACTTGACTGCTTTAACATATGTATATAATGAATGGTACCCTAAACGTGCAACTACCTACGCTTCCATAACTTCCTTTTGTTCCTTCTTGCACTTAATTTTTGAGTCCCATCTGTTAACACTCGTTCTAACAATACATGTAAAGTACCTAGGATGATCAGCATACCGTATACAACACATTGTAAATTGAAGAAGCAACAGTATATTTATTTGTATTTCCTGCTCTTCTGAATTATTCCTTTTTTTCTTGGAATACTCTATTTCCATCTTGTTGTGTTTGATTTTGTTTGCGTTTTATCTTTCTTTTGCGCTGCTTAAAAGCTTTGTATGACCTATTCTATGGTTCTAAAATTTCATCCTAATCCAAATTTTCATACTGCTCGTGTTTCTTTGTAAGTCCAATAATAAATGCTTTTAGAAAAAGAATATATTTGAGCTGCACCTAAAAGAAAAGATAAGGTTGCGCTTGACTACAAAACACTTATGCCTTTAATAAACACGAGATAACTTAAAAATTCTTCTTTCAAATAAATAATGGTATAATTAGTTAATCGAATAAATTGGAGTTGCGTTATCTCTTACACTAATACTAATACACACACGAACTAACATAACATTGCTATTGACTAAATTGTAATTACTTCCCTACTTTTTCTCACTTCGACACTATCGCTTCTATAAAGTGTTGCGTCAAGTACGAATTTATGTTTAAAACCAAATAATTCAAGCACTAACTGCACTTCGCTATTCAACAAGAACAAAACAATATTCAAATACTAAGTACAATGCAGTAGAATTAATATCACGGATGAAAGCTGTTAATGAGGTGCAGTAACAAGCCTAGTATAAGTGCTTTAAAAGCTTCTCATTTGAAAGTCAACGGCGCTTAAAGATGCGACGGGAACTTCAAGTGCAGCCGGCACAATGCGGTAGATGCACAATAAGGATCCAAACCTGACACAAAATATGAGGGGAATTTACCGTAATCCACCCTTAGCGAGGCAACAGATTCTTCTCTTTAGTAGATTGTTGTAGATGCGAAAACGAATAGGTGTTTGGAAAATTGCATCTTTTCTTTGGAATATTTAGGTTTTTGAAATGAATGTTCCATCAAAATAAAACAAAAATCGACTTTAGTATCTTAAACACAGAAGAAGTATGCTATGGTTACCATTTAATAATTACAATTCTTAAGGGGACGTCTCTTATCTTACACAAAATTATCGAACGAACTAGAGAACTACATCCGCTTCAACAAAGTATTGTGGGTTTGGCGATCACCTCTAGTTCAAGAAGCACCCGCATAATTCTATATCATCGAAAATTCATTACAAAATTTCCTAAAATTCGAATCCTTTTCCTCAACTGGGGAGAAATACCCAAAGTAAAATCAGGGCCGATCTCTCCGATGGCAAATATAACTGCAAAGGTACTTAGAAAAAAAATATTCCATTATGTGACATGTTACCCCAAAGATCGACGAAAGCGTGTTGATAAAACATATTTCTAGACAATACGATTTTGACATCCAAAATCTGTAATTTGCTATTTTTAGAGAAAGAAAATTGAAACTCGCATCGTAATGGCCCGGGAATTTTTGACAAATGCTATCGGAAACAGAGGAGCGAAGAAAAAAGGCGACAATCGTTCTGTTTAGTTCAAATCGCCATTGAGTGGAGACGTATTTGGCTAAGTGCCCTACTTTCCAACTAATTCAATTTTTTTTGCTTAAATTTTATTTCAAGTTTTCATTGTTTAAAAGTACGTCGGATATCAGCGCGTAACGCGTTACCATAGAGTTCGTGTCACGTCAAAATTTGAAGTTAGTTCCCCTCTATCTCTTTAATTTTATAAAACGTTACTGTTTGCAATTTATTTTTATTTATACTGTCGTAAGAGTGTCTACGGGATACGTAGACCAACACGTCTGACCACAAGTTCAGAGCGCGTTAATCTTGAGTGTTTAGAATGAGTTAACCCATGTTATTAGTAATCGGTTATTTTCTCATTGCCTAGCACAACTTGCGGAAAATGCTCTCGCGATGTTGAACCGATTATTTTCCGATCCACGGAAAAGACGCTCAGAAAAATGAACTGCTGGTCCCTAATAATTTTATATTTCAATGTTATAATATCGCCATTAGGCCCCCTTTACTGGTTAATAAAATACAGTATTCAGATTGAAAATTTAGTAGGCAGCTAAATACAATTTGAAGCCTGTGGATGCAATTCATTAAGCTAACAATTTTAGAGCTTTCATATGAAATTAACATCGGGTCTAAAAGTTTCAACACCAATAAAATAGCTGCACAGGGCTTTTAATTGATTTTATCCAATGGATTGGACACTTTGTGGTTTTATTGAATTTTTCACCAGAGCCTGCCGTAAAATGCATATTTTCGCTAATTGGAAACGCAATCAATGGAATTCCTAAAGGCAACAAACATTTTTCATCTCTTCGTAAATTGAGTAATAATAAAATGGCTACTACTATAAAAAAGTAAACAATTGAGATATTTAAAACTGTAATACTTCCGACACCTAACCATAGTTGTCTTACTTTCAATTAGACAAATCGTATTCGAGATTCCGTCAACGAAATTGAAACCGCAACCCCTAGGAACAACCAAATGTTATATGTGGGTCGTCTTCGTGTTGAGAAGGCTTCGGAAAGGTCACAATTGTACAGTCACTAATTAATTAATTTAGGTCTGCTCTAAACACCACAGTTTGTCGGTTCTGCCTTATCCCTCTTTCAAAGATTTGGGATATCCCAATTCGGCTATATTCCAATGTACGAAATGCCGCTTTATCTTCTTTCATTGTCGCGTAAATTCTCTATATGACGAACGTTGAGGTTTGCTCTTTGAATAGAAATGCGGATATTTTTAAAATTTAAACTGTAAACTTCCCTCAACCGCTTTTGAGAATGTTGAACTCATTGCGGTAATAGGAACAACAAATGTTTACATTATAGAGAGCGCAATTAATGATTTCGTAGTTCGAGGTTTGTCGCTTGAATAATCAACATTTGTAGCGAGTGTAGTCAGCTTGGATTTTGATTCCCATACATCTTATACAAACGCTTTTAATTAATATATGTTTCTCTTCAAATAGCCGAAGAGAGATCAAAACCAAAACGCATTTGATATCATATACATGGAGGAGCGTTCATTAAAAAATTTTCACTCTATTTTATCCTAGTTCTGGAAACTTGCAGCAGGCAATAAGCACTTCCGCTTATCTATGTAACAAATTATTTTTAGGTTCGTATTATTTCCGGTCATAACCATCGTTAACCTTATATTGTCTTTTTAGATCCTGTGGGTTGTTATAGAATTATTTGTACTAAGATTTTTTTTTCCTACCAAAATTAATTGGTTTTCAGTTATTTTGGCTTTTGTCTTTCTTTTTCCTTTCAAAATATGCTTACTGTTTAAAATTACATATCATAACTATAATTGAACGATCAAATCATGTTTACGCCGGAGATAATGTAAACTTGCTACTTGTTACTAATAGTGAAACATGTAGTATACCGTATACGAGCTGTTCAGAATGTAACACCCAATTTATTAATTTGAAGAAGTCGATTTTTTTGGAATGCACGGTGTATTAGTGCAGTATCGTGAGCAAAAACGCCATTACGATCGATGTGTATTAGGTATTCCCATATCTGTTGTATCCTCCAGGAATTATAGGCAGTTACGTGCGTCAATTACAATTTTACAGTAGTTAGCCATGGACCTATAAATGTTATAAATAAGACATCTAATGCGCAAACCTTTCTACAAAAGATGTAAACTGAAATATTTTAAATAAGTTTTTTATAATATGTACATGTAACGGCATAAAACAGAAACAAAGTGTAAAGTACATAATATGAGATAAAAAATGGAGGACTTAAGAATAAGAGTTACAAATCTTCAAAATGTCCTCCATTCTGTTTGAGACACTGTAAAAATCTTTTCTGTAACTTCTTCTTCTATTTTTTTTTAACTAATTTTTATATGGCCCCGTAAATAAAAATCAAGAAGACTAAGGTTGGGAGATCTAGGTGGCTAAAACCAAGGTTCATTGCAGCAGATCTTCAAAGAGATTTATTATTTCTCGATATACTTCACGTGACGAGTAAGAAGGAACCTCCCGTCCCCCCGCTCCTATCCATTTGAAACCAACTAGCAAAATATATTGTGTGCTGAATTATTTATAAATATGGAAACCACTTAAATTTTGTATTTGTTACTACAATTATTATTCTCGCTTTAAATTTCGGTAATTTTTTCCGAGCAATTTACAAACGACTAAAGAAATAATGTTTGACAAGAGAACTAATCGTTCCACTAAACAAGTCTTCCTTGTATTAATTCGTTGCTTTCCTCAGCTCACAGTCCTCAATTCGATTCCAAACTGCCGCACTCAAAAATATGAAACATAGAAGCACCATTAAATTAACTTCGTCAATTAGCTTTAAACTTCACTCTCGGCTCAAGAGATCATCCGAGTGAAAAAGGATTAGAAGCCGAAATGTTCGCGAAATATTTTACGTCTCTTACAGCTTCGAAAAGCAAAAACTTTTCAAATTTATAAATTTACCGTCGCTCTCTTGTCGTTATCGCGACGACGACTAAGGTTCAGACAACAATTCAAGTTAAATCATTAAAAAGTTTGATACGGCGTTAACCTTCATCAACACCGTATAAATTTGGAAAGGGAAGTTTACGGCAAGAAGGAAGCAAACGGGATCAAAGTAGAAACGACTAACCGTTGTACGGGGCGGATCCCTACTCGATCCAATCAACGCAACTACGAAAAACTTTTTATTGTTATAGCGAAAACTAGGAGTGCAATTAGGAAAAGCTGACAGCACATTCTGTCTGTGAAACAGCAGCTACTGCGGCAGAATAGCAAAACCGTTTTATCCGCTTTACCGCATCCTACAGCTAAAATAATCTTCCTAAACTGTAGATATGAGCCGCTAAATTGTGTAAAAATGTAACTAATAAGCAATTATAAATGGTTGCAGCGATTGTTAAGTTAGCAGATTAAGAAATAGAATAGTATCACCGTCGCTGTGTTGCACAACATCTATCCTTACTGAGACCTAATGGAGACACATTAGAAGAAGTGAAGGATCGAAAATATTTGTAGTTAGGCCAATCGCAAAGGTTGGTAGTTGGATTGACGTTCCTGAGACAATGAATAAACAAGTGGACAGATAGAAAATATATTTTTCACAACAGACATTCTTTGGAAAAATGTGTTTAAAAATTAAAATTTAATCAACAATCAAAGCACTATATTTATTTAAAACTAAGAAAAAGGTAAGCGATATAATGAAGTCAAAAGCTAAAAAAAACACAAGACTGGAGGGGCTTTATAAGTCCCCTCCAAAAGGATCCCGAATACTAACTTAGAAGGAAGAAAACGGGATTCAAGAGAAGGATTTCAAGGAAAATACTAACATACACCACTATTTACTGTAACTCAAAATTAATGTAAGTGGATCACTGAAAGTAAGACTTAATTTGATATTTCATTTGAGAAAACATCAATATTTATAACAATCAATAGGAATTCATCAGTAGTACCATGAAGGAAACATATCACTATACATAGTATCGACCACAAAAATTTCAAAGTAATACTTTAATTATTTTCAGAGATAGTCTTAAGGGGCTGCCGTCGTGAATGATCCCCTTCGCAGGTCACTTTCAAATCTTAGTTTTCATAACCACTTATGAACAATGTTGAGTTTGATAATATATTAATTCTTTTTTGTACGAAAGCTACAACCGCCTTCCTTATCCTACAGTTAACTTTGGACGGTAGAAATCAGTAATACGAACAATGAAGAATTAATGGTGTTTGTATTGCGTAAATAATGATTTGGCTTTAGATGTTGCACTGCAAGATGAGCAATAGACCAATAAAGTCACAAACGAAAAAGTCAATCACGGTTATATTACCTTAATAGTTGTATTAATTAGATTATGGTCAAGTCTTCTGCAATTAATGCTTTAAATAATAAATCCACAGGAATCTTGTAACGGAACGCCCATCGTAGAACATTATTCTAATAAATATTTATTTAGTTTCACATAATAGAATTGGCTTCAGTTGTTTATTTTATTGAATGTACATATTAAATGTGTATTATTTTTTAGTTCACCCCGGTATGCTGAGTGCATATTTTCTTAATATTTTATATGTTAGAATTAGGCAAGTACGTAACTCGTAAGAAAAAGTATTGGTGTATGTTATTCTGTGCGGGCTGTATTGAGATGAAGATAATGTCATCGACTCGATCGTTATAAAGAAAGTCTTCTCCCAGCGGCCAAGGCGAGTCAAGGTGTGATCAGCGTCCAAGCAACGGCGGTTGGCTGTATCAAACCCTAATTGCCCAAAAAACCGAGCAAAAGGTAACGTGCAAAGATCCACTACGTGCTCCATGAAGTTAGAATGTTAACCACAATACAAATACTGGTTTTAGTAAAGTATGTAAGTGTTTAAAGTGAAGCTGACCATGAAAGATGACCATTGCCAGAAGAGGCGGGAGCCAGGGCCTTTGCTGCCATCAGAAGAACGAAAGAATGCTGTTCAGTTCCCGCCAAAGGATCGTATCCACTACCACGCTAGGTCATACATTTTCTTTTGTTTATTTTTATATGAATATTTTTGTTGTAAACCTTAATACTTTAATAGAATTAATATTCACGTTATTCTATTCTCGGAAGCCCAATTTTTCGTAATCAATCTTATTTTTGTATATTTTTGAATTTGTTGTTGTTCATTGTAGCATTTCTCATTCTTACTATTTTAGTAGTAGTATCATTCATATTTTTTGATGCATGACTACTGAGAAACAGAAGACATAATTTAGTAAAACAATCTCGAATAAATATTTAAAAATAAGCGTTTCAAAGTAATTTTTTTATCAATTTCATTAAGGTTGCAACCAGCTCCATTGTAATTTAGCTAGGACTAGCATCGTTGCGATGTATACTGTATATTTTTCTTCTTTTCGTTCGTCTATGTGCTGCGAGCGGTGTTCTTAGACTGTTAGATTAGATTGAAATGGTAAGTTGCGCAATACGTATTACAATGTCACTTGCAATTCGCCTGAATTGTAATTATGCAGAGTCAATCTCCACATTCAAATCTATTCTTAGCTCCCTCGATGCACTACAATAGAAACGAGAAATTCACGAAATAAGACTATCTACGGCTCTTTTCGTGGACCCCTTTCCTTTCTCCTTTAAAGTGGAGGAACCTGAGAGTGTTTTCGAATGTAATACAAACACGTTTATTTTACACTCGTATAGACACGTGGGTACGTATAAATACGTACCCACACAGTGACACGCTCGCACGCAAATCACCCATCCACGTTGAGAACTGGAAACGCTCACGTACAACTCCCTTTACGAGTTTCGTCAGTGTGGGAAATAGCGTGCGACGCGTCGTCATTGTTATTATTCCAAATGGCATAAATGATTTTTTCATGCCGAAACAGTATCTCCGCTGAAGCAGACGCTGATGAAGGAGACGACGGGTATAAACTACTAATGTCTCGTTGTCTGTTATTTTTGTCGTCTACGCGTTTCCTTTTATGTGTTATCGTGTTCCTGGCGGATACATTTATTATAAGGTAAACTTTGTATACGAGTCTTATCGATTTGTTACCGAATTATTAACCTGGTCTATAAACGTAACATTCATGCATCTGTAACTAGAACTAATTCCTCACCAAGTTGAAAAATCTAAAAAATCTATGAATTTGATCAGGTTTTTAGTTAAAAGCTTAAGTTAGATCATGAATATTTCTGTGATTTGATCAATGTAATCTTCTTGCTTTCTACTTTACCCCGTCCGTTATTACAAGGACACAGTGTCCTAAATAGATCTGTTACAATACAGAGCTTATATGTGTCAGCATAGTTGAGGGATTTTGACGCACTTTAGCTTAACTTTAAGGTTTTTGTCCCTCAATTTTGTTGGTATTAGGAATAGTTTACAGTCTCAAGTTGATGTTATTTACGACTAATGGTAGCAGGTTTGCATAGAATGCGTTCTGCCATCCAGATATTCCTGGCATAGACGACAGATTTATTATTGGTTCTTCATAGTTTCCTTAGGTGGTATTCCGGATTACTTACAAACAATTGAATTATTAACTAAATTAAAGCTTCACATTAAAAGATTTGAATAAATATTACTAAATAATGCTATTCCAAATACAGCGTCGTGCATACCAATATTTGGAATTTTTACATTCCTTCGGAAAAGCTAATTACATTTTTTTATTCTTTTCCTTCTCTTCTCTTTTCTCATTGTCGGAAGTTTTTGGAATAGTGGTCTTTCATTTAAATATCAGAAATTTCATGATCTGCAATGGTATTCATGTATATGCAATAGTAAATTCAACGGCTCAGTGGTTCCGAGGTAGGAAAGCCTGCATCTGACTGGTAAGAGTTAGGCGCTGTTATTCAAGTCCCGCTAGGATAAACATTTTCTTAGTGGATCTAGTACACTTTCGAGTCACCGTTCGCAGTGGAGGATTGTACCCCACCCTCTACAGCAAAGGGGTGATAATAGCAAAGCTACGGAACGCATTACACACGCAGTTTACATACAAAGCTTCCTGAGGCGACAAGCTTCAAAAGGTTGCACACCCCGTTGTACCGTCACTACAAAAGAAAATGAAAAGGAAAATATACAGTTTTCTCCTCTAATATTGATGAAAAACCAGAGTGGAAATTCATTTTCTTAGCTTTCATAATGTGCCTAAAAATAAAAGATGTTTGAACAATGCTCTAGTTTTATGTGCTTTTCAGCGGAAAAGGCTTATATCGCTAACAACAATTCAGCAATCATACTTTATTCTTTAGTCGCTCATTTCTTTGTAAATGAAAGTTATAAGAATCCATATTAGAACTCTACTTAGTTTGTCACAAATAAACGAAGCATCTTAGCAGTTTTTGTATTAGACACAAAGACCAGTTTATTGACCTCACGAAAGCAATTCAATACTCCTAATTGGTGTTCATTGTTCGTGGTATTACTTTTACAGACGAAGGCTTTTACCTAATGCCTTGCTATTCGTGCTTAAAGTTATGAAACTGTTTCTGTACAATCGCAAATAATAGCGATCTGTACGTAAACAAGTTTCAGTGGAATACAACAGTATAGAGAGAAAACTCATTTAAAGTTCACCGTTTCTTTTATTCAGATAGCTTAGTAGTAATACACTTTCTCCAACCGATACCTCCATCTAACGGACATCTTCGTTTACCGGAGACTTATAAATTACCCGAATATGTTATATTATTGCGTACCTCTATTTAGTGGACATTCTATATAACGGATGATGATTAGCATATTTCACCACGATATGTAGAAACATATACCTTCAGTTTTCTCTTCTTCAGCGAAAAATAAATAAGCACTGTTATGTTCATACTCCATAGTTCATTCGCTCATAAATCTTCAAGATCTTTCTTTACGACAAGGGAGAAATTTTTATAGAGGGTATTCGTAAAGAGACAATTCTATTTAAGAGACATGATAAAGCTTCTTCGTATAGTAAAAGAATTTTTCCAATAATACTAATAGTTCTATGAATGAACTTTATAACTGAATTGTTTTTATTAAACTGAACTAGAACCTATTAATTTCATGTAAAGTAAGAGTTCAATTTGTTTCTTGTGCTATTCGCTTTCATTGCAGCTAAAAGTTATCGGTTTTATAATGTGCGCTAGTATTCAACTAGAATGCGATTATTAAAACCTCAAACATTATTTTACATAACTTTAGGCATTCTGTTAGGTAAGTTAAGTTACAAAAGAAACGAATGGCGGCCACTGGAATTAAAATTTCCAAGCATAAAATGGCTGGTTTGAAGATTTTCTTAGCAAATATAATTTTACATTCAGAAACATATGTGGCGAAAGCGCAAATACAAATAGTAATTTGGTAGTGAATTGAGAAAATAAATTGCGAGACACATTGGAAGATTACAGCGCAAGATATATTTATAATTGATAGATGAAACTGGTTTATTTTTTGGAGGGCTACCAACAAAAGCGCAAAAACCTCTTCATTGATAAGTGATAAATGCAGCGGTGGAAAAGCTGCGAACGAGCGTTTAAGAATAATCTTAGCCAAATTAAATACTACTTCCGGAAACCCCTAAATAGGGGACACTTCTAAATACTGGACACTTTCCAGTTACCCCACGAGTGTGCGTCAGTGTAATACAATAGCTTTAGAATAATGTCATTGTAATTTCATGAAAAATAAATTCTACTTTCTTGGTTATTACTGTATGCACTTAATTGAAATTGTGACGCACATCTGTTTATTTCTTGAAGATGCCGAATTATAAAAAAAAATAATATTGTACCACTCAATGAGGGAGGAAATATGGCACCGACGCCTTTTTCCATAATTATTTTAATCTCTGTAGGTAATTTTATGCAATTTATGTATCGCCATTTTGCACTATGCAATAGGAAAGTATAAACAACATAGAAAATAGCAAACATGTAATGCGCAAACGTTTATAAATCAGGATACAGCAATTACGATTCTTTCAAATCAAACAGCAATTCGTTAACATTATTAATTGTGACATGTCAGTATTCATTAGCATAGATTTTTATTTTGCGAACGGGGCTTACTCCTATTATTGTACGTCACGCACAAGTGCGTACAGTTATTTTTATAATTAGTAGGCAAAGTAAACCATTAGCCAGGCAATAGTGTGCTTTCCGTTACGTATGGAAATTAACAAGCGCTAATTATGTTAATCAAAAAGCAATCCGTGTACTGTGTTCACTAACGATCCTTTAACACGTTACGAACACATCGATTCACGTGATATGCTTTTAAATGTGCCTAATGAGCTTATACAGCTAAAACGAGTTTCATATACAAAGGATATCATTTATGGTAATAAACGATAAAAAATGAAATTACATTTAAAACGATCTACCCTACCATAGAAAATAATCGACAGTACCAGTAATCTATTCATATAAACGCTGTCCACACAAAAAATTACTTTGGTTCGGATAATTTCGAAGATACAGAAAGTTTAAGTATGAGCAAAGATATAAGATTACGCTTGTGTTGGAAACAACACATAAGTATCGGCACCCTCCGCACCACACAAGTTTAATTTATTATATAGTAATATAATAATTAGTCCGGGACGGCCGTTTCGAGGACACGAATGGTCCTCATCATCAACCGGTGACCGAATGGTCACCGGTCACCATCATTCGGTCACCGGTAATACTACCGCTAATACTTTACAAACGCCAGATGATTCAACTATCTACGCAACATGAGCTAAGGACGCTAAAATGGCGCTAAAAATGCGCCTTTTGCTGATTGGTTCGTGAATTACCGGATTCTTAAACTATCCGCAAACTTCATACGGAGATTGTCAGTGGTTGGAACCAAATACTATTTTATTATATATTAATGCCCAATAGTTAATTTGCCAATATTTGATATAGTGAAGATAGCTCGTTATGCCCAAGTACAAGTAAAGACTAAAACTCCAGAAATATAAATTTTCTGTAATAGCAGATACATAGAAATTATATGACACTGTTCAAAAAACTAACGTTTCTGGTGTTATTGAATTTGGCATAGTTTGTTGTTCAATACTCAACACATTGTATTGTATTGCGTGGTAATATCATCTGTAAATAGAACCATGTATCGAATATAATCTCGTAAAAAATTACGCTAAATTCTATCCATTTTGGATATTTTGAAGGAAACGGATACTGTAATGTTTTAAACGAAGGAAGAATTAAAAAAACTCTTGAGTTTTCGAAATTAGTTCGAAGCAGTAGGCTAAATTTTAGGATCTGTAGATCCGGGACTGTTCCTAGACATTCTTTCTGCAATTTAAATACAAATAATGAAGTTATACGATGTTCAGTTTCCCACCGCTCATTCTGCATGTTATCGTATTTTTGAACGCCCCTCTTCAACATCCCTCATATCTATCTATTTAATTGAATAAAATAATTGACGTAATTTGAGATTTTTATGAAATGCCACTACTTCATTAACGGTCGGTATTTTAATTGCCTTGCATGAAGAAGTGATTTAAATTTAAAACGAAAAAGTTTTTATATCAATTAGCGTCTACAAGATGATTATGTTTTTTAAATGTACACGTTAAAGGTATATTTTGAGAAATCAGTTAGTTTTAAATGAAACACACTTTTATCTACTATTTAATAATATACTTTGAAATGAGTACTTGAAGTTGGGTATATTGATATTATTAAACTAATAATACATTTTTATGCATACAGGTATATTTATATACTTGTCTTCTGTACAAATTTTTAGTTAATCCCCTTTACTCCTACAGTTACATATACTTGAATCCTAAACTTCACGTTCTCCTACATACTAATGCTCTGTACCACTTAATACGTTAGATGCCTCTACATGCCTTCCCTGTGATATGGCTGACTATTCCATTTCCATTTTCCCCAAAATTAACCTCACTGACGCGTAAACCAGTTAGCGCTCATAGAAATCACCAATTTGATAAAGCTCTCTTAAGATTTGGAATTTGTAATTCACACCTTCTCCCAAGTCTAAAATTACAGCCGGCAAGTGGGCGTATTTGGCACGTCAACTAAACAGTGTAACATTTGAAAGGAGTTGGGCATATCGGTTTAAGGTATTTTGAAGCAGGTAACTGAAATCTCTATTAAATTCTCAAACTCATTTTGTCGGGAAAGAGAAAAGCATTTGATAAGCTATATTAGTTCGAAAAAAGGACTAATTGGAGATGCATTAAATTTGGTACCATTTCCAAGTTTTAGACTGGAGAGGAAAGTAATTTTATTTTCAAACTATAGCAAGTTATGGTAATACTTCATTAATACAGCTAAGTGTATGGAAGATGAAGTTTACGATAAAGAAAGAACATGTACAGTATGTTGTTATAAGGAACTTCAGCCGTATTCTGACTTCTTAACAGCAAAGCTACAATTTAAGGTTTTCGCATTTCCTTTCATTTAATAAAATCTGTTTGATTTACATACTTTAAACCTTCATTTCTTGTGCGACTATAATTATAATTCACTCGTGGGTAACCTTAAATATCTTGACAACTACCACTTACTCACTAAAATTTAATCAAAGGAGTTGATGTTTTACTCCTTCTAGTGTTTTAGCTTGTACGTTGCCAAGGTGATGACGTGCTGACGCAGTTACAGACATTTGTGGTTTTAACTATGCATAGATACCAGGTGGCAATAAACCATTCGGTCTGGTTCTGATTATTTATTTGTACGGGCACTTGCTTTGTGGTTAAACCGTCGCGACCAAAAAAATAAAAAATGCATTAGCACTAATAAACTATGATTCCCAGGTTCAAAGAATAGTAACCCTTTTCATTCGAAATGAAGCGTTACAAATACCTTTTAGAAATTCATAAAAGCTCCCATCAATCAATGTTAATTTCGAATAATTCTTCATTATGGTGATCCTCTCGCGTTTGAGGGAAATGCTGCGTGTGACAATCTGGCAGTACAGCATTAGACTATAGCGTTCAGGGTGTTTCCAAGTGGGCGGTATGTCCATTGCACAATATCAAATTACGACTAGCATATTACAAAGCAGTGAACTACGTAACACCTTTTAAGGCGAGAGGGTAATTGTAACATGACTCCTGATATTATAAGTTATGCTACACCCCACCAGTTGAGCCCTCTGCTGTATATATAAAAAATCTATAAAGTGAGCAGAAGTAATAGAGAATAACGCAACTAATAAAGTGAACAAATTTTGATAAAATACTTGATTTTTCCAGACGATTTAAGCTCTCTTTAAGTTTTGACAAAGACATGTTACGTTTTTCAAGTGGATAAGTTACCGTTTTTAAATTATTGCAATCCTTAAATAAGTCAGAAATGTTACTGTTAAGATTTAGTATATACTGAATCTTCCGAAGAATGGTAAAGCAAATAGTGGCATTATCGGTGGGTTAGTTTCGGAAGCAAAATCATCCACTCTAGTGGAAAAATATGGTAACTTACTAATAAGAGAAACTGAATAATGGTTCTTTCTCAAAATATCCTGTAATTTAAGGTTCCCGCACTGGTAAGTTGGGTTGAAGAAATTTAGGGTTGAATGCTTTAAGACCAGATATTGTATTTAAAGGAATGCCAGGATTTGACATGGTTGGTTTACAATAATAAGTTAGTTTAATGCAGCTGATGGCACCCCTGAATATTGTTAAACCTTATAAGAATGTTAGACAGCAACTTGGAAACTTATAAACATAGTTAACCTCTCATATATTTTTAAATTCAAAGAACTCACAAAAAAATCTCGTAGCTTGTAGGTACATTTTACTTTACTCAAGGTTTTTCTCACATCCTGCTTTTTACCTAAATATACCATTGATAAATAACCCTTGAGCGAGATAATGGTTATGTTGAAAAAGCTGAGGAAGGGTCTAACATTTTTTTCACAAATTCTTTTATTCCAAATTAGGCGAGAGAATAATAGAATTTGTTTAACTGTCCCAGCTTATATCATAAATTTCGAGAGTTTGTTAAATATCAGAAGAAGTAAATTGTACAACTTCATAATTTCTATTACACCATCATAAAAACAAAAAAAATATATATGCAGCTGTTATAGTCACACGTTTAAAAAGGTGATTTAGTTGTAAAAATGTAGAAACTATAAAAAAAGGACAGAAGAAATCTTGCAGATCGTATTGTAGTTTCTAATGTGATGATAACAGTGAAAAGCACCTTCTTGTGAATTAAGGCATAGTAACAACGAGAGATTGTGATTAATATTACATTATGACTATTCTCGTGCGAAACTCGTGCAAACTACAGGAAGTTATATGTCACATTGATTTCATCCAAGGTTCGTTCTATTTAACTTATCAAACAGCCCGTCCGATGTCAGTATTTGTCGCTAAATTTTATCTGCAATTAACTTGTACCTAAGGGAGTTATTCCGTTTGGCCACCGGAACATTACACGGAACACTGAACAAGTAGTACTTCCATCTTAAGTTTACTTTGGGGGCTTCGCAAATTGGATGACGAAGGTGAACATAGACGCTAATACTGTATCTTAGTGTTCCTGCGAAGAGGCGAGGCAGTCCAGCGGCAACCCATTATACGCGATGTTCTAATTACATAATTAAGAGAGTCAAGTTTTCCCTTTAAATTGTTTAACCCGTTAATCCTTTAAACATTAAGCGTGCCTTCGCCGAGGCAGTGACTGCTGGCGCTATCGTCGAGGAAAGATGACTGGCCTAGTACGGAGTGCAGTACACCAGTTTAACCATGAAATGGTAATTTATGGTTTGCAAAGCGAAGAAATTATGACAAATGTACGTCTCGGGTCCTATACTGAGGTGTAGGTATGCTTAGACGCAGCAAGTAAGATACACAGCGTGTTATTTATATCATGGTTTCATACCCAACTACAATTTATTTCCGTAATAGTAAATTGTATTATATGAGCTAAAATGTATTTTAAACTGATGAATTTTTAGAGCATCGGTCGTGAATTACACATCAAGTCGAAGCAAAGTGGAGGAGTAATAATTCTAACATTATTACATATTATAATACTCTCTCGTATTAGTATCTATTGTCATGTTAAAAATTAAATAAGTTAACTTTTAATAATAATAATAATAAGGTTTTACGAAAATTAAATTGATAGAAGAGAAACTAACCTCAAAATTTAACGTTACGCGTACTCCCTACGGTAATGCATCAGGCACTCAAATCCCTTCTTTGAATAATCAAAAGTTTGATTTACCTGCTACTTGAAGTATAGAGTAAACACAAAAACACTTCGATTTACCTAGGAGAACACTTAGCCAAAAACGTCTTTACTCAACGGCGATTTGAAATAAACAAAGAGATTATCATAGCTTCCTTCAGCCCTTTGTTCACGAGAGCATCTGTCAAATCACAGCCAATTGCTATAGACAATATTTTATGTTCTTTCAATTAAATTTCCATCATTTAAAAATACCATATTACAGCATCTAATATGCCATAAGGGACTCGTGTTCTAAAGTCTAATTCTATGACCAAAGCACATATGGGCTAAAAGCTACAGACATTTCCCACCGCACTCGACAATTTCGTACCGATTGGTATTTAAGTTGCAAAATTATAGCAAAGACAAAATGGAGCTCAGACGAGATAGATTGTAGTTCCCCCGGGATTATCGTTGAATGGGGATAAGTTTAACGAAACATCAGGGAGAGAAGGAGGGGATCCCGAAACTGTATAAGCGGTTGGAGAAACTGAGAAAAAAGTCAGAATGTTTAAAGTTAACTGCGCTACTATTGGTTGGACGACTCTTTATCTGACGTTAATGGCAGCTATATTCGAAGTGGTATCTTTTTTTTATGTAACACTCTATTTCATTTTAACTTGTCTTGCTTCCTCTATCAAAGTAATATTGGTTCAGTGTCATTTTTGATACATCCTCTTTATTTTAAACGTAAAAGCGAGAAATTGTTTAAAGTAGGAATGTTTAGACAACGCCGGGTGTATGTTAGCTAAACGTGGCCATATAGAGTCTAGGATTAGTATTGGAGAAGTATACACGTATAAAACATATCGTTACACATCTACGTGCTTGAACATGCAATTTAAATTAAATGTTTAAGCATTTCTAATGGGATTGAAACTAGTCTGAACCCAAGCGCTCTCAGCTGGGAATCAAAGTTATAGCTAGTTGTGGACATTACTCGTTCGTGACAAATACATATAGCAAGTAAATTAGTGTAAATTATTATCATCAAGGAATATTTTCTAAAATATTAACTTTAGTACCACTTACTAATTATGATACCAACGAAAAGTTAAAAGTTACTTTTATTATATATCCTTATAAGGAGCAATGTAAAGCTATTACTATTCCTTTATAAATATAGTATTACGGCAGAAATATCGTTTCCTTAGTCCTCGATTTTTCTTCGCTTTCAATTTAAGTTTTAGGCTTGAGTTCTGCTCTTAACAGATGAACTATAATATAATTGGCAACAAAAAGGGCTCAAAATTAGGTAGCAAGTTAAAAACTTAGTTACGTTCTACACCTCGCAACATCTACAGAAGGATTACTAACTTGTATCCCAATCTCCTGTTTCCGTCATTCCTATTTAAGGAAAAAGATTTAAATCAGAAGTGATCTTCACTAATTAAATAGTGGGAAGCCAATAACGTTCGCAAAGCTCAGTAACCCACCTTTCGAATAAATTAGAGATGTTGAAAGGAACGAGACAATTAGAAAATTAGGAAAAAACCAAAAGTTAAAAATTGGTGCGGGTTATTTCACCTATATTACCTATAGATTCGTGCGCTACCCGTATACCGACGACTAAATTGTACCACCCCATCATTTCATGTAGGAAATTAAAAATTATCATTTGTGCCTAACACGGGAAGCCGCGTGTTTTATGAATTGTAACGTGGCCCATTTCACTTAATTCTTTTCCACAAATGGCATTGTAGCTTCTAACGAATAGCCATTAGCGTATATGGAAAATCGTAAGATATTCACGTTCCTTAATGGACTTGCATTAGCTTTAAAATCAAGGACACAACTTAATATTGGTACTGCGCAGAAACGCAGCTACACATAACTTTGAGTCTGTTCACCCAGTTTATATGCAGTATCTACATCTATATCTGCGTCTCTCAGATCAGTTGGGACCTTCGCAGGATTAATTTATTAAATTGTAGGCCATGCCAACGTTCCGCTGTTCTCTTTCGCTCAGAAGATTAATATAGTAAAGTCGGAAACCAAAGGTAATGTTAATATAGCTCATGATATTCACGAAACCACTCACAGCAAAGGTAATGCGAGAATAGTAATGAATTGTACTAGGCAAGTGAACACATTTCTGCGTACCCGGCGTCATCAGCGTTGCTCTGAGTGCATTTTTACTTCACACTGCTATCTCCAGACTAGCAAGGAGTATATCTGCCAGCGCTATCTAGTGCCAAGGGATACAAGCCATGCAGTCTCGATAGCGGCGACAAAAACGAGGGTCGGACACTACCTCTTACACAGCAAAAGTGCCTGAAAACAATAACCAAAGGTAATGTAAATATACCGTGGCTTGTTACTCCAAGCTACTGATTCTCAACCTTCTTTTTGTCACGGCGCACTTTTAATAATTTGGAAATTTGGCGGCACACTAACAATTTAAATTTAAATTTAAATTTACGAGAATATTACTTGGTTAATTGATTATAACTTTCAATGAAATATGAATTGAAAATTCATTACAAAGTTAACGAAACATTTATTTAATGATAGGTTGCAAATTTAATTGACATTTAATCCGAAATTTAGAATGAAATATACAATGAAATTTAATTGTAAAGTATACAAAGCGTTTATTTAACAGTAAATTACATTTAACCTCTTCGCCGCTTTAGACGAATATATTCGCAGGCGCTACCATATATTTGAAATAAAGCTTATTATATTTTACAGCGAAAGGGTTAATACGAAATTTAAAATGAAATTCCATTAAAAAGTAAATTATTTACATTTGATGCCAAATTTGAGCTTGATGCTTTTTAACAACTTCATTTATATTTGGACGTGAAAATGACAATGCTTCTCCAATTTCATCGTCCAGATTTAAAAGTCCGGATCTTTTTCTCGTTTTTATATTGGTCAAGGCTGAATATCCGAATTCACACATATAAGATGTAGAAAGTTGTAATAACTAAGCCTGCAGAAACGAGTACACCGTGCGCTTCACGAAGTTAGCAGAGATTAGATAGACTCGTGTTTTGTCGACTCTCGGTGAAACCAGTAGGCAACACGGATCCATTCTCATGAAACGAATGAACACGAGTCTATCTAGTCTCTACTAATTTCGTAAAGTGCAACTCGTTTCTGCAGGCTTAGTAATACCACACTTTTTGAGATATCATGGGATATCTGAGATTAATCCAGAACGAATTAATTGATTCCTCTGAATGTTTTAAAATTAAGTCACGGTTATTATACACCGAAATTAATTCTTCCTCTTCTTTAAAAGTTAATTGATACACGGATATGTTTATCACGTTTATCGCAAAGGGATTGTGAATCCCTATCAATTTTTTTTTCTAAATTTTCTAAATCAGTTAAGTAAGCTAGCTTAGCAGACCATATTTTGTCATTTAACAAATGAAAATCATTATTACCATGCTCAAAAAATATCTTTCCCTCTAGATAACTACCTAATTTCTGTAGCAACGATTCGTATTTAGACTTCGCAGCCGATATTGCCTGGCATAATCATCTGTTTGATGGTTTCGACTTTATGTAGCAGCAGTAATTGCAATTCTAATGATAAATGTTTGCGTGCAATTTTGGAAGATTCTAAAAAATAATTCCTTCAAAAAACTATTAAACGCGGTATATCATATATCGCCTTCGAATCGGTTGTAGTTTGACGATACAATGTTTTGGTATTACGCATGCAAAAGCGAATACATAAGTAGTAACTTAATCCTACATAGATTAGTAAAGTATGTAAGTAGAAATAGCTTTATTTGAGTTAAATCCAGAACCAGTACAGTTCATGCGTCTTAGTGCAGCCAATCCCCACTAGGAATGTCGAAGTAATTGAATTACTTGTCTGACGTCGCTTACGCTTAGGTATTCGCAGTGGTGGCGTACTTCAAAAATCTCGCGGCATATTAAACACTCATTCAGAATCACTGCTCTAGGCACTAAATGGTACTGGAAGATATGCTACTTGCTAGTTTTGCGATTAGTAATATAAGCGGCAATACAAGGAATGGTGTGAGGCAGAGACGCACTCGGAGCAACGTTGATGACCCACAAATTGGTTTGAATCATCAACACCATGAGCTGTATTAACAATATTCATTGGTTGTTGTTTTTAAGCAATTTTTTGATAGATCTAACAGATTATTCTCGCGAAAATTGCTATTTGTTAAGAAAATCGACCCCAACGAACGTCACCCTTGCTCAGACAGATAAAATTAAAAATATTGTACGAGCGTGTCTTGTCATTTATACCGGGGACGGGGATGTTCCACAAAACGTCGGCATGACAACAATACACGGGTGCTCAACCGATACAACAAAAAACAACGTCGCGCGGAAGCTCAGTACCTCCAATTCTAATCTGAGTGCCGCACTTATACCTATACGTACGTACATACCTACGTATGCATATCAATCAAAAGCGTACAGGAGATGCGCAAGTTGAATACTTCCAGGCCTATACAGATAAATACAATTTGCGAGTGACACATTCCATTTACAAACCGTTCATAAATCTCCACCACCGAGTCGGCCTCGATCCGATAAATATGTATGAAATATGCTGGAGGCGCGGACCTACAACGCGTCCCTTCTTCTTATTCGACTGCGCGACAAATAGGAACTTTGCGTGCCCGCTTTTCATTTGCTTCGCTATTAATGTGCGCAGAATGGAAGAGGAAGCGAGACGGGAAACAGGAAGGGGCATCCGAAACGATAAAATAGCCGTAACACAACGGTATATAGTTGGCGTGGGTGTAGAAGTTAATTACTTATACTTTGTTTTTATTATTTCCACTGTCTGCACTGTTTAATGGCGAGTGTTGTTTTACGATCATGATTGGTTTTAGTCACGTTAGGTGTGAGCGTGGCTGTTTTGATTTAGAGAAGCTTTGGGTGTCTAGCAAATAATACAAGCATTAAAAATGTAAAGAGAAACAACTGAAACTCCATACCCAGTGCGTTATCTGTATATTGGCAGATATTTAGTTTTCTCTCAAACACTTCTATATACTCTATTTAAAAAGCCAAGTTTTGAAAAGTTCTGGCAAGAGAAAATTCCAATCACCGTTCGGATCGAATCTTGGCAGACCTGTAAAACCCATCAAGTACTGCAAAGCGCCCCTTTCCGTTTCGGCGCAACTCCACGTTTAGGGGCTGAAATGTACACTACGCAACAATAAGATTATTTATATCCTTTCCATGGTGTTTATTGTGCAAAAGTAACGAGCTGAACGTGAGCAAACTTAGACGCTGTATGTTCGAGTCCCGCCAAGATCAAGGCCATGGAACAATTTACTCGCTAAAAAGGCTTCTTTACAGAAACGCTAACGTCGACTAACACAAACATCGTTAAACAACTACTGAGCGCCAAACATGGCCGAAATTTTCAAGTATTTTTCAATGTATGCACAATTATATTTTCCACGAGTGATGCTAACTTCGTGTTGAGGCTTGAAACTTTTCAGACTACCTTAGTATGTATGTCGTTGCTTGCTCCTGCATAAGTATCTCGCAATTTTCTATGTAATAAAGAATCACAATAGTAATTATAGTTTAGTACAAGGATCTTTAAATACCGCTAGGTTTCTGTTAATGGTGTATTTGAAATGCTTATTATAATACTTGAAAAAGGTATTATGTTCGTTACAGTTATTTACAAAAGTCATACATTAAGTAGCTGTATTTTCACTTTCCGTCTACATCGAATAAACCCTTTGGCATCAGCGTGTTTACGACCGGTGCCCGTTAAATAAAACGTAAGATTCCTGTAATATAATTTGGAAATTGCTTGTTTTATTGTCGTGCGCTTTTTTGCTGACTTTCCTTGACGATTTCGTTATTGAGCATGTGTTTCTATTATTTATAAATAATGCGAACAAGATGTCATTCGTGTAACGCTCCGGGCCCGACGAAAAATGCTCAGCGAAAGCGAGGAAGCAAAACAACAATAGCCAAAAAATAACCCCGGCAGCCACATAGGTCGTCAAATTGAGTGCCCGGTGTTCTACCTATCAGCACAGAGGTCAAATATTCTGAATGTACGAGATACATTCTCGATTCGGGGGGCATTCATCACGTTCACTTTCATATTTCAACGCGGTTTCAGCAACGTCCGTCGACTATTGTAGGTTTGCCCGTTCCCTGCTTGCCTCGTCCTTTTTCTCTCCTTTCCGACGTTGGCTCTCTCCGGTTCTCTCTCTCTATCGTTACATCTTTCCATCTACATCTTCTCGCAGTTCCCCGTAAATAAATAACAATAGAATTTCGTATTTATGATTTATTATTTCATTTCGCCTTCTTTATTTTTCACTCTCGCTTTTTCCTGATGCCGTCACTACGCGCATAAAGCGTAGCAGCACACACGTATTGCTGTTCCGTCCATCATCATCAATATTATTGCTATAAGCGCAAAGTGCGCTGCTACGTATCTTATTGTTCAAAATACCGCGATAAAACCATTCGCAGTTCTACATTCAATTCCTGTATTTCCCTTTTGTATTGCTCGAATGCTAACATTTCCCATAAAGGAATAACAACCCGCGGAATATTTTTGAAAAAACTAAATTTTTAGCGATTGACTGTATTACACGTCGAGATTGCTGCACCATATACAATGAGTTGTAGCAATAGAGTTAATCAACAAAACAACTGTCATAATCAATTTATCGCATATATTTCACTTCATTAGAAATGGAATACTGTTGCCATTAAAGAGCAATACAAGGACTTCAAAAACCGTTGAATTGAGGAAGTTAGTAATTCCCAATACTTCCTGTGTTATAAGTTATTATATAGGTGTACACGGATAGAAAGGATTTTTTTATTCAAAGGGATTAGCATATTTCTTTGTTCCTATGCAATATTATTTACACTCGAAAAAACGTGTTTTTTTTTAAGAACAGATCTGTTTATTTTGTGTTTGTTTAACAAAGAATGACTCAAATCAAAGCTACTAATTCACCAGAATAAATATAAACAAGAAGCAACAATATACTAAATGAAAATTGATGACAAGTAATATTAAATTAATTGAGGAATTATATTGATAAAAAACTTAGCCAACTGCTAGTCATAAATTTGTATTAACTAAAGTAGCAAGTAAAGCAGAACTAAAGCAGAAAGTAGTAATCATTATATGTAAAATTACAGAGCTGGAAAAGAAAAAGTAAGGCACTAGTGTTTCAGAAAACAGTTCAGGAAGCAGAATGTTATTATGATGTTCGAGACTATGGTGTTTACGAAGAAATAGCGGAACCATGTGAAATTTCCTATCGATCGAATACGCTTTTATATCAGATGAAAAGAAATGGAACACACCTAAGGGTATATCGAACGATGATGTTAAATACATTATCGACTGCCTCGTAGTACTTGCAAGATTGGCCAAAGACTCAGCAAGAAAATGAAGATGAAATTAAAAAACACCCGAAAAAAACAGTGCGAGATTTACACAAGAAAAGGCAGTATTAAAAGTTTTCTTTCGGGATCTTCCAAAAATGGAGCTCCATTATTGTACAGCAACATCCAATAAATCATACCTGGAGCCAATTTGACAATCAAAAATGGCCATGTATAAGAAGCATAGAGAATACTGCGGCGAAAAGGAAATTCAAACGTTGTCAATTAAAACTTTTCATTCTGAGTAGAGTGGCGATGTTGCGTGCAGTTTGTCATTAGCGTTACGTTCGGCGGCAGGCTAATTGTAAGTCTGGCATGTGTGTAGGAGATAAGCAGAGAGCGACGGCAGTACTGACCAGTACGTAGTTAGTAATCGAGTGGAGAACATCGTAGCGACGTTCAGCTTAAAATATGTAGATATTTCGTTTGCATTTCATTTTATAGGTATCCTTTTTGGTATATTTTGTTACTGAGCGATTCTGAGAGTACTTTTTTTATTTATTTCATTGCTGCCCTACTTTAGAAGTTTTGGTTTATATTGTCACTATACTGTTTTAGAAGTGTCTTTTTTCATTTATTTCGTTTTCATTATTATTATATATATTATTTCGTTTCATTTTCGGTTTATTTTGTTAGGTACTCTCACATTTTTGGAGTATTCTTTAGTTTATATTTCCATTTATAATTTTATGATATATTTGATCCTTATTTAATATTTACTTGTTTCGTATTCTCTCGTTTTGTTTTAGTAGTTCTTAGTTAGTTCTAATATGACACCATTTTCACTGTCATTAACAAAAAAGAAGTGCTTTGCACCATTTGCTCGGCGAAATTAGGATTCAGGTGCAAATATACTCTTGAGCGGCATCTGAAAAATACGAGGCATATTGAATACCAAAGAGGTATTTCACATGATAAATTTGTAATTGATTTATGCCCACCTTTTCTTGGTGTCAATACTCCATTAAATAAATTACAGGATTCACTTTTCCGTGGGTTTCTTAAAAAGTATACCAACCAACATATTCCCCATTCATCGACAATTAGAAAATATTATGTACCTAAGCAATTCCACAAAACAATAAGTCAAATCAAAACGAGGTGAAAACTATCTCCGGATACGCGCAGATAAAATGACAGACATTAAAGGAAGGTGCGTTGTTAATGTGATGGTTGGCACATTGCATACGGAAAATTCTCCAATGTCATTCTTAGTAGGTATAAAAATCAGATTGCGTGTCACTGGAAACGATATTACCGACATTATAATTAACAGCGTAAAAAATGTAGCTGGTGACGACTGCTTAAAAGTTCTACTCTTTCTCTTAGATAGATACCTTCAACACTTAGAATCATTGTTTAGTAATTTAAAAAGTATAGAGGTATCGATTGGCAAAAAGCTACGGAACAAAATTAATGCGGTTTTACAAAGAAATCCAGATTATGCGGTATTAAAAGAAATTTCCAATAACAGTTTTACTACACAGAATGAGTTTATGTTTAAAATATAAGGATTTAATTGCATACTTCCATTCCGCACCAGTTACTTGGTGTGACGTAGAAAGATCTTTCTATAGATTTAAAAATATATTAACTTACCAACGAAACCAATTTACAACGAACAATTTAGAAGAATACATCATAGTTAATTCCTATTACAATCGTATCGAAAACGTACTTGACGATGAAAAAAATATAATTTTCAATTTCATATACCCGATCGACGCTTGGTTGATTAACACTCGCTAGCAAACTTCACTGAAGGTCCTCACTCTAATTATGAGTTCTCTGATCTAAATCTTAACCTTTTTCGTTCCAAGAAGGATCATTGGGATCGATGTACTAGTTTGAAGGTAGGTCAAGTTTTTGAAACCGGGTGCAAAAAAAATGCGAACGACAAAGAAAATGGCCAACATGTGTACATCATAGACGTGCAATCTACCCTACTACTCTCGAAATTGCAAGCTTGTGCAATTTGTTAGAAGAAAAAATTGGTAAGACACTTTATATTATATAATCTGAAAGCTAACGATGAATTTTGCTATCTGTGGAATAAGAGGGCGAATGTCTTTGCTTCCATAATTTCTAAAGTGAGAATGTTCGTTTTAATATCTCGCTACACCTGCTTTCCTCTCTCTATTGCCCGGATGGTATTAGGTAATTTATCTCCGGCTAATGATAATTGCGGGGAAATGACTAAAACAACTCCTTCTCGATCTATTTCTTTTAGGACCTAAATACCCCTTATTGTAATTGCTAACTCGAGTAGCATATTGCCGTGGGTAATGTGGTATCGTGACAGAAGAGAAATTTAGTTGATTTCAAATGAAATTGTAAAAATATAAAGTATTGTCTGTATGAAATGCGTGTCCTGTCTACTCGTGATTAATATCTAAGGAAAATTACCGGTAGCAAATGGCAAACATACGCCACAATATGTGCTCAGGTCATGGTTGAGAAGAGATTGATTTTTTAAAAGCCTCTTTGAATTAGATTAAAAACCAGAGCACTAATAAAAATACAAATTAAATGTTAGTGATATTTAATTCAACTGCTGACCGAGACCCTGCAAAAACTACTTTAATGTAACTCATAGTGCAAGAGTCTATGAAATGAAATGCCTAGAAACAAAAATAATCCTACTAATGCTGCTACTGGGTGTCGTTGCTTTTTAGACGATGGGAGTGGGTATATCTTGACACTATGTGGCGCCAAGATATATACCTGGCTCGTCGTTCTCCAAGAATGGTGATATAAGCCGAGGGGGAAATAGCGACAACACAGTAGACAATACGCAGCAAACTTTAACGTTTTGAGATTAGTTCATTTCCATCAGTTCACCTTTGGTAAATGTTACTCGTTTAAACAGTAGAAGGAGTATCTGAATGCTACTTTCGAATCTACGACGAAAAAATGTAATAAAGGTATAGTAATGCTGCGCGTGTTCATTATCAATAAACGTCCAATTTCATTATATGGTATTGTAAACTTAAAAATATGGCAAGGTAATTGATGCACTTTATTGTACCTGCCCTATAATACCAGTAACAGGGTATCTTTATTATTACTAATGCCACCTATTAAAGAAGCTATTAATTTAGTTTATTTCCCTAACCAAATTTAGCCTACAGAAGTATCATAAACCATAGCGGCTCCAGCTTTTTCCTTTGGTGGCACGATAATCTATTCTGACCGTTAAGTAACCTCACGATAACGGTTTGCGAAGATTTTGCGTCTTAATATCAAAGCAAATAAAACGAAAACGTGTAGAAAATGCGTGACAATATCGGTTATAGTGGAAACCTTGTACCGGCGCGGAGAGTTTACCATTACTGTTAAATGGCTGCTTTTTACGAGGCACAATATCAAACACATATACAAACATACCCTCTCCGTTTCGATACGTGGCAGTCTTAATCTCATTATTCGAGGTGCCCCGTTTGGGTAAGGGTTCTACCAGGTTTTTTTTATTATTCCGGTAAACTAGTCTTCCATCTTTCACACAATACGCTTGTATTGTACGATGTGATGTATGTACGGCTATGCGTATATGGGCCTTTTAATACGGTTAGATATTGGCGAACAGGGGACTACTTTATTGTAGTTTGATTCAGACCAGCGAACCGTTTAATAAATGCTTCGCTAGCGCCCTCTTTGTTGGAATATTTAGAAAATGCGACCCTACGTCGTTATATTTCATAAACAATTTAAAAAGTTTAATCTGTATAGGAAGGTTGATAGTAGTTAGGGCATGCATTTGACGTAGACTACAGTCAAATTTTCAGCTCTGAATATTGACCGGTATTCGATTAAAGAAAAGAGAACTAACAATTTTTTGAAAGATAATATTTATATCTTACGATTGACTTATCCGATCGGAAGCAAATAAAAAAGAAAATGTGCAGTTTTCTTAATACTACTAGAAAAAGCTATAACTGGGTTTTCGTTGGTCACGGTGTCAATTATTTTCTTTTATACTTTGTTTTTAATCTTCTTTTATGAAGTAGCCGTACAATCACCAACATTTTCGTATATACTTATGGATTGCGTTTATTCCATTGTGTATGCATCAATATATGTAGAGAAAATTTGCCTATGAGAATCCCTATTGATAGTGCACCAGCTGCATTTTTAAATAGTGCACCTTTATCGCACTAACGCCACTCTCAATTTATGCAACTAGTTCTTTCTTCAGTCCATACCGACTTTCAAACAACTGTGTACCATGTAAATGAATTTATAAAATAAAGTTGGTGGGTCGTGATCTAATAATGTGGCTTTGGTGTGTGTAATGCACACACACACCAAAGCCACATTTACAATTTTGGACATATACGACTTTTCCTAAAAATATTTATAATATGGATGTGTCCGAATTTGTTACGAATACCATCCCCTCTCGTGCTCAGGTCCAGCATGTCATGCCTTATCAGCAACCCATCCTGTGAACTACCTCTCTCAGGGTAAATTGCATCAATCTTAAATTATTTATAAGCGAATTTGCGGTGGATGTGATCCAAACTCAGAAGATCACAGTTATATCAAAGGATACCAAATTAGAGCTGTATTTTCTAGTTTACTCGGTACAAAGGCAAAGGTGACTTCAAAAACGAAGGATTTTGAAATATTTAGGAGATCTCATAGCTTCATATCCAATTTAAATGTGAGAGTGGTACAAAAAAGTACACCAAAATCTTTTTAAATTCAAGGTAACGTGATAATAAGTACCTCTAATTTGATACGGCAATAGGCAGGGTGAACAGGAACGAGGATAGGTAAGTACATAGCATGGAACAAAACCGAAGGAGTCCAGCTTGAATAACAGCATTTCATGATTGATCATGTCAAAAGCTTTGGACGGGTCTGTATAAATTACATTCACCTGATACCATCTATCCAAGATTTCAACAGTAAGACTGGGTAACATATTATCACCCGAGGTACATTTGTTTGCTAATGATTAATAATCTGCAAATTTTATTAAAAAAGTTGTGCATCTCATAAAATTGTAAAATCAATTGGCTTCCAATAACGAATATACAGGAATATCACGCTGTCAAGTAAAACACATTGTATATAAGCAATATTTGGTAAACGTAGAAATAAAAATATTAGGAGCTGAGTAATGCTTTGAATGAAGCAATCAAAGAAAGATAACTTTGACATTTTCTATAGCCTTAATAATATTTATCAGATGGCATTTTAAAGTATTTTATAAAATACTGCTGTAAATGGGAAGGAACTCGAACAAAAAGTTTACAAGTGATGTTTCACATTTCAAAATAATTTAAAACCTTTCCATTGATATAATGGAAAATAAGAAACTCTCGAATGGAATGCCCACAAGTGCACTCATTTAAAAGCGCCTTGCGTTAAGTTTATTGAAGGAGGGAGCTTTAATGCTTCAACTTCCGATTTCCTTTTTGTTACAGTTTTCAAAAGTAGCTGTCTTTAGAATGTAAATGAGCACTTTTAGATCCTTTTTGCAAAGATATCGATAATAGCGATGAATAGTACTTACTTAACTTATTCAAGTACTTAAGGCTACATTTCTACGATTGCTATCGCAAAATTACAATTCCTCGAAGGAATTGGTAATGAAAAATATTCCGGTTGATAATGTATTGCCTTAGGTAAATTATTTCTATATTATTCAAGTTACCATAAATGAAATGTATTTGGAGCATTCATTCAAATAGATAGCTTTATTAGTTTTAGTTTCCTTTAAATTTAAAATGCAAATTCAATGGTACCGCGTCAGCGTTCACAGTAGAAGGAATATTTAACTCAGCATTGAAATTGATTCACATCGTTCATTTTTCCTATGAAACGTTCCATACGCTAATGACTTCTATTGTTTCTTGAAGCGTACACACACATTAGATGTAATTTTCTACCTCCTGCGGCTTGGCAAAGATCGTGCTTTCCATTGCCAACTGCGCTTCCAATATTTCTACACTAGGCCGTTTCTAACAACTTTAATGCTGTCCTACATCAAAATTCTCTTGAATTAAACCGTTGCAGTCAATGGACTAGCGTGTAACTTATGGCGTGCTATTATGTATGTAAATGAGGTGCCATTTTGCCCTATAATAATATTGGTGTAAATAATGGATCGTTCGGAAATTTCAGTAGTTGAATATAGGCAAAAGAACGTATTAGTTAATGTTATGCATATTATCTCAAATTATATGGTTAGCTATATCATAGTAAAATATATACATAAAAAACGTAATCAAGGGAGCCATGTCTTTTTAAATTATTGTTTATGTTGGTCATCACATAAAGACAACAACTGACCACTAAATCTTGCTTACCTTGCCATATTTGATACGGTCCAAATACTACGTTTCTAAATATTTAAAGTAATGTGCAAAATAAAACATTTATTTCCAAGTAAAACAAGAATTTAGCAAACAATTTCGAGGTGATCTCCTTATTCTTAGTTTCATGTTAAATGCGTTGCCGAGGTGTTGATGCATTATTGTGTCGTAAGCATTTTGAATTGCTTCAGCTCGTTTAGAAGAGGTTACAATGAGAAAGTAATGATTCGATAATTCTTCTCTGTGAACTTGCTATATATATACAGCCTTGGACATTTGTCTGGGGCACCCATAAAAGGTTTCATTGTACGTTACCACACCGGGATTACCTGCATTCTACAAGAACTTTTATTTACTAATGCATATTTTATGACGTTGAAATGCCGAATTCGGTTTTATAATCCCCTATTTACATAAATATCGGTCTATTGTTTATTTCAAGAATTTAATTAGTATTGATACGTTGGCGATTGAAGAGGTTTCTAGAGCGTTATTTTTATTATTTGAGTGTGCTGTGTGTTGTGCTCTATTTACGTACAGAGGATTGTATGAAGATGCCTAAAAGACGGGAGTTGACTGTTGCAGAACGTAGTCAAGTAGTGTTGCTACATTCGCAGGGTATGTCGCAAAAAAAAATTGCATCAACAATGAAGCGTTCGCGACATGCGATACAATTAACCATTAAACGATTTCGGGAAACTGGTTCGTATGAAAATCGACGAAAAAGTGGAAGAAAACGCAAAACCACCGCGAGACAGGATCGTTATTTGGAGCGTTTAGCTTTACGGAATCGCTTCCAAACACCCAAACAGCTGGCCGCTGACCTATCGGTCGAACAGCACGTTTCTGTATGTGACAGAACTGTTCGAAGAAGGTTGGCAGAGGTGAATTTGAAGGGCCGGAAAGCGCGTCGCAAGCCATACCTGAGCCAGCAACAAATGAAAAATCGTTTGCTGTGGGCAAGAAAATATAAAGATTGGACTGTCGAGGATTGGTCGAAGGTCATATGGTCTGACGAATCAAACATAGAGGTATGTTAAGCAATCCTATTTTGTTCCTTTGTTACACAAAATTTGCAAAAATGTATACACATACCACCAATTTGCTAAATTAAAAAAAGTAATTATTGATAATTATCCAATTCAGATGTTTGGTACTCCTGGAGCTCAGTTTATTCGCCGTAGACCTGGGGAGGCATTTCGTGCTGATTGTATCACCCCAACTGTCAAACATGGCGGTGGCAGCGTCATGATTTGGGGATGCATGTCCGCAAATGGCGTAGGAGAAGTCTTTGTGTGTGATGGTAGGATGAACAGCGAGCGGTATATCTCGATGCTAGAAGAGGTATTAGAAGCATCAGTGCTGAAAATATATAACAGGGATGAAGCAGAATATGTATTCCAACAAGATAACGCGCCCTGTCACAAATCCAGATTCTCGATGGAGTGGTTTCGTGAGAACGGGATCCATTTACTTGAATGGCCGGCGCAGTCACCAGATCTGTCGCCTATAGAAAATTTGTGGCGCATGCTGAAGCTAAAGCTTTCCAGTTACAAATTCAGTAACAAAAATGACTTAAGGAACAAAATTGTACAGGAGTGGGAGGCACTTTCACCTGAAGTTTGTTTACGTTTAGTAGCGTCAATGCCTAAACGGTTAAATGCTGTTATTAAAGCAAATGGTGGTGCCACCAAATATTAAATTTATTATTAAAAACTTATTTAGTGAATGTTTATGCATGTAATTTTATTTTAATAGCGCACAATGTATTCTTATCTTAAATATTTTGGGGTGCCCCAGACATATGTCCAAGGCTGTACATATATATACACGCTTATTTGGTTTATCAGTAAAAGCATTAAGGTGGAACCAAACTTACCATAAACTTACCACTCTTGTGATTTTCAAACCAATTGCTAAATTGCACTCTCACTACGTGATCGTTGGGCTTGAATTCTTGCACATCACGAATGATGTATGGATATCTTTCGAGATCTCCTTTAAGAACACGGGAAAAAGTAGCAAGCGACAAACTAGTTTCCTGTGAAAGCTTTCAAATTGAGTTTTTATGTAAATAATCCATACGCCTCCTGGCATCCACAATGACGGACTTGTCAGTGGGCCACATTGCTCTAGGCCGACAGCCAAAGCGGTAAAAATTCCTGCGAGTACAACTCTGACTTTACAAAGTATTGCTCCACGTTTCCCAATGGAATATGCAACTCCTGCTCCGACCATCTTCCAAATGCTCTAAAATTACCAATGGAATACGCTTTAAGATGCGTCAGTAGACATCAAACGTCACTTGAATTCTCAATAATTGTCTAACATTATTCGATGTATCAATCTTGGCTTTTTGTATTTGCAACCAATATACACGTGCCAAGCTTTGCTAGAATGCTTTTCAGAATTTCATAATTGTCCTCTCATGATATACCCTTAAGCAACATGTTTTCTTATTATTATTTGCGGGTTAATTCATTCTTTTTCTTCTTCTGTCCACAACTACAACCCTTGATTAATAATGACACTTAGGACACCAAGTTCTTGGAATACTCCTTATATATTTCGTAATTGTATCATGACTTGGTCCATACGGATATGAAAATCTTGAATTTTATTTTTACGGCCAATTCACTGCTGGGCTAGGCTTTATTATCCATACTCACACAATTTTTCATCGAGCTCGCGTTTGTTAAATTTGGTTGTTTCTTCATGCCTTGTTCGTTAATAAACAAAAGGTCATCGTTTGGGATTAAATGGATTAAATTTTATAGTGAAACACAGTTTTCAGCATTGGTTATATAATTTCTATTGAGCAAGCCAGAAACTTTTTCAAAATCTGCGCATACGAAAGAAAGGCGGGACTCTCTCAAGACCTACGCATAATCATCCGCTCCTGAATTCATTCTCTTCTCTTCCGAGGATACCTATCTGTTTGCTTAGGATGCTGGGCAACGTGATGCCTCCCAAATTTCCGTATATTTTTCTTCTGTGACCTCTGTTTTATAATTTTCATTTGCGTAGGAGACCTGCTCAGAAGCTAAATGTAACATGGAGAGATTTATTGTATAGGATGCAATAATTGCTTGGTAATATTTCAACATATTCTCCACAGAACTAAAGAAATTCGTCAGTTCGTGGGACTAACCTTTGATTACCACCTTGTGACACGATAATCACGATAATCGCCGGTCGTCACAGTAAACTGTCTCCGCCAATGATAAACCATCTTCCTACTAAGGACGTCAGCCTCCTACAGATGAAGCTGACGATAAATTTCGATCTGTTGTGTTTTACGCGATTAAAACTTTAATCTCACTTCGCAGGTGAAATAACTAGCTTTGCACGTGATTCACACATGCCATGAAACCTTCATGTATGCGTAATACGAGTACGTAATGAAAAGGAATTTCCATATGTGAGTTGCACGAAGCCTTACCTACGTATTAATGGCTTTTCCTTTGTGAATTGCATCGCTGGCGATGCCTTCCAATAACAATATTTTTTCTCTCTTAAATGCATAGCTATTAGCTTCTTCAAATTTAATGCTGTACTGAAGGACTACAATAGCTATTTACAATCAAATAATCAAATAAAGCAAGGGGATTTCCCATAATATACACACGTAATTACCAGTATGTTGAATTGAATTTAGAGTAACCAGCTCCGTAGGAATAAGTTAGAGAATATCCATTTCAGAAAGTTCCTTTATATTCCTCTTTTACGTGCATAATTTTTAAAACTACACACTTTTACATATCCTAA
Source organism: Oryctes borbonicus (assembly GCA_902654985.2). Lineage (NCBI taxonomy): Eukaryota > Metazoa > Arthropoda > Insecta > Coleoptera > Scarabaeidae > Oryctes > Oryctes borbonicus. The sequence continues at coordinate 1,177,537 of LR736859.1, read as the reverse complement.
ATACCATGTATGCCACCTACTGCATCCTGAAATTCAAATATATGGGTCCATCCCATATATGAAAATTTGCGCGGGCTTACTAGTATAAAACCTTAATACTCATATCCGTAACGGAATTGGCAGCTGTACTGAGAGGATTAAATCAATACAGAAGTCCGGCAGCTCCAACGAAAATTCAGTACACCGCACCGCTAACAAACGGTAACATTATTTCATAAAGAGGAATATTAATGTCTGTTTAATAGATTGAACAGGACCACACGTGTTTGTGGTGCTTAAAGGGATTTGCCTTGATACAAATAATGCAGGATAAGTAAAATTCATAACGAAACGGCGTGGATCCGAGTTTGTTGACAATGCATTTACTCCGAAAATATTTATCACCTTAATGGTTTAGCTATTGTATTTGTAAACATGGACACAACTGGATTGGTGACGATGAACATAGGTGAACGAATTCTCGAATATTTTTCAATTGAAAAACGATTATTGGGCTTAATTGTATTCCGTTAATTTGTCACGTTGGATTCGGTTTTTGAGGGTGTAAATTAGGTAAATAATGGCATATAGATTGTCTATTATTGTTAGATGGTTTATAGAAGGAACGAAAACCGCCGCAGTTTCCCTATATTATATTTTTGAAACTTTTAAAATAGATAAAGATGTAGCCTTTAGTTGAGACTGGCATTCTTAAATTGTTATCGTATTATAAAATGAGATACAAACAGTTACGAAGAGCGCAATACAACTATTCCTAGAAATTCCTAGACTTGGATTAACTCTTGAGCCATTTCTTCATGCTGCCTCCTTAAACGTATAAAACAAAATTTAGTGGATATAAAACAACACATAAGTATCGCCACCCTCCGCACCTCACAAGTTTAATTTATTATATAGTAATATAATAATTAGTCCGGGACGGCTGTTTCGAGGACACGAATGGTCCTCATCATCAACCGGTGATCGAATGATGTCACCGGTCACTTCTTCATTATCACGAAAACACTAACTACTACCTAGGGGTCTACTAACACCCTGAATAAAAACAAACAAATTTGATTATGCTGCATAGCTTTTACAGTATGAAAATTACAAAATATTTCGAGAAGCTACAATGTTACCTAACCGGAATAATGGCGGCCCACCTTAGCCATGCGTACCCCCACGTGCTCTCTGCCGGGTTAATTGAATCCATTTTTGTTATTACATTAACATTGTGCAATAAAGCTAAATTTATTTTTCCATCTATCTGATAAAATTTTAATTGTAAATATTTTTGAGTTAAAATTTTAAAACCATAGACGTGTTACGGTAATTATAATTAAAAGAAAACAAATCACTTTAAGCAATCCAGTTCAATATTTGTTGAACAAAGTGGGAAGGTGGTTTAATTATTAATAGTTCTACAATGCCTGCTTGACGAATAATGACACGAAATGAAAACATGTTTTTTATCGACAAGCATGCTTTGTTATCCAATCGAGATTCAAATTCGTATCAGCGAAGGATAAGTTATAAAAGAAGACGTTTACGTCAGGTTCAAATAACGTTAAACAAATTGAGAGAAAACGCTCGCAGCGAAAATATACCGCGGCGTTCAACTTATGAGATCAATTGACAGCCACCCAGTCTCCAGATAATGTAATAACTAAAAACTTGCTTTCCGTCAGACTCTGCGTTCGATGTTAGATAATACCGGCGAACAACGGATTATCTACGTTTTATCACATGGCGAATAGCGGCAATGGGTGGAAATATGTGACTACAATTCCATTTCCGATAACGCACCATCCTTTATCTGAACATTCCGCCGAACAATGTTTACAATTGCCGATTGTCGAGTGTTCCTTTCTTACAACTGTTCCATTTTATTGCTTTCTTATCTAATATCTAATATCGCTGATCAGTGAAGTACTTAAAACGACTTTTACACACATACATGCAATATATTTGTCTTATTTACTTCGTTGAATGTTTTATATATAAAGTACATACACCAAGAACCGTAGCAAATTATATGGACTTGTTTGGAAATGAAGAAAAATTATTTAACGTCCGCAGTTATTTTTGTCTCTATTATATAACTTTGAACAACTACTAGAAGCTATCAAACTGTGACGAACCGTTGGCCGTCTGCACGAATTTAATAGACTCTTAAGTTAAAAAGAGAGATTGTAATATTATTAAAATAATTTAGTGTTGATTTTTTAAATTATTTCTCAATTTTTCTTAACATCTGCGTTCTTGCCTACTTTTCACTTGTGTAAGGTTTTATTTTGTAATTGTCTTTACTTTCATATGAAATTCACAGGAAATGATACGTCACACACATAAGGCCGAGCGGAATTTCAATCTGTAGGAGTCCTCTGCTGCTGCTGCTCTTCCCTACGTCTTGCGCTGTATAGTGCTGTCCACGGCAAAAATACCACTATTTTGAAGACTCACGTATAAATTGTTGTGTGATTAATCATATCAGACGTTCGATATCTCACAATATTATTTTTCTCTGAACAATAATATTTTTGTTACAATTACAAATACATATCCAGTTTATTAGGAAAGTAATTGACAAATTGTTTTCCCCCTTTTTTTTACAAACATTGAGTTATCAAGGGCTGATGTTTCTGGTCCAGGGAGGATGCGTTACAGTAGTTGTCCTATAGAATTCACTTCAAAATCGTCGGCGAATGCTTCTGGATTGTGCTGACATTTAGAAAGGTACTGTTAAAAATCGGTGTTGATTTATTTATTATTGATTTATCATTGTGATCTACTTCTCGCACACTGATTCAAAAGTAAATCTAAGAAAATTGTAACATGAAAAAAAAATCGTGGTCCCGTTTGGTGTATGTGCAATTAGGGTTTGGGAATCTCTAGGCTTTACAGTAGAACAACTTTTGAACAGAGATTTAATATAGTGCACGTCCTGAAGGATGAGTGAAACGCTGTTTTAACTTCAGACTTTGTACTTTCGAAATGTGAAAACCATTCAAGTCACCCGTCATCTATACAGCGTTTTACGGGAGATGAGCTATATTACATATCAACTAATTACACACATAATAGTTGAATAGTTGAATAGTAGTATAGTAGAATAGAAGTAAAATAGTTGAAACAGCACTGGTTGCACAGATGGAACTTTCGACAGTAACAAACTTATATATATATATATATATATATATATAAATATAAAACTCCAAATTTAAATTATAACAGTAAACAGAATGCTGCTCATTATTCCAGAAATCTCAAAAATCCAGTATGATAGTACTCCTAGATAGTATACGTAGGTGTAGTTGCAAAAGTCGCTGGTTATAGAAGTGCATTGACATAATGGTCAGGAGTTGCATAATGCACGACGAGAGAAATCCGTAAGAAATTGCTGCTATGAGAGCGTTCCTATAGAATCTTATTCTGCGTTCCAGTTTATGTATTTCATTGTTTATCCTCGCCTCACTTGTTCTCAATCTTCTTCTTTGTTTCTGTCTAAGAATATTAGGATTGTATTCACCTCCGCCACCAAAGTACTCCCTTAGAATTGCAAACACTGATCCCAGCGCCTCTAATGGGGAAACAATGCAGTTGTTTTGTTAATGTGTTCGGCACCGTCCGCCATTCAACTTTAGTTTTCTTTATCGTAACAAAAGTTCGCCCCTTCAACTTGATTTTCATCTTTGGAAAGAGAAAAAGGCAGGTATGTGAGTTGGCTGGATAGGCAACAACGGGCCATGTTGTTTTTTCTCACGTTGCCGTGGTAGAGAACCTAGTCGTTCTTGCGCCGGTCTGGGTGTCTCCTTCTTATAGCCTACTTCATACTTATAGGGCGTCTAACCGTAGAACATTAAAATAGATCTCTACATTCATTTTCTGATCTGGAGATGCTCTCTGTGGATGGCGCCATCAATATCTAAAAAGCAGATCAGTAATGTCCCGATCTCTCTTTTAACTTGATGAGCTTTCTCTTCCCGAAGTGAAGAACGATTCTTCCATTGTGACGACTGTTGTTTGGCTTGGTTCATATCCATAAACCTAATTTTCGTTCACAATCCTTCACGTTTGCATTTCGGAACACCACATTCTGGTTTAATGCAGGTTGATGATCTTCCTGAATGCTTATCGTTATCAACCGTTGTTTTAATGATTGTTTAGAAGTGAATTATATAACCAGTCCAGGAATGAACTATAAATCCTTGATTTGTTTAACAAAACAGGAATGTCTCGTCACATTTTCGTTTTATACTCACTAAACGTCGAGCCAAAATTAATTAATTAAGAAATGTATTACACTTTGACACTCACACCAAGAGCCAAAACAATTCATTAGCAGTGTTGCTATTTCAGTCACCGCATACGAGCCCGCCCCGAATTGTTCATTGTTTGGGGATTGATATATAATGTAAATTGGACGAGTCCACCTTCCTGCTGTTCCACTCCTACGCCTACCACAATAAACTCTTGTATTAATTATCTTCCCTAAACAACGTACGCCGGTAATGTTCCTAGGCACGGTACATCACCTATATAGTTCCATTTTAATTTTACACGTGTCGGGTGCCCTCATAGCGTATATATTTTAAATAAACTGTTAATTAGTTAACATAATTCTCCAAATATGATACAATAGCGTTTCTAACCTAGTTCCTTTTAAGATTTCATGGTATTGGACCTCTACAATTGTTTTAAGACATAAACAAATAATGCAAGTTGATAATTCATATTTCAAACGTGTGTAACTATGATAATTTCAAATAAGGAGTATAAATCTAAAATTTGCTTTACTTCGTTGTCTTTTAATACCTCAACGTTATGAACCATATTCCGAAGCCATTATACATGTCTTCTGAGCGCTTCGCCAAGTTATGCTAATGTAAGAACATTAAAGCAAAATGGCACAGAATTAAAATAATATATGTTCAGAAATATACAACTCCGCGGTGGTTGAAATTCAGGTGGCGGTATTTATTTTATGATTTTATACGTTTATTTGTCACAAAGCTGCTAACATAGACTGCTTTAGATTCTAGAGGTATAATATACAGTATTACCCTAGAATTATAACGAAAGTTCGTAGACGATGTGCAGTTACAGTGTACCTTATATACGCATACCCTTACAAAATGTAATAAACACATTAATGCTTTTAATTGCTGCTTTCACTGTATTTAAAAACAACCAGTATATGTTGCTGTACATTTCTGTAACGACTGTCTTCAAATGTACATAAAACCGCCCTAAGAAACAGCAACTGAGCTCTATCTTTTTAGGCTCTTGTTTTTATAATAATTAGTACCTCTCTAAACGATATGAGCTGCAAAATAATGCATGCATTATTCTTCCCCCTTAATATTGCGATTTCCATTTTATATGAAATTTAAATTATATCATCTTGACGATATAACTGGTTTAAGATAGTTGGTCTCTTGAAAAATTACTAAATACTTGTAAACAAACATGCAAATAATTTGTTAAATACATTGTATGAGGCTCGCAATGCGGGGTGGGCTCTGTAAAGTTATTTGCAATTTAGTTATTAAAGTTTAGATTATTAAATCTGAGGAGAAATTATATAAAAGTAGCAAAAACACAAAACAGATTTATCAAAAACATTGAATGCGATAATAGCCATGTTAGCCGCTCCGCTATTGTTTAATAGTTGTTGTTGTCAGTCGATATTAGTGTTTCAGTAAAAATGGAAAAAATCGAATATCCAGCCATAATTAAATTATTAGCAACATTTTGTGCCGTTGGTGCTAAACGGCCATCAAATTAAGGCCAGAGAGATAGCAGAGGCAGTGGGCATCTAAAAAAAATGTCAATGTTTATCATATATTGACTGAAGATTTCATATGAAAGAGCTAAGCGTTGGGTGCCGCGCTTGCACACTCAGAACCAAAACAGCATTCGAACCAACATTTCTAAGCTCCTGCTGAAGTAATTTAAGCGAAATAAGTCGGAATTTTTGCATCAGTTAATGACTGTAGCTGAAAGTTGGATATACCAGTTACACTCCACACAAAATCAAGGAGCAGTCGAGACAGTGAACTACAAAGCGTCGGCACAGCAAATGACGAAGGCATCGACCGGGAAAGTGATGGTGACTGTTTTTTGGGATAGTTACGCGGTTGTGTTAATCGACTCTTTCGAAAAGGCAAAACAAAAATGAAGGCATAGTACGCACCATTATTTAACAAGCTGAAAACAGAAACTGCGAAAAAACATTAGCACTTGTTTCTGCGTTAAGTTGGAAACTTCTCGGACTACCCTCGCGAAATACTCTATCCAAGCGACCAGTACTTTGAAATAGTGCTTATTTGAATATAACAGGATTAGAAGGGAATAAGTGTCTTATGTGAAGTGAGCTAATTTTCTTTGTCTAAGATAACATTGGAGCTGAGATTGAATTCAAGGGAATATTTTTTCGAGTAAAATAACATGCTCAAGAAGTTATACTTTCTTGAATACAAATGCCAAAAAGCACAAACTATTAGTAGTAATAGAATAAATAGACAATAGACAATAAAATTTGCTGACAACACTGAATTGAAGCCGTTTCTTGTGACAATAGGTAAGAGGAAACGGATTTTACAAACTGAATAGGAAAGTAAATAGAAAGCCTCGACGTAATTGTGAGTTGCCGGCTATCGAACGACCAACTATCAGTAACAGAAAGAAAAAAAATAAAGTAGTAGATCAGGAAAACTGAAAATAGTTTCAGGAAAAATGCAGGTAGTATAAAGCCGTTTGAAGTGCATGAAGCGAAGTAGAATAAGTATAACATAAGAATAAGTATAATTTTTAATAGAAAGCATAAAATAGATCGCTTCAACGATGACTCGCAATCTAAGTAAAAGTCAACTCACTAGATGTGATCCTTTTTTGTAAACCCGAGTTATTATCTGGAGAACTTTAAATATTAACAAATTCAACTTTATATATACGCATCGAGATTACACAAATTTTCTTAGCGATTGCAAGTTTAATTTATACATAATTTGATTGGAAGTTAGCCCGAAATGCCGGCAACAAAAATCAACACATTTATAAGTAAGGATGGAAAGTAATGTGCACAAACTAGCTACTTACGTATACGCCCGCAAAATTTTACTGTATTTTAAGGTATAACTCAGAATTTCCCGGTTATTCCGGAAAGTTTGTAATTAAGCAAAACCCCTAAGAACGAAATTCGTGATATTTATTGTTCAATATTACGTAAAGGCAAAATAAGTAATAAAACATTCCCGAGTTAATGAAACTGTAAAAGTATGTACTAAGTCACGGAAACTTGGCGTGTGTTAATTTGAGCAGTAAATTAAATGTCTACGGAATTTCAATTTGAACCCAGTGTTCCACTTGCATTCCATATTATCCTTTGTTTTCAAGATTATTCTTTCCGTTAGTTACTTCTTCGGAATCTCCGTTACCTATATATGAAATTTGCTGGTCTCGTTTGCTTCAAATGCCAATGCTTTCTTAATTGTGGTTTTAGAAATAGCTGAATCTGATCTTCCATCAGGTTAAGAGTGTTTTATGGATTGCTTTACACTAGTTATGATAACATAAAGAGTGAGTTCAATAGGAACGAGATGCTAGAGAATGAGTTACCATTAACACTATACTATATTAGTTCAATCAACACTAAACTACTTTTGACTTCTTTCTCAGCATCTTAAACTCCTTTTATATAATAAATATAATCTAATATAGTGGACCGGATAAATAACTTGTCTCTGTTTAATCTCTTCTTCCATTAGTACAAAATGATAGTCAAGTGTAGTGGTTTGAAAATACGTACGGTTTCTGTACGGAACATATATAAACATGGAGATTATATGTATTGAAACGGCATAATTCCAGATCGGTTTCTTTGCTCAAATGTTATTACTCGTTAGATTTCATCAGTTGATGTTTATTTGAATTTAAATTGCAGAAATAGTATCTAGGGCCACTCCCGGATCTACAGACCCCAAAATCCAATTAAGTAGTTTGGAAAACCAAAATTTTCCTTTCAAATTTTCCCTCGTTTAAAACATTACAGTAATACATTATTAGGTTTCTTGTAGCACAAAACTCTAGCTTTAGGGTATAATGATCTGTATTAGCAAAACTGTTTTTGTTTACTTCTTTTTTATTGTAATAAAATTTGCCTATAGTACTTAAGGACATTGTATTGAGCATTTGTATTGTTGAAATGTATTCCTTTTTATCCTGTACTTGGAAGTCTTTTCTCTTGGCCAAATAAAGCATTATTATAATGCGTTTATAATCCACTTAAAGATTGCATACCGTATGTAAAACTCTTACCTTACGGTTGGCAGATAAATTATATTGTTCATCGATAAAGAACGCGGAAACATAGTGCAGTTTGTATTAAATACAAACAAAAACTAATAATTAACCACCAATTCCAGTGTGTGTTACTATTACGCAGAACCGAATATAAAAGAGTTGCAACGCAAACCCGAAACGCGAAACCAATTCCGCAGCAACTTTATTTTTCAGGATTCCCATTTTTTGCTGATTTATTAACCGTCAATCTAATTGGCGCTCAGCTGCGGTTTTACGTCCTTCCTCGTTTGCTTTTAATTTATATCCCACTAATGGCCGGTCAATAGTGGCGCGTTCTCTTGTGTTGTCTTTTTACCGCTGTTGCCAGAAGATTTTTTCTGCGGTTTTTTGCATCGACGTCCTGCTACGGTTGTGTCGCCGCCACTGTCAAGTTTCCGTCGACAAAGACCGTTCATCATATTGTGTATATGCGCGAAAGGAAAAGTCCCGTGACGAATTAATTATAAATGTCGATTTAAAACATAGCTTGATTGATGATCGACATTTCACTTTGGAGCGCTTCGTCATCTTTAGCGAGACTTTTTCGTTCGCCCCTATTTGAAATAAATTACCTTCCGTTCTCTTGCGTTCGCGCTAATTAATAAGTTGCAAACATGCAAATATGTCAAAACAATGTCTCTAAACTTCTTTTGTTTTGGAAAATCAGTGGTCTTCGTTAAATCGCCGCAAGTGCTTTGAACCACGTTTTCATTTAGCTCTACTGACGCAAGCGATTATATGATCTGTTGTACCCATGAGAATTTTTCACTCCCACACATACATGCCTTAAAAGTTGAAAATGGTTATTGATGGCTGCTGTATTTTAAGCCCTTTCACATAGCTTAATTTGGAATTTAGTTGAAAGAGAAGATTGAAAAATTAAATCAAACTTTTTGTTCTAATAGATTGTCCATACCATGAGATTAGTTAACCAAAGATAATGTTAATGTGGAGGAGAGGAAGCGCTACCAAACGAGCATATAGTGCCAGGAAGTATATATCTTTGCGATTTTTTTAGATAAATGTTATAAGGTCAGGGGAAAATAACGGTGTGAGGTAGGAAGGCACTTGGAGCAATGCTGATGATGTCGGGTAGACAGAAATATGTCCTATGTCCGTTAGCTAGTGCCTTCTCTCAACTCCTCTCCACTTCTTTAGCTATTGTCTCTTTTTGAGTGGTTTTCATGATTTTAGTTATTCTTCGCAGGAAGTGCAGCACTGCCACGTTAGTGCGAACCACAGAACATCCAGGAGCTACGCACTCTTCGTCAACACTTTGATCTTTTAAGGGTTAGAATTGCTGTCCTTCGACTATGTTTTTGCTGGTATATTTCAACTGAAATTTTGAAAGTAAATCCACATTTCCCTTTGTTAAAAACGATTTACAAATGTTTACTTAGACAGAGAATTTATTTCAACTAGACGTATAGTTTCGAAGTGTATTTTGCATTATATTTTTAATTGTTTACTGTTGTTTACTAATTGATGGTGTTATGATAGCAATGAATGTGGGGTGGTATGGCAAACAACACAAAAGTATAGACACACTCCGCACCACACAAGTTTAATTAATTAATCCTGGACAGCTGTATCGAGGATGCATCGATCCTCATTTTCAACCGTTAGTCGAATGATGTCAGAAAAAAACTCTAAATCTAACATGTCTGTTCTACCCCTACTCTCGAAAAATAATATTATTTACAAATACCTACTTTTACCTCCTACACACCTTAAAACTGAGACATGTGCAAATTTGTGTTGCCTTTATATAAATAGTTTCGTAAAAGTCGTAAAAGTTACGTTCTTAATCAATTTCAGTTTAATATTATGCCCAGTTTCGTTTATATACTTGATGATTCTATTGTACCATATCCATAAAACCTGAAGTGTTTGAACCTGAACTTGAATCTGGTGCCTATCGCTCTTTTAGTTTGACGAATATGGGCTTTATCACAGTCATTGGATGTTATTTTATAAATTCTCGACCTTTCTTCTATGTGCGGCTTATCTTTCGTTTTTGAACACCAGTTAGTTGTGGAGCATGAAGAAGCACTGAAATATTTAAGTGTCGTTTTAGTTTTATATCGATGTAAAATTAAAGAGACTTCATTTCAGTAACACAAAAATGATTTTAATGAAAGCCGCTTACAGTGAATATGCAACTACAAACCAGCAATAAATTAGTCAACAATTGAAATAGGTACGTTTTCCTCTTGATGATTAGTTTAGTTATTTATCAAATTAGTTGTAGTAATACAAAGATAAAATAACTACTTCTGAAGATATTAAGAGATCTTTTGATAATGTAAAATATGGACGATCCCTTTTTCGACTTTCCCTTTTACCTACAACTTTTAGGCTGTAACTGTCCCGTTGTAAGTGAAACTTTGTCACGAATCAACTTAGAACAGTTTCTTCTTTAAAAGAAAACACATTCTGAAACCTAAGAGCTTCCCGTGCCCAAGCAAGACAAGTACAATGCACCACAGCGGCACTTCAAAAAATATTTGGTGAAAACACTCTTGGTGGGTCTAACGCTTAAGAGGTTATATCTTGTAATAACCATCTTATCAGTTTTCGAAATTCAGTGACACTTTATACCTGGATTTATAACATTCCATAAGGGACTAATGCATTCAGAAGTTGCAAGAGCTCAGTTGCTTAGTTGCTTACCTCACTCAAAACAGAGTAAAATCAAAAAGCAGTTAGCCATCAATTATATAATTTCTTGAATAATCATGATGTTTTATCTAGCGAGTAATCAGGATTTCGCTTTCAGTATAGCTGTGAATCTGCAATAGCTCACATGTTGATGACCTGTTGCGTGGTATAGATGTTAACCAGGATTATATTGGTGTTATTGGACTATTCCAAAGCCTTTGATGCCATCAATCATACCCTGTTACTTGCTATTCTTAATTATTATAATCACAATTTAATAAAATCCTTGGATTCTTATCTGACGAATAGAACGCAGCAGGTCTTGTATGATGGCCATTTGTCCCTTCCGCTTCCATTTATCTTTAGCGTACCTCAAGAGAGCATCCTTCATTGTTCATTACCTTATATAATATATACGTCTAATGTTATAAAATGTTTGAAGCATTATCGATATCATTTATACACATATGACACGTATATTTATTATTCGGTTTCTCGTGTGTTCGCGATGCTGTACCTCGTATAAATGATGATCTTGAAGCGCTTGTTGATGTCTCCGCGAAGCATTATCTTCGAATTAATAGTAAGAAAACTTCTGTTCTAGTGTGTGGGTGTACAAAAGCTCGAGCTGCTTTCATCAATGACATTACAATAAAAATAAATAATGTGATCGCATTATCCGATAGTGCTCGCAGTCTAAGTCTCTGCTTGGACACACAGATCATGTTTCTCGCCCGCTTAGGGCAGGATACAGCAATTTTAAGGTTTTACATGGAAGCAGAGACTATCCGGATGATAACTTAAGTGTAACTTAATGTAAGTCTTTAGTGTCATCTAGAATTAGGTTTTATATGGGTGTCTACTACCACCGCCTGGATGGGCACGGGTGTTGTATTGTGTCGTTGTCATTATTAGACTAAACATAGATGGTCTATCCATTTAATCTATAGAAAATAATTCAATTTGTGTAGGATTATATTATTGAAGTAAACTTAAACAAACGATGTCGAGTTTCTATTTCGACGAATTAAGGTTCACGATTTCGGTGACCAGACCGTAGAAATTCATTTACAGAATCTAGACAAATACTCGCGTCGGACAAGTTATGGTGTATACCGAAAGCTTTGAGTTCATATCTGTTTGTTGATATACATAATTTAGGGCAATCGTGATAAAATATTTATACAATTCTCTGTTGTTGACGGCACTGCGGTATTGCGCGTAGTACTACGCCACGAGAAAGAGAGGGCCGCAATGTTTGGATCAGGCGAACAGACTAACAGCGTCGAAAGATTAGACAGCCAAACCGGGAGTTTACCAAACACATGGGATTGTTAATAGTATAACCGCAACTCGCAAAACAATGCAGACTTCATTATTAGTTCGGGAAGAAGGAACACTGCCTAGCAGTTTACTGCTTTCCGCTGGAATCCATTGTTGATGTAATGATAGTTGTTGCTTATGGGAATACATGAAAAGTTCTAATATATATAGCTAATTCTCAAAAATGTCGAAACTATAGTGAAATTGAATTGAATATCATGGTGTCATATAGAACTCAAAACAACCTCAAAAAATTTATACACAAATTACCATTAAGAAAATAAAGCAACGCAGTACATCAAATACCCTTTATTAGAAAAACTCAAGTGACACATACACTGGATACTGGTCACATTCAAGTTTTAAAATCCACAAATATTAAATATAGAAATTAGTTATTATGTTCGGTGTGAAATCAATCGGATTCAAAAACAGTTTTTACACCAAACATTCATACCGACCTTGCAAATACTTCGCAAAATATCTAACCGCCTAATACAGTTTAATAATAATAATAATAATAATAATATAGACGCTAATTGTTTTTGAAGGTATTCTAACATGTTTATGTAATATGTGACAACTATAGAACTATCTAAATAATCGCTTATTTTTTAAAATAGAAATTTGATAGGTCTTCTATAGAATTGTAATTGTGTAAATGTTGAAGAAGGCGGCAATGATACGCCGAAACGTCCAAATGAAAAAGAAATTTTATATACCCATTAATTAAACATGGGCCACTAAACTCAAAATTTGTATTTCACATTTATAATTTTTCATTTTTACAGAAAAAATAATTCAATTGTTTTGTACGACAATCACAATATTGAATAAATATATTTGTTTTTGAACGACTACGCTAAACATAAAACTAAATCGCTTTTTTCTGGGATTTCTATAGAAAAAATGGTGACAGTACTTTGCACACAATTAATACGACAAGATTTTAGAAAGGACGCAAAAGCTTTTATAAATAACAATTTTTTCTATGAAAATGGTAAATGCGAAGCTTATAAGCATAGCTACATAAGTCAACTAGCGAACACAACAGTGTGTATTACTAATCCTTTCAAAGTCCTATTTGAAGAAACTGCATGCAACTAATGGAGATATCGGGATTTTCTTCATTTGGAACAATTTTATATAAAAAGAAGCGTACATAATACTTGAAAAATTTCTAAGTATTGCCAAGGGAAAAAGTTAGTTTTAAGTATTTACTCCAGCGACAGGGAAAAGTTGCGAACCTCCACAAATTACACGCTTCCCCTCCTGGTCTGCTAAATTTAGCGATATATTGGAACAAATTTAATCTGATTTGCGGAGGACGAACGAAAAGTAACACAGTTTCCAATAAAAATTAATGTCACGAACTCCGCACAGAAACTTTTCCAACTTTTTCGAATATATTGCGACATATGTTCCGATGAGTGAAAACTATTCTGCTGTACTTCGGTAATAAATAGATACGCTATATTAATTAAGCTTTTGCGAAGGAATTCGCTTTTTGTAGGATTTTCTATGTTCATGAACCTAACTATACAGGTGAGTTTTCTCCGATGTTTAGTACGGAGATCTTGAAAACTAGCGGAGATAGAGCGACGATCAAATTGGAAAATAATTATTTTACGATCTTTCACCATTTCCTTAAATTTTTCTTGTAATTTCTAAATTCACAGCATCTGGTCTTTCCATTTACTGCTACTCTTGCAGCAAGTTCCGAAGCGTAGATATATAGTGGAGTCAAGAAGGAAACCTATATCTAGCAAGATATGGTTTATTAAATAATCACTAAGTTTATTAGTTTTAGAACACATAAGAAGAATTAAGACAACCATTTCCTTTTATAGGTACTAATAATATCAGAATTATCCTTTTTAACACTGAATTGGTTTTCACTGAAAACACTTCTACAAGATTCCAACGATCGTAAATTAAACATTATAAGAGCTTGTTTTTGGATGAGATACATGGTATGCGTATAGTGAACGCCGTAACATGCAGCTGATGTAAAATTAGCATTATGAAAGGCTTTCATGGTGTCCAGATTACATGATCTGCGCAAGGATCTCAATACAAAAGAAACCTTGCCTAATTTTCCACATAACCAATCAACATTACCTTCCTTATCTTATTGTCGATTACCAAATCCTCCTGTACAACTGCGTTAACGCCATCTGCATAGTTGACAAACTGACAATCAATGTCATTTGTATGTACTGTGTCATTTACAAATACAAAAAAGAGAGTTGGTCCATAAATCGAGCTTTGAGGTACTCCAATATTTGTCACCCCTACATTAGAAAAGGCGTTGCTGCAACAAAATTTCTGTGGCCTATTGTACAAGTAACTCCTGAACCATTGACTGACTGTTCCACGAATAACCATCTTATCCATTTTATCCAAAAGGTAGTTGTGATTAACATAGTCGAAAGCATTGGACAAACCAACGAACAACCTCAAAAATGAATTTTCTATTGCCCAATGCTCCATTAACTTGTCTTAGTTTGTGCCTTGGTGCCTTGGCCACCATGGTTGAGTTTCTTTCTCATTGACGATAGTCTGCCCGGTAGAGCATTTATTAGTCAATTGTGCCAACATATTAGGTAGTATAATATTGTAATCTATTTCAGTAACTAACTTTTCGTACTATTTCATACATTTCCCCAATCCCATCGATAATGTTTTGTTTTCTGCTGTTGCTGACATTTTTGTATGGCAGTTTCTGTTTATTAACCGCATAAAATAAAAAAAAAACAAATGCATAAGAAAATAAGAATATATCCAAATTATTCCTTGTTGTGTTAAATAATACAAAATGTTTGACACCATTATCATCTGTACCAATAATGGCTCACCGTGCTAATGACGTAGAATCTCAGCGATAACTGGTTATTGTTTCAAAAAATTAGTGATATGTATCTAGTCAATTTTCCATTTCTGCCTCTCATTTTAATATTTTTAAAGTTTGGATCCTGTCCAAGTTTATTGCTAATTATCTGAGCTCTCCTAACAACTTCCTAAGATTTAAGCAGTTTATCTCAGGCAACTGCTAAAGTAAGGAATTAGAAGTTTGGTTCGTATAATTATCCACTATACGAGAGATATCATTGATGATATATGGCGGACAAATAATGTTTAGAATCTAGTTTAGTTTAATTGCCTAAAATTAGCTAATGTAGTTTAAACAGGCCGCTCCTCCATACAAGCCAAAGTTGTAAAACTTTGAGGCACGAACGAATAGCAGAAACGCCGATCTGAGTATTCTGCCCAGTCCCTCGGCTTAATTTTGAAGGATTATTGTAATGGATTTTAGGGCACAATTATTAATATGATTATGAAAAGCTTTTAAACCTTAAATACATAAACACGTCCATGGGAAACACCTAAATGCGTAATACGTACGTTTAGTTTATAGAGGGTCGGGATACTGAATTCCGGTAATTGAAAGCGGCGAAATATATTTAGACGTAGATAGGTATTTTATGCGTAATATCTAAAATGGAATCCGTGGTTTACATAAACAATTCATACCTGACCTAAGTTTCATAATGATATGGTAGGTTGTTAACATACCTTGTTAAATATGTGTATTTTATTGTTATACCCCGTTTATATTCTGATAATTACAATTAATAATCTTATAACGGACTATGTAATAAACAAAATATAAAGCAAATTTTACCCCAATTTATGTACTCTTATTTATTCTTTCATTCTCCATCCCTCATTTTATACGCTCTTCCGCCACTACATCTAATGCCGTGGTTAATAGAAAGAATGAATTTTCCTTAATTATTTCTCTATATGAAATGAAAGAGCTACCGTCTTCTGGAGAAATTGAGAAACTACTGCAATTGGGAAAATAATAGAAAAAAGATAGTTTGGTACTTTAGAATTTCTTCTGGATGTGCTTGATTACAATTTTACAAGAGATTAATTTTACTCACATGAACTTATAAGTAAAACTGTGTACATTATTATTTAAACGGCCAGATAAAATATGCCCTGCTCCAAAACCTGATTCACCCCACTCTGAAGGCCTTCCTCTGTAATCTACGTAAAGAGATATATTATTATACCACTCAAGACATTTAACTATATTAGAAATTCTACGATTTACAGTTACGAATTATTTATTCCGATTGGTACGGACTCTACCGCCGTCTATAGTTACTTTCGTTGGTGAAGGTTGGTTTTCTTAATGCAAAACTCACATCCACATGCTTAGCATCAAATGATTAAAAAGCTAACCATCATCAGCATACATATAATAACTGCAGACTTTCAGGTCTTTAAACAAAAATGCAGAATATATTGAGTATATTAGTGGGCCTTCATATACCTCGTTGAGTAACATTAGAATTCTTTTATTTTTTATTGAAACATATTAGTATTAGTAATGCATATTTGCTGTTGTCGCCATGTATGTCATCAGCTATATGCATTAATGCTAACGTAACTGTAACCATACCCAATGGTTGAATACTTGAACGGCGGAATGGTGTGAGCGTCCAAGTGCTTACGGATTTGTACAGCTACCAATTTTTCAATAACTCTCAACAGCGCATACAGGTCTAAAATTTTTATAACACTTAGGACGTTCTTTTTCGGCACAGGGAACGCAACAGCCTCCTTCTGGTCATTGGTGAAATCATCTTCCAGCACTAAATTTATCACAAAAGTTATATAAAAGGCAGTAACATAGGGCAGCCAAGCTGAGACATCTTTGTTTCAACACCATCTGAACGGCATGAGTTTCTATAGCTTTGACGATACATAAGATCTACTCTTCGATCACGCTGTTGAACAAGAATAAATTATGGAATGTATGTGGCATAATATTGACCCGTGGCTGTCCGCGGGCCACATTCCACGTAATTAAAATATAATCTTATCCGCAGAGAGTTGAACCTTAAATTTGAAAGTTGGTGCAGATCCTCGGATGTTGCAATTCGCTGCTTTGTTGTTTAGATTCAGGACCGTTACGCCAACTGTAGCAAATCGATAAAAAATTTTTTTTGGATCACTGGTAATGTGAAATAATGTCAAATCCGCTTCTGAAATGGACAGCTTCTATTTTAATTTGTTAACAATACTGGTTTGTCTTGATCATTCAGTGTAACTGAAATAGCAAACAGTTGTCGAGAAATGTCTGTAAATACCCTATAACTAATTGTAACTATCGCTAGTGGACTAAACTGATGCATGGTATGATTATTAGGCAGCATTCATAAAGCGGAAATTAGAAAAAATCAAACATGAAATACAAAAAAAGAAGAAAGATGACTGTACTTTCTCTCTCTGGTCTAAAATCAGTATAAGGGCGTCACAAATATATTTTGCTGAAAGACAGAGTTTGTATGGTAGGCGACCCAACTGGGTTTATGAGGAGCTTAGTGAGAGCTTAAAGTTAGCCCATCGCTTTTCGACACATACAAGTAGTGACCGGAAATATTACCACGCACGACGAAAAGGCTGCAGGCATCTCTAGCAGATCTTGAACGCAGGTCTGTCATCGTACCACTCAGTTAGAAATT
Source organism: Oryctes borbonicus (assembly GCA_902654985.2). Classification (NCBI taxonomy): domain Eukaryota; kingdom Metazoa; phylum Arthropoda; class Insecta; order Coleoptera; family Scarabaeidae; genus Oryctes; species Oryctes borbonicus. The sequence goes on along the minus strand of LR736859.1, from coordinate 1,159,688 downwards.
TGACTTCTTACCCGTGGACTGTCGTTTTATTTGGAAATAAGAGACAATAGTATTAATCCTCCAAAATAAGGCCCTATAAATTTAACTAGAAGGCATTAGAAGTTAATGTCTTCACATACTTCTACTGTAAATATTTTTCTAGTGACTAAAGACTGCTGGTAAATAGTAGTAATTCATTATTGCAGTTAAGGTAATATACACATGCTCGGAGATATAAACTAAAACGAAAACTTTCCACTAAAAACGTAAATAATTTATACTGTTTCGCAAGATCAAGTTTCTTATTTATCTGTTAACCATGTAACTTTTAAATTTTGTTAGTGGTATCTAATGTATTTGTTTCCTTGCACTTTATTTAATTTAATGTTATACTAGGCAAAGTAGGCAATGCTAATTTTCCAGTAAATTCAATTAACCCGAGGCTTCCACTATTTTCTGCGCGTGAATTGTCAAAACTTTATAAAGTCCTAATTACTAATATGGTAAAGTACCGTAACAAAATTAGCTATAAAATATATAGGTTATGTCAAAATCTTTCCCATCATTTTGATTTATTACCTTGTTAATTGTATCTACTCAAAATATAACACTAACCTCTCTAGTTTATAAATTCTGGTAGAGGCAGTATATTTTCCACTATACAGCGTAAGTTTCGCAAATCAATTTTCTCTCTGTATACCCTACTTGCCCTTTACATTATGGCTCTACACGCTGGTCAGTACACAACGTTTATTGGGCACAAACTAGATCTTGTTGTTAGATCTAGGGTAAACTTTAGCAACATCTGAGATTTAACCCAACAGTGGCTCAAATTACATCGTCAAACTGAAACACATACCGGGAGACTACCATATAACAATAACTTTCAGTTTGCGTGGGATAGTCCGTTTCATTAACGCGATGGCCAACGCTCTCTAGGAAGCGTTTCTAACTGCTTGGGTAATGGACTGGCATATCCGAAGTAGCAAACAATAGCCTAAACGAAAATAAATGAGCAGTACGACGTTCATACCTTCTAGAAAGAAAAGGGTATATTGCTATCGCGTGGAGTCTTTTATATAAACGTTTTAAGCACTTAAAAAAATAGTAAGTAAACAAAAAACACTACGTGTAACGTAATAGCAAAACGGTGATTTAAAAGCAACATATACATGGAATACACCTTTATTAAATGTAGAAATAATCATATTAAAAACAAATAACATATTGTTGTCACGGTTACTACTATTCATTTTACCAATCACGTTATATAAGGTGTTAAAGTAATCAGAACTGTAACTTTCAAACTAATTCTAACCAAGTATATTATACAAACCATTATAAGTTTTATAATCCTTTTACAATAAATTACACGTACAGCTGTAAGCCCCAGTATTTTGCTTTTAATATTCTCTGTTAAAATCCTCTTGGCTTTCATACATGTAGATATTTTAGCTCCTATTTAATTCATCTCGCTCTTCAACGTTTTTTCCTATCTGCATCTCCTTTGAGTCTAACTTTCCTTCTTCCTCTCTTGGTTTTGGACTTCCTTCGCCTGATTTTTATAAATAAAATACTTTGAGTAGTTTTAAATAGATCGTCTAATTAGTCTTGACTTTTGTAACCAATTTTTTATTTCTGTCCCTTTGTTCACTCCGTTGTCACAAGAATTCCAATCCAACGACGTCAATATATGGTATATGGTTGGCCTATTGATTATCGTATCCGATATTGCGGACGATATTAAAGATTTGCATTACTAGATTCCATGTAAGTAGTGTTGTGCATGCTTTTTAAATTATTGAAAATAAGGAGTGAATTTAACTACATCCTACAAATTAATATTAATGGACCCCTACATAAAAAAAGTATTTTATAACAGCGTGAAGTGGACAATCAGTTTGGCAAGCATATTTGAGTATCGAAAAACGTTTTTCTTGGTTGGAGTACTTTGATTTTATTTAAACATATCGTAGCCGCAACATAATCAAGGTTACGGCAAGAACTCGAACAAGTTGAAAATATATGAATTTTAGTTCCATTCATGTTTTCAACTTGTTTGACACCAATTTTCGATTCTTATTAGTGAAACCTACTAATAGTTTGTAATTTACACATTTCACATTTCCACCGATTGTTGTCTTTTTTATAGATATTACAACTGGATAAACGTATTCTTAACGACTTTCGAAGACAAACTGTTCCGTTGTACGATATCTTGTCAAGCGTAAGACGTTTTGTAGAAGATTGTCCTTTCCAACTAACGGGCTGGACTCCAATAATCTAATTCTCACAGCTTGTGGTTTCGCTTTCTTCGGATGAAGTATCTGCCTAAGCAGCAGTCAATAAGCTGCATCATTACCGCTATTTGTTTCACCTTCAGGGCATGGTCGTGTCGCTGAAGTTACCCTTGACGTTTCGCTGGTAATACTACAATACACAAGGTCTACGGTCTAAGGTCTAAGGTGAAGGCCTACACTCAACTATTTCTTTTATCATACGCGCATTAAAGACACTCTAATCTCTGAAAATGTCGAAATTAATAACTATATCAACCTCTGCAGAAGTGAACGATTAACAATGTCCTACGCTCTGCGAGGGTATCAGAATTAGACTAGTGGCATCGCAAGAGTAGTTAATAATAATGGAACAAGCTACCAATATCTGTTATGTGTAGACACGTGTTTCATGAAATTGTCGTATATATACGATTTATATTATTTTAGCAGACTTTTCTGGTAAGTGCGGTACAATCTTAAGGCATCATTCACATATTTGGAAATGATTAACCGCACTTCATCCTTTACGGCAAGGCTTCATAACATATGTATATACCCCGTAAGGTTGCCCTACATACTTAAAAAAATTCTTCTTCGTTTGTATGTCCTTTTCTATATTCTCCCTCCTACACGGATCATACATAGATTCGAAAGAATTTTTCGTTGGTATCTCACTAACACATTTTAAAAATGGCAAATGGGCAACTTATACCATTCATCAGTCTAGAGTGAGGACGTTCGGTGCAGTTTGCTAGCGAGTGTTAGTCAGCCAAGCGTCGATCGGGTACATGCAGCAGCGCAGAAAAGTTGAAAATTATATTTTGTTAATCGCCAAGTACGTTTTCGATACGATTGTAATGGGTATTAACTATGATATATCTTTCTAAATTGTTCGTTGTAAATTGGTTTCGTTGGCCAGTACTGCCGCCGCTCTCTACCTATCTCTTGCGTGTCAAGTTACACACATGCGAGACTTAACCTGCCACCGAACGTAACGCCAATGACAAACTGCACGCAACGCTGCCACTCTATTTATCACCAACACTATAAACACTGTAACAAGTATACTTCTTACATTATAGCCTACAATGTTTTAACACTTCTATAGATTAATAATCGTCATCGTATGAATAGCTTCATTCGTGTGAAAAGTACCTGTTTCACAAGACTGATTAGGATATTTGAAGGTAATTAGCATACAGCGCAGCGGCGGCAGGCTCTATCGGAGATGATTCAAATTGAATCGCCGCGTTGTACATACCGAGTGTTATTGTAAAATATGTTCTAAACCTTGATTAGTTCGTTTGCTGGTGAATATGTTTTTATGTATAGAAAAACTTTCTACATCACTACTTGTGAGAGGCGTATATTTAAAATAGTTTTTTAAATTACTATATGTTCCATTGTATTTAAAATAGTCTTTTTAATGTGTTTAAATCCGGATTGCGGTTGAAAACTGCATCAACCTTTTCACCTAAACGGACTCCAAAATCGCCATTATTTAGTTTAAGTTTCTTCTAGTTAATATAAAATATTTGTAAACACTCAATTTACAACACAACATGTGCTGAGCTTTCACCTAACCCTGGAACCCTTGGAACGTGTCCCTAAATCAAAGTAAATCTCTCTTCTACCAACTCATAATCGCCACATGCTTTACATATAGCTGCAAATAACAGATGTATGATGGTCTTCCGGTTTTTGGGAATACCAATAAAACTCCCAGCTGCGTCATTATCTCCCATGCTGCCTTCAATAACCCGTTTTACCACTGCCTGCAAGTACTTTACTTTCTCTTTGCATATTATTAATATTCAGCATTTTCTGAAACATCCAAACATCTACCAATCTATTTTTTAAGAGTAGGAGAGATAAATCACCCCTTGAGCTTAAACAGTGCATTGTAATATCACCAGGTGGTTGGCGGCAAGAACTAGCAAGTCATAATGATTCTCACAGTTGCAATTATTGAATAATATCCGATGATCTTTAACAGCGCACAATAACTCCACTGTACTACCTATATCTTGAAAGATATTGCTAAATATTGTGTTAATTGTTTGAAAAACGAAGTTAATTTAAAGTAGGCCTTGAGATATGATTGACCATATAGTCGTTGTGTATTGTTATATATTGTATGTAAATGATATTTAAATGTTAGTATTTACACAAAATAATAACATAAGGCAGAAAAACCGTGGTAACAATGATTAACATAGAAAATGCTTTCACGGCGATATTAATGCAGCTAAGAATGGCTTTGTGTCAGACGTCTTCAACATTTTCAGACGTCCAAACCAAGTCCGTCTTAAAGCGATTAACATTAATTGCAGCTGGACTAGCGTTTGCAATTCGCTGTGTTCATTAAGTCGAAAGCTTTTTCGGTGACAGGACGACAAAATTACTCCATCTTTTCGAGGCACGAATTAAAACAAATAGTCATCGTAAAATGTAGGTCGGAGTATATCGTAGGATTTATTCTTCGGGACGCTAAAATTAAACTTAACGTTTGAACTCATTAATCAAACAATTTTGGAGTTGGCTTGATTCTTTTCAATGAGTTTCCGAATTGTAAAAGAACTCTCCGAAGAGTGGCTGTTTTTTGGAATCATTTCTAACCGTATTGTTAGGCCGGGACTCAGTTAATAACTAAGACGTAGTTAAAGTAGGTAGTGCAATTGACTTTAATTAAGGGGATATTCATAAAGCAAAATAATTTAATTGGGTTCCTATAAGTTCCAGAAGAATTGCTAGCTTCCTGTAATTTGCCTATAGAAATTAGTTTTGCGCGGTCTTCTTATACATAATTTGCATTTTGAGAGACTTTTTAATTTGTGAAGTTACGGTCTATTGTTAAGCTGTTGAGTACGATGCCCTTAGCGCTAACGAACTATTCCATTTTCTATAGCTAAAACCATTCGCGCTTGAGATTATTGTAAATGAGTAGTTGTACTCTAATGCTTTAACGATAAAAAATCGAAATTGCAAAGTATAAGATTGAAGGCTAATTTTAAATTCTTGTATCACGTATTGGCTACGACATTTCTTTAAGGTATTATGCTAGAAAAAAACGAATTAATTTAGATTAGATAAGAGTGTATGTTCAAAGCCTAAGTGTACTTAATATGATTATACTCATTTTATAGTAACACGATGCCATTAGAATAGGTGATTTCTCACAGAAACTTAACCATTATTCAACAATTATTTGTGGGAAGTAAGTGAAGCCTTGCGACCAAAAATCAGGGGAGTCTTTTTGCACGAAATCTTCTAACTGCTCCTCGAGAACTTTTAAGAAGGATCTGATGAAACAAAGACTATGACCAATAATCAAGTACAAATATTTAGGTTTACAGTTTGTACATTACATTATTAGTATCTCCAGAAAATTGTATTAAGATAACTAGAGTACTAGAAGGGGGATTAGAAATACTTGCAATATAATTAACGAAGGATAAATTTGATGCCTCTATTTGTAATTTCTTTGGCATTAACCAGTGGGCTATAAATGGAGTCGTTGTGCAATATCAGTGGGAATCAATTAGCAACTGGATGGTTTTCCTATTAAACTTAGCAATGAATTAATTTATTACACTGTAGACGTCAGGCCAAAATGATAGAAAATGTAAATTCCAAAAAAATATCTCTTATGTCTCTTTATGTTTGAATTTCTACACCTCCTATTATCTACACATAGAATGTGAATATGGAAGCTTGACCTCCGCCCAAATTGTTAAACGTTCCTGAAATTGTTTTGGTAATTGATTGTTTATAAATATAGTCTCAATTCGTATTCATAATACTTGAAACTTATCAAATAACTGACGGTACCCAAGTATCACGGTGAAATTCTGATAGCGACCTTGTGGCATATTGAAATTTACAATGTATAGTCGACCGGATTTAATTTTTGTTTCAGTATCCCTCAAATTTTGATTCACACCAAACTGGCTAACTGGATTTAATAAAAAATATTTAGCAAAGGTATGGCTGCAAATGGTCTGTCAGCGGTCCACGGGGAAGGTAAATAACACTAGACTCAGCTTGCTAGTTCTAATCTTTTGCAATACTTTATTGCTTCCTCGGAGAACAAATTTAAAAGGTCAAAGAAACTACCACTACTATTAGCACATGAAAGAAAGCCGTCAGTACACTCAGCATCTCTCTTCATCTGTCAGAGATGTCTCAAGTAACACCAGCTTATAGTACACATTATTTTTCTTGTTTTTGTTGCATGAAACCCTCAAAACTTAAAGAAAAATCAAATGCTACGACAAGAAACAATATAGAAACGTAATGCAGAAGATGAGTAATAAGAAATATTAGGAAAGGAGAGTTATAACAAATGAAAACTTTCAAATATTTAGTAACAAAATAGAATGCTTAAAGAAATCTGATATTTTTAAAAATTTAGTACCTAATCTTCATCCTAAACTATGAATCATGGCAGCTACAGAAAGTCGAGGTAATAAAACTGGGAAATACCGAAATCGTAATTCTATAAGAGATAGAAGAAGAAACTAAATTGCAAACATAGATTTTAGAGACTTCCTCGGTACAAAATGATACAAGCAGTTATGGAAGAGACGATTATATTAATTTAGAATGTTTTGGGAATGCAAAAAGCTGGTTCTAACAAGAAAATTTCATAAAGCACGACTGAGGAAAAGTAAGGCGGACAAAGAGGTAAGAAAATTCTGGCTAAAGCAAATAAAAATTAGCGAAAAATAAAACGGCAAGAAGATGGAGAAAGATAGAAAACAAGAGGGGAAACTAATGGAAAAATATTAAAGAACGGCCCAAAACTGGAATCCAATTTAATAAAGGCCATTAATTAGTTACATTGCACCTGAGAAATTGCCGTCGGCAATATTAAACTTGTAAGATATAAATTAATATATTTTGCTAAAGCTTTTTCCATAATTAATTACATTACTACTTAAATTAAAATCAAATTTATTTCAAATGTCTCGTCTTGTGAATATAAAACATGAATATAACATTATAAAAACGAAATATACAGTATTTGTAGTCAAGTAAATTTGAAATATATTATGTATATTTAAAAAACATACTTGACAACGTGATTTGTGTCGGGGATACATTGGTTAATTTTACCTTTTCAGATGTAATTTTTGTTGAAAATGCGTAACTGGATTCAAAACTATTAAGTAATTGTGACGATACGATATTGAATATAAAGGATGCGGACACCTCTTTGTACCATTACATCTCACAGATTAAGTATTATTCTAAGATCAGTAAATTAAATTATACAACTTCGCTTCACTAAACAATTTCCCTTCATAAGCTTTAGTTTTCTTTAAATCTTATACCTTCACTTAATAAATTTGATCCATTATATCAAGAAGATAAAGAAACGCAACACCATTTATAAACTCCTTCATTTTGATAAAACCTCCTTAAAAAAATGGGTACTCGAGATAAACATATTGCGAGATTGATCTGTATTAAACTGTATACACATATAGCATCTCAAATGGTGCTAGCGCGTTCAGAAAAGTGTGAATTTATCGAGCTTGTCAAGGATACGTTAGATGACTAATTGGGAACTGGTGATTTGAATAAGCAATTATTCGATCTAAAATCTGTCTTAGAACAATTTCAACAATCAGTAAAAGGAACAACAGATAAATATAACAAGGAAATATCTAATCTAGTAAATGAAAATAAAACAAGCCTTATGAAAAAACGGAGAAATTAAAATAATATTCAAGGCGAAATAAAATACGAACCTTTGGTGTAAAAGAACAGGATAAAGAGAATGTGTTTTAAAAAGTGCAGGAAGTTTTTGCTAAACCAGATGTGAATGTCTGAATAAAGGTCAAATAGATCGTTATCATCGCACTGAAAAAAATGTAAACGCTAAAGTTTGTAATGCTGGACGTTACCCTAGAAGTATTATTGTGAAATTTTCGAATTACTATAAAGGAAAAGAGATTTTAGATTGTCGAGAACGGTCCGAAGTCACCCGGAGCGGAACCGCGGTTTGGCAGACGGGAGATGTGGACCTATGACGAAAACATCTTCGCTGAAAAAAATGCTATCCGAATAGCTATCACCGATATTAGTAAGTTAAAAAGCACAAATAGTTCAGTTAGCATTTTTTGATTTGTTCAACTTTTTAAATAATTATGCCTTGTTTAATTAATTAGTTGATGTTTGTAGTGGGGAATGGGCAATTTGCACAGTGTGCCCATAAATGTCAAGTCTTTGGTCAGTTCATACGGAGAACTTATAACTTGGAGAATGACTGCGACATTGTCGCTGTTTCTGGGACATGGCTAAGTAGTTGAGCAACTCCTACTGAAGCTGTAAATATTGATGGTTATACTTTTATAAGACATGACAGGTTAGGGCATGGGCCCACACCAACACCAGGTTTTCATATCCGCGATCGTTTCAATTTCCGCTTAATTGATTTGAACGGTAACATTGAGCAGATATGGTTTACTCTAAAACTCTCCCGAATTGAAACTTCTGTTGGGGTTATATATACAGAGCACCTACTGCCTGGTGCTCAATATATATGCTGCCGTCTTCCTCGACTCATTCAAGGATATCCTGTCTGATTTATGTGACTTTAACTTCAACCTGCTGGATCTAGGTACAATAATTCGGTGGAATGAATCAGTTTATTGGAATATTATGGGTTGGTAGTTGGTAGTTGATCAGCCGATGCGACTATAATCATTGGAGTTTGTAAACGAATCCATATGATATCTTTGACCCTGTTAGAGTTTGTAGTTCTACTAAGTCACGAGCCCCTTAGGTAGCTGATTATATTAAAATGTTGGCGAATATCAGGGATAATGCCCTACAAAGGTTTAAACAGTCAAAGAATCCTAATCATTAGGATTATTACATACAAATGCGTAACTATACAACTTTTACAATCCGACAACAAAAAAGCAGCTACTTTGGCTCACTATTGCCAGCAAATAACTCGCAACGGTTGTGGAAAAATGGTGGTCAATTTGATGTTGCAAAGAAGTAGTCTTTGCATTTACCACCACATCTATCTAATCCTAATAAACTAAATGGTTTTTTGTTGAATTATCAGGACATACTAATTGTAGCACGAATTTGCCCATTCATTGTATTACAAATACCAACGAACATGTCACCACGAAGTTTTCCTTCCTACCCGTTGAGGAACACAAAATATTTCTGCTGTGAATGATAAAAATTAAATCAAGGTGTATTGACGCTGACGGGGTTGGAATCGACCAACTAAAATTATTTATTCCTTTCCTGTACTTACACATTTAATTAATTTCTGATTAAATCGTTCTCTTTTTCCATCTGCCTGGAAAAAGATAATAGTTATTCCAGTGCCAAAAGCTCATACTCCTAAGAAACTACAAGAGGTACGTCTTGTTAATATACCGCCTACTTTATCCAGAGTTATTGAAAAAAAATTGGGGTAGCAATTAAGCGAGTATTCGGAAAGAAATAGTCTTCTACCGCAACTGCAATCTGGGTTTCGTAAACATCGTGACAGCGTTACCGTATTTCTGATGACCACGGACGACATTACGACAGATCTGCGTCACTATCCTGGTGTTACTCCATTTTAGCAGAGCATTGGCACCATTAATCATGAGTTGTTGCTTGCAATGTTTCATTATATAAGCCTGAAGGAAAATGCAGTAAAATTATTGCAAAATTACATATGTATCAACAGGCCGTCAAAATAAATAATAAATGTTGTACTACAAAAGCACTCATTCTATGTGTGCCGCAGGTATCTGTCCTTGGTCCTCTATGTTTCCTATTTATGCTTTCCAACTGCATAGTTCACTTCATCATGCTCAGTTTCACTGTTATGCTGACGATGACGATTACATCTTGTTTACCAGATAAGATCGAACACATTTGCGAAGTTTTGAATTCTGACCACACAAAACACACAGAATTTTCAGAGCAGCATTCATTACATTAAAATCTCTTGAAGTCAGCTATCATGGTCATAGTCTGCTGGTAGAAATATAAAAATTGACATTAATAATGTGAACATTAACATTTGCGATGTTGAGATTGGGATAGTAGACGAATCAAAAAATCTAGGGTTGATCATTGATACTGATTTGAACCTTAACGCGCACATCTCCAAATGTATTCAACGTGGTTACAGTTGCCTAAAATTATTTTATCCGGATCGGAAAACTTGACCAAGTAATAGCTATGCTGTGTGAATTTTTCGAATTTGCGGTTCATAGTTCTGCTGACTCGACAGTCTAATAAACTGTTGTCATTCAAAAGGTCCTTCACCTATAATGTTGTGAACATTTACAACTAACTACCTCCCTCGTTAAAAATGATGTCACTTATTTTATTTAAAACTAATTTAATTTAAAGAGACATTTGCTGCAACTAGTGCGACCTACGCATTTGCGTGCCCTCCTGCCCTGCTTTCGCTTGTTGTCTTGAATTAACTTTGCTAATTTACTTACTGACTTGTATACGTTTATTACTATTATTTAAAATATAGCCGAAAACAATTTTTCCCTTTCCAAATTTAGCAGAAACCCGCTTATAAAGACAATTCAACCTTTGAGCTGAATGGACGAGAGGGATATTTATTTCATTATCTATTCCGATGGCAATTCTGTGTTTATAAGCCAAATTACTAGATAATTACAAAAAGGACTACAAGAACATAAAACTAAAATTGACTAACAACGTTTATAAACGTAAACTCGAAATGGAATATCAACAAGTATACCCCAAATTCAAATGTTCTTCTCTAAATTTTTATTTTCATTACCTGCTTCCTTTAACTTCATTTAACCTTTCACCAATTTTCAACTTCACCATTTAAATTTTAGCAATTTCGACACGTTTGGCTTTTATCGACATTTTCACACGTTCAATTTCAACTTTATATTCAACTCTGACATTTAACTTTTAACATGATTCATTTATGAAATTTTAATATTGCATTATATGCTTTATTTTTTATATTGTACTTGTGTAACGCTTGTCGCAGATTCTAATTGATGATGTAACCATAACTAGACCCACGGTAGATTTTAGATAAATTTATAAAAACCAAAGGGGATGTATTTTAACATTCCAAACTTTACAACATGGACTACCTCCAAATAATATCGGGGTTACGGAACAAAGTGCAAAATAAAAGAATTACAATGTTTACGAAGTTTCAAAATGTCAGTCGCCAAAATTGCTGCTTGTGACGCTGCAATAGTAATTGCGAAACGAAGCGTTTAATCCCTACGCTTATACAATTTCCATGTTGGAGCAATTTAAAATTTTTAATCGGGTCTTTTGCAAATGCTCTTAACCACTGTCATGGGTACGCGTACGTACACACTGAACAGTTCGCAAATAGAGTACGCAGCGTTGACATGTTTCGCTATTCTATTTTGAAACTAATATTATGAATTTATTCATTCTTTCATTTGTCGGCATGCTGTGCATGTCTCTTCATTAATTCTTAATTTCCGCCACGAAAAATGGATCTCTTTTATTAAACTAACAGAAAGTCGCGAAAGTCATTAATCTGTCGACGTACTTACCTACAACATAAAAAAACCTCGCAATACCTTTTGTGTGATTACCGACGAACGTGCCTCGGAATTAATGAATTCGAATCAATATACTCCGCCAAATTATGGACGGAATCCTTCTCTAGCACTTCAACGCTAACGTAACTGGTCTATTGTATTGGCAACTCCTATTTCACGTTTGCTGTACTATGTATTTATGCAATCCGGGCTGTGCGGTAATATATTTGGTCGGTATCTGCTGTCTGCCGTTGTGGTAAATTAGTATCTGTAATAATATTTACATATTATAGTTGCGGTATTTAATCCTTGTTTCTTGGACCACCAAATTATAATTTTGTAATAAATTGCACATATTCTCCGCCGGGATTTAATGCCGTTTTAACGTTGGTATTTCGCTTCCGAGAATTTACTTGGTTTATTTTGGTGCTCCCGTTACGCTTGTTCTTACATTCGAACAAAACACTTGCGAACAGTGAAGCTTATTGCAGAGCAAGATAACGAGGTAGAGCACCATACGTATAGATTTTACGTATGGTGCTCTAGAAATGTAAATACACAAGCACAACCGCACGGTATACTTTGCGTAAAAAGTAATACGTATGCAGTATCCATGTGTTAGCTCTTACATAAATTTGTCCTTGGCCAATTAGCTGTATAGTATAATACGTGAATTTATAAACTGAAATCTATAATCGATATTTCAGCAAATTAAAGCAAAAGGTTTTGGTGATGTCTCAGCATGCTGGGTTGTGGTCAATGCCAAAATCTGTTATGACTAAACAGGCTGTATGTGAGTTGGTGGAAAAAAGGTCCTATAGGCATGTATGCAAAAATGTCGCCTAAAAACTTACGCGCAAATTTAAAAATTGACTATTCGCAGTTTAAACGTTGCGCGCGAATTTCAAAACAGCGAATAATCAGTAACAATTTTTAATAATATAACAGAAAGAAATGTTGTAAGTGTACGATTTGCTATTAATACGGTTCATTGAATGTGTTTTGATTAGACGCTAGAGGAAATGCTGGAAATATTCTCCTTCAGCGGCAATATAGGATTCGCATCTAGACAACACGAGAACTATGTTGTATTTGGTAGTGGAAGTTCCCTAAGGTAAGAAGAGAGTGAGACGTTGAGAAGACAAGATTTTCTAGGTCGCACCATTAAACAATTTAACGGATTGCATTCTGGAGAGCGCGGTTACCAAACCTCTGCCAATCTAACGATGAAATGTGGTGGAGCACGGTCACGGCGGGAGGAACGTCCTCAAGTAAGGTATGTAGATCATTTGCCAAGAAATTCCTGTAAAACTGGTTCTGTTAAATAATCGCCAACAGTCCCAGCACAAATGTTGCATGTAAAGGTTTGTTGGTGTTTTGATTATCTAATCGCATGATGATTTTCTTCAGATCACTAATGGTCATTATGGAAATTAATAATTGCACTCTTAAAAAAAGTTCAACTTCACTAAGAACATGCACACGCTATATAAGGTATGGGTAAGGTAAGAATGAGGTATGGATAAGGCAAGAATGACTTCCTGGTACTGTTTCTAGGATCCTACGCAATTCAATCGAGTGCTACTTCAAACTCCGACGTTTTGCTGGTCCTTTGAACCACAAAATTGGCAATTTTTCGTTTAAAAGATGCTGGTGGATTGCTGTAAAAGTTCTTTTAATTTTGATTCAAAAACGTTTCTGTATAAAGTCGCCCAACCAAATTGCCAGCAAATACGACAGATACGACAAAAAAACGAAAACTTTAAATATTGATTTTTTAAAAAGAAGGTCTTAAATATTTAAATTTCGCTTTTCATACATCTACGTCTACTAATGCCGAATTTGAAATGTCCATAGATACTTTTTCAAACTGGCATCAGACAGGAACTAATACATCTTGCGAAATGTATAACGATACTAAGGAAAATACCTGTTTAACTTAGGAAAAGGAAAGAAAAGGAACAAGTAAGTAAACAAAAAATGGTAACGGGGAGGAGAACTATGCACTATGAACAGTATCAGAAATAATAATAATAATAATAATAATAGTCATATATTACCCAACAGGCAAAGCCCAATTACAGGATAATTACAATAAAAGTAAATGTAGGTGTATGTACAACAAAATATAAATAACTAAAAAATAAGCAAGGAAAAAAAAAAGAAAAAAAAAAAAAATACACATAAACGTAAACCATTATGCATCCACATCGTTGGACCTCACTTCTTCATTACAAATATATCCTCTAGATTACTAGCCAGACGTGATAGGGTATACGTAGGCGCTCTCTTCATAATATTTGTTCTTCCGAAAGGGGTAAGAAATGTGCTATTGTGCCTGGAGTTGATCCGTGGAACCAAAAAAGTCATCCGTGCAAGTAGGTAAGGGCAGTCGATACTGTTGTTCACAAGTTTGCGCAAAAATCGTGTGCAGATGGTATCTCTTCTTTCAGCCAAGGACGACATTTGGTGACGCTCCAACAATTCTTCCTGAGCAATACCTCTTTCAGGATAAACACCATCAGCTTTATATGAAAGGAATTTAAAAAATTTCCGATGAATGCGGTCCAACATTAATGAATCACATGCATAGATCGTGTACCAAATTAAGGATGCATATTCCAGCTTACTCAACACAAAAGAGTAGTACAGTGACTTTAACAAAGACATGTCCCTGAAGTATTTTGAGACTCGCATAATAAACCCCAGCGACTTAAATGCCTCCGCACAAATATTTTCAATATGAAATTTGAAAGTAAGGCCAGCATCATAAATAACTCCTAGATCTTTATATTCTGTTTTAGCAGAAAGTGGATTTCCGATAATAATGTAAGATGAGGTAACTGAAGAAATCGAGCGAGTATAACTAACCACACAACACTTTTCAGTATTTAGCTTAAGCTTAAAGTTTTGACACCATGCAGTCATCATATCTAGATTATGCTGAAGCCTATCTACATCCAATGCCGAAGTGATTTCCAAGTATATTTTTATATCATCGGCATATCCAAGAACAGGACAGTCAAGTTGGAGTAGCAAATCATTTATGAATAAAATGAAAAGCAAAGGGCCTAGGTTTGATCCTTGAGGGACGCCGGAAGACAGTATGAATTCATTGGAAGAGAAGCCATTGTAACTTACGTAACATTTCCTTCCTTTCAGGTATGATTGCATTAAATTAAAAACAGCAGGGACAAAGCCGAACGAACCCAATTTAGAGAGAAGAACCTCATGATCCATTAAATCAAATGCTTTTGAAAGGTCTGTGTAAATCACGTCGACCTGTCCACGTCTGTCCAATACCTCGCATATATATTGAGTCACCGAAGCTAAATTGGTAACAGTTGACCTACCCGTCACAAAGCCATGCTGGTCATTCGAAATAAAAGAGCGTGTACTCGTATATATACTAAGATACAGAACTTTTTCAAATAGTTTAGCAAAGTTTGATATTATTGAGATGGGTCTGTAGTTGGAAAGAAGTGTACGGTCACCCTTCTTATGCACCGGCACAATTCTAGTAATTTTCCATTTATTGGGAAACACACAAGTGGATATGGCTAAATTAATAATTATTTTCAGAGGATACGCAAACACATATCTACAATCTCGAACTAAGAAGCTGGGTATAAGGTCATGTCCTGTTGTGAATTTGTTGGGCAGTGTCGCCATATGTTTAATTAACTCATCCTCAGTTACGCTTGAAAAAGAGTATGGTAAAGGATTTTGCATAGTTACAAGACCAGTGGCGATTGAAGGAGAAGTTGTATACGCAGAGGAAAAACAATTCGCGAAAGCATTGACAATGTCAAGGGGATCAACGTAATTATTATCAACATTATCTTTCATGTTACCCGGTATCCTAGTAGAACGCCTCTTTGAGCGAAGAAAGGTCCATAAGTTAGATGAATCAGTTTTAATGGATTCTTCCATATTATTAAGGTAAGAAATATAACTTTGATCTATTTGCCATTTAACTAGAGTTCTGAGCCGTTTGAATTCACGATAAAAAACCACGTTCTTTGTTTTCATCCATTTGTTATGATAGTAATTCTTATTTTTGAGGTTTCTTATAATTTCAGATGAAAACCATGGTGGGTAGATAGAATTTGATTTTCCCTTTCGCGGAACGTAGATATCGATAATGGAATATAATGCAGCGTAGAAGGCATCTACGGCATCATCCACCTCAGTGTAATTTAGCAAAAAGAACCAATCACGTTCCAAAAGGTGATTGTATAATGACACATAATCTGCTTTAAAGAAATTGTATCGCGGATTACTTGAGGATGGAAAACGATGTTGCGAGTCAGAGTGTAAGATGTATAGCGTAGCTTCGAGACTAGGATGGTAAGGATCGTCAGGTACAAGAGAACTCTCAGACTGTTCAATTTCAAAGTTAAGATCACTGTTAGAAATAATCAAATCTAATATTTTCCCATCACTATTTTTAATCGTGTTATATTGTTTAGCATTTGTCAATTGTAGAAAATGTTGAATAATTTTAGTTTTACTGCAGTATCGATCCACAGAACAAGATAAATCTGGCAGATTAAAATCGCCAACTAAGATAAATGTGGTATTCACCAAAATAACTTCTAAAGCAGATGTAAATATATCCAAATCATCAGTGGGCGTATCAGGAGGAACGTAAACAAGCGCAATGTGAAGATACATATTATTAAGCAAACACCTGCAAACTACCAAGTCTATAATAGGCACCGAAGCATTTATATGAACTGTATCAACCACATCAAAAGAAATGTTATGTTGTAGTGCTATTAAGACACCGCCGCCTCTGGTACGACGAACAATATTAAAATCTCTGTCCTTACGGATAACATTATAATTTCCAGTAAAAAGTTCATTATCATATACTGAACCATTTAGCCAGGTTTCTGTAATAAATATAATATCAGCAGAAATATTTAATAAATTGTTAAAGAATATATGGGTTTTTGTGTTCAAACCTCTTACGTTCTGGTAGTAAATTTTACAAGGGGCACAGTGACTGTTGGGACATATTAGTTTTCCGAATTCGTTGTAACAATAGTGGGAATACCATTTCTGTACCTAATTCTCAAGTTAGTTTCACCATTAGCAACACGATTATTTAATTCGGATTTTACTGCTTTAAAGAAGGCTATTTGTTTCGGCGTACGATCTGTTGATACAGAAATGCATGAAATAAAAGTTGACAAATCCAGAAGGAAAGTAATATTAAACTAGGTAACATTAGAATCGCAGTCAAATGCAACCTATATTCAATTTAGTATCTAAATTTGAGAAATCCCATTTCATAACTGTTCGTTATTATAACGCGGTGCCAAGGGAGATCAAGTCGGTAGTGTTGCCAACATAAGAACATGCATAACGGACAAATACGTGTATGATGTATAGAAAAAGTCACCAGATGTAGACCCGATAACTGCGACTTATAATTATTTTAACTTAAAAACTATCGTAACCAATGTAATTCTTAGTATTCCGCAGTACTTAGCTTCCAATTTAAACTATGGTTCCTATATACGGATGCGAGGACATTCTAGATTTCAGAACAGCAATTATTATATTCTATAAACAAGCTCTCGACATAGATCTTCTCGGTATAGTGTGGTATTCGGTAGCTGTATTTGTTGTCTGTGTTGTAGACGACGAAGTAGGGAATACGTATGTAATCGGCTTAAATGCATCTCGTACCTCAATTTACCCACAGTAACTGGCTAACTGCTAGTACACGTTACACGCTATAAGTCATTCCTATTAGTGGCGTCCGACTTTGCTGTTCCAGCTGTAGCACAAACTAAATACAAACTAAACACATGCTTATGATTTCCACCAAATATTCTCCAAAGCTATCTTTCAAAAAATTGTAGTTATTAAATTTAAATAAAGCTTTCTTGGCGTTAATAATTAAGAGTAAACTAACGAATTTGAAGTAATGGATAATTTGTATTTTCGTAAGCACACAAGTGCTTACATACGCAAGAAGAAAGCTAAAAATACTTTTTGCATGTATAAAGTATTTTAGTGTAACGGTGTTTTTTCTGAACTTGCATAATTTGCTACATATTTTACAAGGTTGGATTGGGGAAATGCAGAGTTCTCACTCTCGCCCTGAGACTTTGTTGTAATTTGATTCCATTTTTGGTGTATTATATTCACGTACTATTTTTCTTTTCTTCTCTTGTAATATATTAAAACTCGACGCCCACACTCATACGGGGCTTCTTCAAGAGAGGGAAAAGTCGTAAGCAACAGTTAGCAAGATTTGGGGTTCAGGTTGATCTGGTAAACTGGGTTCGCCCAACCCATTTACCAGATCTACGTACCAGCGATTTTTTCTGTTTCCTAGGCTCAAGGCTTCGTTCGAGGGACAAGAATGCCAACTAATATATGGACGTATTGAAGAGAACAGTATAGCTGGGAAAAGGATGTAGAGTTGCAAGGAGACTATGTTCATAAAACTGAACTTAACAAAGAAATATACGTGTGCTAGGGTGGGAACTCTTCAGACTACACAAAGTTATAGATGATGATTTTTCATAAATCTATTGTGACTTTCTTTGTATCTTCGTTTATTTTCATTGAAAATATAGACTGTTCCCGCTCGTTTTCGATTGTTTTAAATCGTTTAAAAGCGTTCGTCAATTTCAAGTACCCAATCCGTTGCAATTTGTAGTATTCAATATAGCCTGTATTATTTACAATTAGTACACATTGCCTACTTCTAGAAGCGGTGTGCTTTGATTTAATTCTGTTTCATGATATATTTGTGATTCTTTACTAACTTTTTCGGACAAGAGTGTGTTTATTCAAGTTAGAAGCTCTATTTAGCAATTTGAAATTTTTGAGAAGCTGTTTGGAGCTAAAACCCGGATGCTGGGTATATTTGATTGCTCCAATTCGTCTTCTTATTGTCGCTAGCTTCGAAGCGAACAATTGAATTTAATTTAGCTAGCCACGAAATTTATGTTTAGGCCACTCAACAACTTTAGGTAACGTCGATTAATTGATTTTGTGCGTTTGTTTTAGGCCTTTCTGCTTTTTCTTTTTCTGATTCTCCCTCTTGTTTTTTTGGGCTCCTGAGACACACTAATTGCCTATATTGATCTTAACTACATCTTGATCGAGTTTGATCAGGAAGAGGCTGCATTGGATATCGAGAAATTTATAGCAACACCGATTCTCCGCCTTACGATTCACGATAAGTCATACAAGTAATTTTAGAGTCTTTTCCTATTCATTCTGTTCCCTCGTATCATAATTCTTCAGTTATTAGGTATTTTTTATTAGGTATCTTCTTTTTAAAGAGTTCCTGATTATCTATCTATATATACATATTTATATGTGTATTAAACAACATTATTTAAATTATTTTAATTACATTTGTTTACATAATTTGTGTGTTAAAGAAATTATTTTATTATGGCGAAGAACTAGATCACTGGAACCCATCCCAGGTCTCACTGTTGCTACCGGCGTGCGGAAATTGTTTCACCATCAAACCCGCACGTTAAATCCTTTCTAACTTTTGTCGATTCAGGGTTTGGAAGCTGGTATGTAATTCACTCAAAACAAAACTGCTGTAAGGTTTTCAGTAAGTTTTATCGTCAAAAACAGAAACACACTCCATTCAAGAAAAGAAAATGTAAATTTTCTTTTATTGCACACCTTTATTGTGATTGATTACTTTCGCTATCTATAAATTGTATCGAAAAGCAATGCCCGATTTCATTTCAAAAGTGTTTCCCATTTCATTGATTCCTAATTTTTAAACGACGATGATCAATCTCTCTTATTTCGGCTAAGAATATATGCTTTATTAAATTTATTGGAATGTTAGAAACAAACAGCGCAAAGATGCTGCGAGAGAGGTCCATAACAATTAATAACTAATCCACAGGAACCTCCCCAACTAAGCATCTTATACAAATCTCTGCACTGTCGTTAGTAAAATTCTAGTCTTAGTTAATGAAGGAGGTGATTTAGAATTAAAGAAGAATGCCGACATCGGAAATCGCAAGAAGTATATTTATTACGTTAAAAGAAAATAAGACAAAACATTTGACAGGCGGGAAAGGAAAACAAGACAGATGAAAAAGAAGCAGAACACCAGAGCCGAATAACGACAAAGTAAAATAACAGATTCTAATGGAACTGAGATTGAAAGAAAGAAAAGTTTTGACCGTGAAGAAAAACACGTCAGACTGAGCTGCACATTACATATACAGCTCGAAATGTTCTTATCCCTCGGGATTTTAATGTCCCGTTGAAATAAGTTACATTTAATTTTCTTCTGGCGTTAGTCTACTGTTTCTGATTCCTGTGGATTTACATTCGGGGATATGAACCTATATTAAAATCTCTTCCAATAGAGAATGAATAACGTTAAGGGAGTTATTTGTTTTAAACGATAACCATGGCAACTGTTTGGAACAAAATTATCATTGAAACATGTTCGATTTACCATGTGCTTTGTACTTTTTTGACTGTGTTAATCTATTGAATTTCATTATTTGTATCTTTTCTTAATGCGGTGACGGCCCAACGGGCTGTATAAGCTTTTACAGCTTGTCTTAACCTCCGGAGCTTTCTTAATGTGTAAGTTTTGTGTGTAAAGTGTTCTATGGCCTTGTTAGTATCATCCCTTCACCGTAGCCCTGTACCGAACCCACTAAGCCCACTCCGCCTGGTCAGGCGCAAGCCCTCTTACCACTGGATCACCGGCCCGTTTATTGATAAATATATAGCGACTTTGAATGTAAATGTACCTAAATTTTTTATCAGTTGAAGAATATATCGCTCTCAGATGTAGTACAGTACTTCTTGTCTTTATTGCACAAATGCTTTTGAACGTGATGAATTATGGTGGATTTACAGTGCTATGTTTCGATTTGGTAACATATCAGGTATTTCTATAGAAAAAAATAATTTGATCATTCTGATTATTTTTAATTGTCATTATACATTGGCCCCGCAGCAAGATGCCCTATGCTTGACTAGGAAGAGTTAGGCGGTGTATTTTAGAGTTCACCATGGTGAAGTGGAAAATTTTTCTGATGGGTTCCGTCCAATTCCTAGTGATCACTCTCATGATGGGGGTATAATTAATTACGCTTCACTCTTTAAGGCGAAAGAGTGGGCCATGGAACACCATTTGCACACTACGGAGATGACAAGCTGTAAGGTTATGTACCTCTCTGGGCCGCCACCACACGTTAAAAAGGGTTCTTTCTTTAATCTCTTCTGCGGTTGCGTTTTCGACGTTTGATATAGGTTGCTAATCATTTAGGGAATTATATAGCGCCCACATTAAAAGTAGATTACGTTGGATTTTTATTTTGCACTGTTGTCTAACCCGTTGCTAGACATACAATACAATTGAAGGCGCTACATGTTTTAGTTTTAATTATTTGCTCATTATCTATTTTGCGATTTATTGTTTAGATTTAGCACACTTGCAGTGATGTTTCTCAAAGCTGATTTTTTAAATCGTTTAAATTTAAACTCGATCGTATTTTAGAATATACGATTGAAACAGATCCATTTTCGTATTCAATTCCTTTTTTTTTAGATTTGTGTACTTTTGCCTAATATTGTATATCAGTTATTACGGTGATAAGGTGAACGTATTCTAAGGGTAATAAATCGTGCAAGTAACCGGCGCAGGATGTATATTATTAACGTTATCAGCCAAAACATCCGGTGCATGAACACCCGAAACTGACCCGGAACGAAGCTACTGCCTGAACTACGCGACGTGCACCACCCGGAAAATATTCGAACTGCAATTTGACGCTGTAAATTTTCATTAAGGACAACCTCGCGACACCAGCGCCGCCATGGGCCAACGTCCCGATCTATTGCATCAGGTGAAAACGTTGATAATAGCGAGCCGACCCGCAATCAGCTAAGGGAATGAGTTTTGGCCGATATATACAGGATTTGATACCCTCATATTTACATAATTGAATAGTAAATCGACGTGAAATATACCGAATTTCCATAATCAAATAAATTTTGGCCGGCCCTAGCCGCTGTACAGATTCGAAAAAGTTACGACCCCCGACGCCGTACGAGTAATATTAAATAACATTAATCCGCGGTGCCATCCGAATAATACACTCGAACGCATTGGTTATTTACAATCTATTTGCGTCGCTGTCGATTGTTAAATCAACGAAATAATGAAAACAAATTGCGCTTTTCTGTGTTCGATAGGAATTGCTAATAATAATTCCTATAAAATTAATGAATACAATAAATAAATGATTTTTATTCATGAATGGATTGAAGGAAATTTATCAAAACGATTGTTGAAATATCTTTACTACAGTTTCTCTTTACTTGAACTAAAAACGTTTAACTGAAACTCAGCTCGTAGAAATCTTAATTCTTGTCGGATGCTTGATATTTTCTTAAGTGGGCCAGAATACTTGTCAGAATACTCGATCAATTGCAGCAGACAATGAAGATTCTCAGCGACCAGTATTACGGGTATTAAAAACAGAAAAATACCATCCTTACAAAATACGACTCATGCAAGAACTTAATGAAGATGACGTTAATCCCCCGAATGCAGTTTTGTGATATAATGCAAGATTTACGCAACCGTAACCCACACTTCATTTGCCAAATTCTCTAAATAGAACAGTAGATCTACATAATTATAATGTCGCTACGTACAAAATTAATTAATTATCACGCATCAGACTAGCCTTGCGAACTTTATTAATAACGCTTAGCTTGACCTTCTCCATTTACCACCCTACAACAGTCTGACATTGGATCTCACCTGCATCTAATCCCGATTGCATTTCTGTAATACCGTTCTTTATATCTTCTTAGCTCATGCACTTATACGATGAACGTTATATCTAGCGCATCGATAAGTGATCTACGTGAAACAATCTCTCCTATGCAAAAATGTCCCATCATACTGAGCCACTCAAATTTACAGAGCATACTTGGTCACCAAAGACTCGATCTTAATCAGTTCATTGTGCTATATCAATATTAACCTTGTTTCTTAGGGACTAGCTAGAATTGAGCGCTGCAAATACATAAGCACAGAACAGAAAATGTACAAAAGTTTGAACGTATATATAAGTTACATATAAGGTACATGAACGACTTTTGTTACATACATCTGCGGTTGTAAAATAGAACTAAACCATGCAACTAATGTTTTATCGCTCTCAACACTCTTTCTACCGTGCACAATCTATTCTAAACAAGCTGCTCAATTCGGACAGAGTGTGTGAGCCGCGGTTAGATCAGGTTTAATACGATTCTTATCTGACCGTTCTACTTATTTTAGATAATGTATCTCAACCCGAAAAATTCATGTCCCTGTCGATCCAAATTTAATGAAATACGCGGCACAACTCAATTCTACCCACGATCAGCCCAAACTGAGTTCCGGAACCAGCAACATTTCTTGGTTCCCCTGATACCGATGTTATTACTAAGCTGGCAAGTGAATGGGATCACAAATAATTAATCAAATCAGCAGGTCAACAGAGAAAAATTCGTACAGTAATATGTCATTGCTGATTACTGCTTTACCTTAAAATGACTACGAGCTATAACAAAAGTAAACAAGTATGGAACATTGTGCAGCCTTCATCGAAGCCCACTTATTGGCTGGTGTGACCATGCACCTCCAGCATCCGCAACATTCTACCTTCAATAGTGATTAACCTGGTCAATATACCAAAACCAATAGACACCTGCAAATATCAAAACATTAACTATTGTTACTATATACGAATCAGGTTCTAAACTTAAAAACATTTTTTTTTAACAAAAAATGTTGAAGCACTTCAATGAACAGAATAATTTGAGTTTTCAATTTATATCAAAATTCAATGTTATATTTACAGAACTTGAATAATATTTTATTATTATTTGAACTCTGACATGTTAATTCTTTGTTCCTAAAATCAACTTACAAGGTATGATAATAACAATAATAATATCGTTTATTTACCCACCAGGCTAATGCTCATTAAATATAAATAACAAATTAATGCGTATGTAGTCAGATATAATAAGTGGCAATATATACTTATATATAACTTAGTATATAAATCTCTATTGTTACATTTACACACTACGTATAGTATATACAGTAATCCTCATAATCAATAAATGATCCGGCAAGAGCTCGTGCGATAATATCCTCCAACTGTCTGTTGTCTATTCTGGATAGCGTGTACATATGTATGGTAGATGCCCGCTTCATTAAATATGTCAGTGTAAATGGTGCCATAAAAGCGCCTTCATATCTAGAACTGATTTGAGGGACAAGGAAAGTCATACGCTCAAGTATGAATGGACAATCTATTTTATTTGAAAAAGTTTTATTTAAAAATTTAACACAGATATAATCTCTTTTGTTTGATAAAGATAACATAATATGATGTGTTAATTAATCTTGTTGTGATGTATATACACCTTCTCAAGAAAGGTTCCATCAATTTGCAAAGTAAGAAATTTCAAAATGTTCCGATGAACACGATCCAAGAAAATGGAGTCACTGGTATATAGGATGCCAAACTAACACTGCATATACAAGACCTGAAAGCATCAGAAAATAGATGTGAAACACGTGCCTCAAAAATAAGACTGGAGGTCTAAATCATTAACTTCCGATTTTTGTTTTAAATTAGTGCCATTAACAGAATAAGAAGTCCGAGGAAACACGTGTGTAAATAACCACACTACATTTGTCGAAATTTATATTAAACCCAAAAAAAATTGATGGAACTTCAGAGGAAAGCTTAAAGTCATCTGTTTGCATAATACCTACACTATGAAATTGTAACTAGCTTGGTGATTGTGGATTTACCAGCAAGGAAACCATGTTGATTGGATGAAATAAAAGAATCACATTGTAAATACGACCACCGAGAATGGAAGTGGATATGTAATTAGACAGAAGTTCAGGGTCAACATTAACAACAATTAAAGTCACAGCTTGTTATCAAGAATTTACCTTTTGGTAATATTTTGTGTCAAAAATACTCAAGATCAATCTACATTGGAGTCTAGTCAAAATACATAATGTCGTTTGTGATATCACAAATGATCATCGATAGACCAGCCATTAAAATATGGAAGTCCTTGGACTGATTTTCTTAAGACAAGCAAAGAGACACAATAATTAGTTTTGGCACAAAAGCTTATTGGAAGAAAGTATTTAGAAATGAATGTAGAAACTAATGTTTAAGTTATTTAAATGGCAACAAAAGAACCTGAAAACCATTTTGAAATTAGAAAAAGGAAAATTTAACCAAAAAACATCCAAATAGGAATTGAAGAAGACAGATCGACCGAAGAAGATATTATAGCTAATATTAATATTATATTACGTTCATAGAGCGAAAAAGAGAAATCTATACAGACCCATGGGGAACTTACAGCTATAAGAAAATTTTGCAAAATTTTGTAAGTGGATTCTTGAAAAATAAGGGGACTTTAACATTATTAGTAGCGGGTTGTAGCAAAACCTCCAGCGTACACTTACACCTCTTGTCTTCCTATTCCTATTTTCTTTTCACCGTAGCGTATACTCCCTTGAGCTAGGACGACTCCTATTTGTCTTCATTTTTAACACCTTTATTACGACCTACGTATACCCAAATTCACTAGCATCAAAAACACTAATAATAGTAGTAATAATCCTTTTTAGTTTTGCTTACTTTCGATGACAAACAATAAATGGTATTAAGGACAGCGTAAATATTTTTTGATGTCATAAGAGGGAAAACTGAGGAGCACCTTCGCCACAGCAATAATAATTCGAAACAAAAAGCGAAGTTGTTTCATCGCTTTGAAATATCTCACTTTTATTTTACAAATTGCCTTTTTCGACATTTCCTAAAATATTATTCTAAACTCCAGAAAAGTGTAAATATTTGCCCTCGATTCGTCATCAGGCGAGATCATTTGAATTTCAAATTAAGGAGACAAAAGTGCCAGAAAAATCGTATAATTCAAATCTGAATGAATGAAATCATATTTAGCTCACCCCGCGACGCAATATGCAAATGCTGGAAGGAAATTTACGGAGAACGCGGACGATAAATTAAAATTCATAATAATTATAATAAGGATAAAAGGTGGCGCGATGAGGATAGGTATATATGAGATGTTACCTTGGTGATGGAGGAAGACATCCATCTCGCAGATATTCAATTTTGGATAGGTAATTAAATTTTTGCGGGTTGTCATATCAGACGTTTAACTAGTAATCCGCCAACATCGCGTCTTTAGATTGTTGCATCTACACGATATATGATATTTATATTTTCCTGTAACGATAAACTTTCGGAAATAAAATTGTTAAAAAATCACTTTGGGATTCCATAAATTTCTCAATCCCCAAAATATCTTTGTCGGTTTGAATTTCTCTAAAATTGGTCAGAATGTGTTCTGTTAAATTGCGATTGAAGATTTTTTACTTTCAATTTCTCTTCATACGGTTAACTTATTAGATCCTACTTCACTCTTAGGTAATTGCATCGAAATATTAAAACGCCTGTGTGTGTATCCATTCACTGGCGCTGAATAGTTTCGCCGTGGCTTATGAAATTACTCCATTGGATATCTAGTTTCACAATTGCTAGAAATTCTTTTGCGTTCGTGAGCAAATGCAATCGAATAAGGCGGTTAATCAAGGCGGCGCGCAAGCAGCAGAGACAAATGACTGACCACGAAAATCAATTCGCTACTCATTTGTTACGCTTCTAGTATTTTATTTTTTGCAGGCTCCGTCTCTGACGATCTCAATCAGGCTAACTGTTCAATTATTTTTGAACGTTTGAAATTCTGGCTGGCGTTGCAAAATTCTAAAAAAAAATAACTTTTTTCTTGGACGGGTATTGTTGTCGGAACACAAAAAGGATGGGGAAATTTATCGAGGTGATTACTTACACGAAGGCCGAGTTGCTAGGTTCTCCATTTCGGAGTTTGATCTCATCACGGCGTTTTTCATTAGTTTTTTATTAATTTTCCAGTATATGCGGCTTGATTCGGTTTGTACGTAGAATAAATTCATTTTACTCGTAGGTGCGCGCTCAATGGTATTTACACAACAAACAGCAAATCACTTTTAATGAATTGAATTTATTAAAACTCGGATCAGTTTTTTTTTTTGCTCCCTGAACAGAGTAGCTATGTATATCTTAATTTAAGTTTTTTTATGTGTCATTGCTCCTATTTCAATTATTCTTGGTATTAGGTCAATGAGACGGAAGTGCACATTGAAGCGAACATTATTTGATTACTAATACTGTTTATTTGCACTTGTGTAACGGTGTTCACCGACAAATGTGGTTGTTTCGTATTACACTTAATGCTGGAAAATACCTAATATAGCTAGTATACTGTTATTATATTAATTAAACCATAGCACATCAGAAAATGCCTAGAAACAATAACCAAAAAATATAATAAATTTTTATTATATTTTCACGGCATATATATATAACAATAATAATTCACGGCAATCGCAACAAAAGGAGAGAAAAAAAAATACACTAACACACGGACATGTTTCTGCCTACCCGGCGTCATCCGCGTGGTTTCGAGAGTATTTTTTATCTCTTCCTGCTATCGCTGTTGCCTCATAGATAATGCCGCAACTTTCAAAACGACGCTGATGAAGCCGGGTAGGCAGAAACATGTCAGTGTGTTAGTGTATTTTTTTTTTCTCTTCTTTTGTTGTGTTTGCCCTGAATTATTCCATGGTTTATGTCGCTGCTTCTTGAACGGCAGGCATGCGTTTCTTTGGCACTAGAGGGCGCCAAGAAATGTCGAGTTTGTCGTTTTGAAAGTTGTGGCATTAACTGTGAGGGAACAGCGATAGAAGGTAGAGATAAAAATACCCTCGAAACCACGCTGATGACGCCGGGTAAGCAAAAACATGTCTGTGTGTTAGTGTGTTTTTTTTTCTCTCCTTTTGTTGCGTTTGCCGTGAATTATTCCATCAACACCATAAGGAAGCTAAACTATCTTAACATTATATTTTTTGGTTATTAATTAAACCATATTTACGGATGTTACAAGAAATGACAATGATACTTACAAGGAAGGCAAATAGGACTAGGATTTGCTTCAAATTTAGATTAATAACTAGTATACTGTCAGCAGTGGGAAACTTATCCATCAGGTCGCAGAAGAATAATTAGAACAATTCCTTGAAGACAAATGAAAACACAGAGACGCCTAAGCAGGCTTGAGGAGTGGCGTTGTCAAATACCATTGACCTTAGTACCTCCGGATTGGAGGAACAAAATATACGGTGGTTACAATATTTTCAGCGTTCAGTTTAAAATAGTTTTTGAAACAATTATTGAAAACACTCTATAATTATGAGACAAAGCACTCTGCTCGTAAATGGCCAAAGGATTACTCGACTAAAAGATTGCAAATAACCAAATTTTATAGCAAAAGGTCTGAACTGCAAGAGATTTTCTCGGAATTCAAACCTTTCTTAAGGCTCAATGCTGAGACCGCTTCTGTTTACTTCGGAAGTCCATGACTTAAGTTACACCAAGCAAAGAACTTTACGATTAACCATACAATGGGATAAAAGACACCGGTCTTGTGTGACTAAAACGTTCACAATAACTAAGTTTGGAAACAAAGTGCTTCATTCAATAGAGATTTATTGGGCTGACTTAAACTACATCACATAGAGGGTTATACAATAAACTTTTTACAGTTAATGAGCCAACACTTGCAAAATGAAAACAAGGTTTAGTAACTAAATTTTCAATCTGGAATATAATAACCTTTTAGTTGATGATATATGATAAATTATTACTTAAGAATCAAATATATTGAGTAAATGTAAAAATTACTTTTTTTGTTTTAGTAGAACCAGTTCCGCGCTACGTATTCAATGTAATCAATGAAAATGATATGCATAAATTAGAAATGTCAAAAATATTGTAACATACATGAACAGGGTACCTAAAGGTTAGTACGGTTTGTTGCTGCTATCCTCACTTGGTGTTAGGTACGTTGAACTCACGTTTCAGGTAACAATTTTGTAAACATTATTGTGTATGCTGCATGCGAAAACAACACTGGTATTTAGAGGCTGAGAGCTTTTCGTGCTTCAATAGCGTCAACTAACTATTCAACAGAAGAATAGCGAAGTGGCTTTCAACTCGTAATATCATTACGCTGAGTTGCACCATTGGAAACAACAGTGAAGTGTCGCTATATTAAATAGATTAGTAATTACTAATTATTTTACATTTAAATCATCATAAACACTTATTTTACCATTTACATGAGATTAGGAAAAACAGAAAAATTCTCCTTTGAACATTCATCTAAAACCAAATCATGACACAATTAAGCATAATTTCGCATGATGTTAATTTTCTATAAACGTCTAGAATATCCATTACACGCTTAATACGACTTCTTAAAAAGGTATTACAGGCACTGCACAAAAGGCATAATAAATTCATGGTTTCTGAGAAAGACAAAGAAGGGAATTTACAAGAAGTTGTAGAAACGCAAACACAAAGGAAGGCAGTAGAAGATAATTAATTATTTAGCGTTGCGAGAAACACAATCAAGTTTTACCTATTTTGTAAATAAATTAGTAAAACTTTTGGAGTTTTCCTCGGTTTTGTTTTCTTAACCTTGGAAGTTTACCTCACACGCCAACTCTAAATTATATTATAAACAGGTTTTGTTCTGTTACTTGCCCAAAGCTAATTTAGCCGCTTGTTTGATTATATTTTCAATGAACTATAATCTTTGGAAATTTATTATTTGCCATAAAAATTTTACTTAAAATTTACATAATATAATAAAGTTAGGATATAATCACGGTTTTAAAGAATGTCAATTACGATCACACTTAATTTTAAAGCTGTTGGAGGGGCGTTAGCCAGCCGAGGTGAATGGCCTTATTTACATAATAGTTTTTGTGAAAATAACCTTTCGTGTATATTCTGTGTATAATTTTCTTATCGATGATTATGTGCTATAACTTCAAATTGAATATGAGATCCTTCCTATCGACGCAAGTATCTCAATAACAATAATAACAGCAATGTTTTGCTTCAAACAAGATTAGAGGAACGGTTACTCAGCCAACAAAGTAGATCATACACTGTTATATCGCAGCATAAGAGAAGAAAACAAAAGTCGTAATAAAATCAGAGGATACGAAGCTGTATGATTCTAATAATTTAGATATTCCTGTATATAACAAAGATACCTTATTAATTGCTTCTTAAATAAACCAATACCTGCTACATCTTTTAATCATTACGTAACTTATTAAAAGAAAGTCATACCAGCATACCGTAACGGTGCTTACTTTTATGATGCTTATGAAAATTATTCTTAATGAGACTCTTAGTAAATTAGTAGCACGCAGCTATCCTAGGTCGTATGGTTCTGGGGTAATGCAAGTAGTGAAGTATCAGTGAAAAATGGATGAAAAGATGAAAAATTGATTTTTATTTAGTATTAACAATATCAAATATTAAGTTTTATTACAAAAAAGTATTAAAATCGAGACAAATTACATTTAATAACAGTGAATCCAAAACAAGAAAGAAAAAAAAATGGAAGTGAGATTTAATATGGAGATAACATAGAACTAAATATTAATAGGTTTGAATAACGGAAATTTACAGTGACAAAAGTTGTACAATTTAAACAACTAGGAGCAACTTTACCTCTGTTTTTGGGCAGTTGGTGTTTGCTACAGCCAACCACTGTTGCTTGGACGCTGGTCATACATCTGCTCGCCTTCTCCGCTATCCGAAGCGGCTTCTTTCCTAATATCTATACTGCGGATGATATCACCCGCGCTTCACACTTTTCCTCCCAATATCCTCGCCCTCGTTATCTTGCACCAACCACGAGTCGCACAACAAACCAGATGAGCGAAAAAGTCAATATTTAACGGAAATAAGCACATATAAATTATGTGGAATATTGATGTTCTAAAAAGCATTTGCTAATGCTACATTTATGCTCCCAAACAAGTATTATGCATTCCAAAATATAAAGTACGTATATTGTTAAAGTACCTGGTTTGAAGAGTCCTCTACAAGTTTCTGGACAGTTTTTACCACAAATCTTATTGTTCTCCTTTGCAGAAGAAAAATTGTATGGTTGTCAGTGCAGTGGCTCCAAAGTATAATAGAGCTTTGATTAAAGAACAAGTCATACTTAATAGTGTACAGAGCTCGTTTATGTGTTAATTCCATGTAAGGTGTTAATCTATAAAAATTCCCAAGAACTTACCGCTTTAATTAATAGATTTGTTTAATCCCAATACCAATTATTGCGCTAACGATAATGCAAGTTGATAGAAACATTTATAAACAGCAGAAGTAAGACCAAGTACGCTGTCCTGTGGAACCCACAGACTGAACTGTTACACCATCACTGCTTATTTTGACTGTTTGATATCTATTAGAAAGGCACGATGAAAACCAAGAATTCCGCCGGTTTTAGATCTGTAAGATATTTTTAGTAAACACGTTTTCTGTGGATTTACATTTTATAACACTTCAACATCTCAAAAACCAGAACAATAGATCCAGAATGACGGCGTTCCAAAAAATAAAGAAATAAGAAAATTTGGAAGGGTAGGGTACCCCATCTGGAGACACATTGTATATGTCTACCTGGACAATTACATATTTTACTCGCAATAATATAATGCAACTTATCAAAAAAAATCAGATAGGGCACCGGGTCTTCTTTATAGTTAGATTTAATGGATACTTTGACCTAATGAAATTTAGCAAGCCATAATCATTTAATATTAATCACATTTAGCCATCATATTCGTGCAAAGTTAGAATATCTCTTAGGATAATGAATATTAAACGTCTTGCAAGCACGCTACGTTACCGTTAGATGTTTCAATAAACTTCCTTTTTATTATGAGAGAATTTCAATTTTTCCGGAAATAAGAACACTGCGCCTGAAAATAATAAGATTATGGATAAACTGCCTTAATCCAGTCTCTTAAGAGCGCTGTTTATTCCTTTACGTTAACATCAGTTTTTCCATTATAGCAAAGTGAATTAATGTACGAAGATGAAAATTTTATTGTAAGCGAAATGTAACCTACGCTTAATGATCTGTTTCAAAAATTACCAATTATGCTTCTTGCATATTACCTTAAAGAAAAGGGTCGTGTTCTTTTAAAATATTTAAATTTCGAAGTTGCCGGTAGGAATTTAAAGACAAATATTTCTATTCTCACACCGGTATTCTTTACTAGTGGCGTGTGATTACATTCTAGCACGTAGAAACGAACAATTCCCTGAAATGTAACTTTCTTTGTTTTAAATTCAAATACAGTTGTCTGAAATTAGCGCCTCGCAATGGCAAACTTAATTATCTGCTTCGCCTTACTATTCAAGTAATTCCCAGAAGGTAGGTATACTACGGTATTTACCCTATTCACAATTGGACTTTCTTTGCGTCGTATCAGATATCGTTTTAAAGTTCTCAGTCTTAATTACAGAATCTTGCCGTATCTCTCCTTAGCAGATTACTAGTAGGACTAGAGTAAATAGCATTTAATACCCCAGATGACGAAATTACTACTGTTTTGCTGAAGTTCTTATACAGAATTTTTGAAATTTTTGAAAGGAGTATCGAACATGAAACTTTAGCAAATTGATATACGAGGAAATCTTTTTAAATAGCTGCATATATTTTCTCTATATCCAGCCTCTGAAAAATTTACGTCATCTTTTTACATTAACTTAATGCTGATGCTTACATCACTTACTATCAGCCTGCATGAACTTTTATTAAAATACTGTTTTTACTAAATGCTTTCTGCTGCGAACACCGTTAGTCAAGATGGCTTAACTTATTCATCCTTCTAGCTAAAATACACCGTTTTCTTCACTTGCCATTACTTTTGATATTTTTAGTCAACTGTCTCCGGTGGTCAATATCCGTATGTTTTGTTTACTGTAATCATTTTGACCAAATTATTCAGTAACACCAGAAACCATTTGAACAGAATATCTAAGTGGAAAACTCGCCTTTGACTGCTAGTAGCTACTTGGGCTCAAAATCTTGAATCGATAGTTTAAAAACGTCAATGTTAGTACATTTTGTTTACTGTTGTCATGGTATCCAAATAATACTAACACAAGAAACCACAAGAATTCAATATTCAAATGTAGGATTTAACTGGAAATATCACTTTTACCCTCAATGTTAGACATAAGGATTGCTATACCAAAGCGTTACTAACAAAAATTTACTCCCAAAAAAATAGACAATGCTGTTTAAAGAAATATTGTTTTTTTTTTAGAACAACAAAGTAGGTGCCCAGTTTGCTACTTATCGAACATCCTGTGTATACGGAAATATTTTTAAATAATACTTCCTGTTAATTTGTTGTTCTTGTTGAGACAGCCTTTATATTCAAGTCACTATCCTATACATAATCATCGATAACTACCATACTCTAATTCGCATACACTTTGGCTGTGATAAAAGCTGTTTCACCCGTAACACTGGCGCTGTGCCGAACAATAGTCTCACGGCCCTCATGTATTTGCGGCAAGAAGCTTAATCAGAATAACGTCTACGTAATCCTTTCAAGTCCGCAAGAAGAAGTGTTCGATGCCATCTTGTTTCTATCAAATATTGCTCTAGCACCAACCGAAACTTACTACATTTACCAAGTGTGTTTTCGAGTAAGTGACAAATGCACCTTTCAACGCATTCAGAACCAAGTTTTGCGAAACTATCAAAACATTGTGTTATTTCGTTTACTCAGAGGTAAGTACGTTGCCTTTGCATTCGATTTCGAAGCTAAAGTGAATTTTCTTGTTCCTAACTTCCTTGGAAGATAAATATAATACATAATGTATCTATGCGAGAACGTAAGATATTTACATTTTGCCAAAGGTTACGTAAAATAAGGGATAAAATGGAAATAGAGGGGTTAATAAGTTATTCTTATCTATTTAATCGCAGAGACGACAACGTCATTAAAGAATGAGGGAAAATTATTTTGTGAATGAAATAAAAGACTGTACTACAGGTAAATAGTACACAAAAAATTATTTACTTCTCTTCAATCGTAGCTGCTCTAATTCTCCACAGAGCAATTAATTATACACTTGAGGAAGTAGAATTTAATAGCAAATTAATTAAATGGGAATAATGCTATTCGTATGCAGTGTTGGTTAACAGGTAGATACCGGAAATTTATTCTAAACTGGAAGCTATGCCACAAATGATACTCATCTTACCAGAACGTTGCATCCTAAACATTTACGAATAACAGCTTACGATATATGCACATACATGTGCGCGATATAAATTTTATGATTGTGGTCTTGATATTGGATCCGAAATTACCAGAAGTTAGTACACTTTAGTTTAATGATGTACAATCGTAAACTTCAAGCTCTCTAATAAAGTTTAAATTAGATAAAACATTGCATAAGTTCTCTTGATCCACCAGGAAGAAAATAGCTATTTTTCGTAAGAAAAATGCAGAAGTTGTTTGGCCCTAGCACAGAAATATGTGAAATAATTTACGTAGATTAACTTACCTGTTGCAGAGTATAGTATTCGGAGTGAATTCCACTAAAAAGGCATATTTTGAAAACCTGCAACCACAATATACAGAGTATCTCATTAAAATAAGGAAGTATGTCAAGATTCATAATTTTATGGACACTCTGTATAATTTTGTAAATTATCCTAGAAACCTTTTTCTATCTTTCATCGTTTAATAGTTATTGTGGATAAACGAAATTTGGAACGAATTTCAAGGTCAGATTTCGTCCCGTAAAGTTCTGCCGCAACAGAGAGTGTCATTGAGTAACACTCCATGCAGTCTACAACCGGACAAAATTTCATCAGAATCTGCGATTTACAGTTCGTGAGCTACCCTCGTGAATATGACAACTCTCCATTTCCTCCATGCATTTATTTTGTGTTACTTTTTATGTATATAAATAGTTTCGTAAGCGTCTAATTCCCGAGGCGAAGTTACGTTCTTAATCAATTCCGGGTTTTCTAATTTCATATTATGCCCGGTTTATTTTTTTCTTGAAAGTAGGGATAGAAGGGACGTGTTAGAATTAGAGCTTTTTTTCACATCATTTAGTCTACGGTTGGAAATGAGTATCGATGCATCCTCGATACAGCTGTCCCGGATTAATTAATTAAACTTGAGTGGCGCGGAGCGTGCCGATACTTTAGTGTTGTTTGCTATACTACCTCACAGTCCTTGCTATCATTATTTTAGACACTTCTTTATAACAATATAAATGTCGGCAAACCTTGATATGACTGCACCCACATTTACGGTAGCTATATTCTTAGGAGAAATTAGACAGGCAAAGTTGTTCTCAGTTAGGTACCTTGCTAAACTTCTACACAACTTCGTTTGAAATTATTTTTAATTACTGCCATTTAACTTGTCACATAGTTTGCTACCACATATTAAACTCGGCAGGTAAAATGCAGTAAGCAATCTAATTCTGTCTACCTTAATTAGTCTAATGCCAACGTTCAAGCTGCATGTGCAACTGTAACACACGATCTTTACTTAATGTTTGCTCTATTTGTTCAATTTGAACTTGGAGCTAATTGAAGCGTATCGCAGTATCGCAGTCTCGATCTCACCTGGGTAAATTGCGAATTGCAGTGGAAGAACTGAAGCGATGTTTCTGAAAAACTTGCGTACAACTGCTGTTTTCCTGGAATGAAATTTAACGTGGAAACTTTCTTAACTCGGTCGATTATACTACATATTACAAGTACTCCCGCAACTACAGGAATATGTAGTTAAGGCATCTGAGTGGTGGAGGCGTGAATGCAAGTGTCATCCTTAAATTTGTAAACAGGTCTTGCCCAGGAATTCAAGTATTGTAATTTTGGATTTGTGACAATACTGCAGATAATCTGAACAAGACGTTGCGCTGGTTTACGGCATATTCTCTTCTTAGCGCGCAAGTCAAACCATATTATCCGCTAGATGTCACTAGCCAGCGAAACTCCCGAAACCCTCCCGCATTATGGGAATAGAATATACAATGGTTACTAATCCAGGCATGGTTGGGCATTCATGTTGATTGTTTTGTCATATTTGCTGCAGTTCAGCGATTTGGGGGATTTACCTATATCCATCCAGCATATTTATTCACTAATTTTGTTATTAGCAACATGGAGTTCTGGTAACTTGAATATAAAGTGCAACAGTATACTCAGGTAATTTCATTTTGCAAAACATACGTGATTTGGAACTTTACTAGTACCAACCATTTCATTACTAATAGTACAAAAATGATACATGTGTTATTATATTACTAGCTACTGCTGTCTTTCAATGCGGGCACCAATATGATCAACAATTCGTTGCCAGCGATGTGGAAGTCGTAGTATACCGTTGGTAGCGCTTGTTTTGTTAATGCTTCTTATCCAGCGCCCTGTTGCTTGCATAATCTCGGACTCAGTTCGGAATTGAATGGTACGAAATGTTTCTTTCATTTTTGGGATAAAATCAAATCACATGGGCTTAAATCTGGTAAGTATGATGCATGAGAAGGTACTTCTCAACTCCAATTACTATACAGGTCAAGTACAGGGCATGCACGCTAGCGTTACTCTGCAAAATGATGGGAAGGTTTTTGCAAAAATTGTAGTCGCTTTCCTCGAAACGCTGGCCTTTAGGTTCGTCTAATTTCGCTGAAGATAATCAGACATACGTACATTATACGTAAGTAGATACACTAGCCGCAATTGAAAAATGCTCCAGCAAAAGACTTACAAATAATGCTTGCAAAGTTTTTAAAATCGGAAGTAATAAGAGAGCACAGTCAACCACTGCAGTTTTTGATAATTTTACTTTATTCTGAAATTTGATGATAATGATAATTATTTGCCGAAACTGGAGTCAAAATTGACAGAAATAAATCGAATTTGTCAAAATATATTCGCGCGATATAGAAGAAAGATAATTAAATGTACTAGTTCTTAATTTTATGTAAATATGTAATTTTTTATGCAGTTAATCTCGCTGTTTCAACGTAGTTCGGACTTACTTCAAATATTGGATTAATAATAATTTACCATTCATCAAAGAATATCTATCTACATCCCTTTCGTCCAATTTATCCATCTAAAGCATCCAATCCTACTCCGAAATGAGTTTCTTTAGTATAGACCTTAGTTACCCTTGGTCCTAAAATCCAAGACCAATAAACGATAGCGGAAAATTCAATTGAGACTTAAATCAGCAGCAATATTAATCATTGGGCATCGAAGTCTTAACAGATGGGAGCACAGGAGCAACGGCAAATACAGACTTAAAAGATTATGAGGATGAAAAGGGATCGAAATTAAGGGAAGACTCCGAGATTGATGTGGCCTCTTGGGTGACTGCGAGCGTCAGAATCGAAACCGCTATTGAATCGAATACGTCCTCGTTTAGGAAAAAAGTAGCCGAATTAAAAAAAAAAACGAGAAAACTCACGTTTGCGACCGTCTTTATGAAATGTTTAATAAAAAAGCAAAAAAATAAGTAAAATGTATCGATGTACATACGTCGCAGATAGAAGACGGTTGCAAGGAAATCTCATAAATAATAAGGGGGAATATGAGAACGTTCGTGAGGGTTTTAAAGAAAATATTACTGCTACATCTACGCAATTACTGCACGAAATATAGTAGGAAGTAGTACATAGAATTTTTCGGAACGTAGCGGTAAAACATTGAAACATGACTATTGCAAACTCGGTCATTGATTTCTGTATTATTCTTATTTATTTATAGGTATTATTCTAGAATTTCAATTGTCTTCTATTAATGTTTATTAAATTGTTAGCTCCTCTTTTTCGAAGACCTGCCAACTACTATCATGAAAAAAATTATGATGGATCGATTATTAAACAGAGGCATAGCCTGTAGCGCTCTCAACGGTCTCTCTGTATAGACTAGCAAGAAAATTGCAGCAACAGATAGTGAAGTAAGGGTGCACCCTGTTTGAACTGAAAGAAATAAATACTTAGCAGCATTTAATTGCTACTAAAAGTAGACAAAAATGTGTACGGTTCATAACCTTGCAATTAACTAACCTTTGACAAATAAAATTCTGCTCTACTGGTGGCTAAGTTACAGAAGGGCTGAATGCAAAGTATATACAAGTAAAAGGAAATTATTACTTACATTTATAATGGTTATTCTTAAGTATTAATGAGACTTCTTTAAGTAAATTGTCATGCACTTTATTCTTCAGTGCAATTGAAGATATACGAGGGATATTTCCAAAGTTCTGGGAATTTAGCTATAATTTTTTTATTTTGTCAATTTTCATGAATACTACAATGTAGTTTTTCCACAAAATCCCCATTTAAGTGATTACATTTATCCCAACGATAACTTACTTTTTAATTAACTTTTTTAAGCCGCCTTCAATGAACCTTTTCGGTGTATCCGTAGTTCACCTATTTATGACACGTTTTACATCAATTAAACCCTCAAATCGAACACTCTGTAGATTTTTTCTAGGGCGCAAGATCTGGTGGGTAAGGTGGATGCGGAAGCAATTCCCGTCGGTGGGCTGAAACCTTGCTTACGGCCAGACAATCGTGTAAGATGTCATGAACTTATTATGTACCTATTTCTAGGCGGGCACTAACTTGACGAATAATCATTCGCCTCTTTCAGTAGGCCTCCCACAGCAGTAATGTTTCTTTCGTTTACCAACGTACTTGGGCGACCACTCGCAGATCGTGTTCTACCAGTTCTAAAACTATCAATCCTCCATTATACACTACTTTTAGATTCTGTAGACTCACCAAACACTCCTTGCAAATGTTGAGTAGTTTCTGAAGTTTTCACACCCTCTTTCCATAAAAAGAAAATTATTGCTCTTTGAGATTTAACCGCGTTATATGGTTACAAAAACAGTGCTACGAAAACGCGTCTTTATCAGTCGAACACATGATTCAGCTTCAACTATATTGCACTGAATAGCTGCATAAACATGTTAAGACCTGTCTATCTATATGTAAGTTTTGCGTAATTTAATTAGAGCACAATTCCCAGAAGTTTGGAAACATCCCTCATATATGGACTTTTCCATTTCATATAGAACATTTTATTTACTATGGATTCTTCGAATAGTCCTTTTAAATGCAGGTTCTGTCGTACCAACTTCGAAAAACAGTTTTGTCTAGAAATTTGAGAGATATGTGGCTTT
The DNA here is from genome assembly GCA_902654985.2 of Oryctes borbonicus. NCBI lineage: Eukaryota > Metazoa > Arthropoda > Insecta > Coleoptera > Scarabaeidae > Oryctes > Oryctes borbonicus. The sequence continues at coordinate 1,120,626 of LR736859.1, read as the reverse complement.
ATTTAAATATCAATTTGTTTTATTCGACGTGAAAATCTATTAAATAGCAATACCCATTTGTAACCGTATTTTCATACACATACCCAATATTATCACATATCAATCATATGCGTCACTCTACTTAAGTTAGATGCCACACTCTCATTTTCTTGAAGGAGTAATGAAATCGTAGCGGGTATAAAAGTGGTAGTCCAAGCTCTAAAAGTTTGATGGGGGATGATTATATCTATTAGATAATTAAATCCATCTAATCCGTACTCTACTTAACTTACCTATCTTTTGAAAGAAAATATTGAATGATATTGCTATTTGGTAACTGCCTCCCAGTGGTATATTGCTTCCTTTTCCAACGAATTTTAAAATTGAAGAAAATTGGGGAGACTAATTGAACGTTTCCATTTCCAATATGCTTCATAAATGCTTTGGATAAAGTCGACAAGACTCTGCCAATAATATGTGGATTAACAAAAGCTTAAGATGTAATGGTGTTTCGATCATAAGATGTAGTATCTTCGTTTTTCCCATTGCGAAATTAACATCCAAGCAAGCGTTCTCTGCGTATACATTTGATCCCTCCATAAATGCCATTTTTTCCAATATTAATAGTTTATCTATGAAAGTCATGTCAAATTTTTAGAAATAATTGCGATCACTAAAATACTCTGTAACGAAGATCCATATACATACACTAATGCAATAGCCTAATCAGGTTAGCGGAATCGTTCCGAAGTGAGCACTAAACGAAATGAATCCGGTTTAGAGTAAAAGCAGAAACGATCCTAATAGTCGTAGTCGTGATTACATTTGCCGAACGCAAGATGACTTACAAAGTTGCACTTTACGTCCTCTCGCATAAACATCAATACTTAAAACGCTTTATGGTACTCGCCTGCACTCTAGACGGACTTTCGTTAAAGTCCTCCCACGGCCAATAGCACGCTACATCGACGCCATATTGTAGTCAAAGTGGATCCTATTAAAGCGAATGCGGATGTAGTGCGCCTTAAAACCATCACAAATCAATTTACGATGCACTTGTATAAGTTTGCGATGATTCCGCATGTGGATACGTTCATTTCGTGTATGTGAAAGAACGGATTTAACTGTGGATGTAGATGGAATGACTGTTGCGAGGACATTTGCATGTTGCGGATCATTGAGCGACAGTAAATGTTTTGACTACTTCTTTTTTAACTCAACATAGGTTTTTTTGATTGCTATTAAATAATAGTAAGGATTAAATTATAGAAATTAAATAAACTATATATAGTTTACTTCATTTCAAAACACATAGTTTATATAAACAGTGAAAATATTTTAGCATATATATGACAATTATATATATAATGAATACATAGTTATAATTACAAATTCAACTTTATTTCTACTTTACTAAAACATGAATTCTGTGAAGCAATAATACCTGAAATTAAGCTTGTTTTACTCTTATTCAAGTCGACATTTTACCCGAAGCGAAATGCGTCTTGAAATGTGGAAATTTGCTGTAATTTATTAGACTTACCACACTTTAAAGTAAATTCCTTACTTAATTCAAATCAATTCCATAGAAATTACGTACATTATTAATCCTTTTCGGAAAACACCAGTGGTAGTTGCATTCTATTTTACATTTTAATGCATTGTACAGCTAATTCTTATTCTTGCAGCCACTATAATAAACAGATAGTATTGGTTCTGTACCGGTTAGAAAATAATATATTGTAATGAGACTACTTTTTTCATTGAATAAAAATTCCTTAATATTTTAAATCTACTTGTTTCTAGGTTATTTAGAAGAAATTAAACAAATTATGTGTGTGCAAGTTAATGTCTATATTATTTAAATTACAACATTTTGAAAATTTCTCTTAAATTGATATGAATACAAAAACCATATACCTATCCGATAGCTAAATTTGAACAGATTATTAAATTCAGTAATTGTTTTTAAAAGAAAATTGAGTTTAAGTTCTGTTTTCTGTCAAATGTTTAATTTTTCGGTACCTGTCTTCATTGTCCCAGTCTTCAAATCCAAGAAGTCTTTCTCAATCTTGAAACTTGTAGATGGCGAAATTTATTTAGTAAATGGTCCAGAGAATTTTACTGAAAGTTTAAATGTACCGCTTATGAGGAAGATCCCATCATAGCGTTTTAACTTAAACTTTTCTCGAAGAAATTTTGTAAAGTCGTCGATGTCGAAAGAAAATTGTTTATTTCTCGCTTACCCGTCCTCATCTTCATTCATAGATTACCAAAACAAATAATTTAAAGTACACCATTGATATAATAAGAACCATACTGAGAGTCTTGCGGAGGTGTGCACCCTTGGGGACGGTGTGCATAAGTCCAGGTACGGTCTTGTTAGCTATATCGAAATTATGTGGGTTACCTGATGATGATGCTAGTTTTGATTCACACATACAAACAACAGTACGCATGTCTGAATTTGATGCGATTGAGAAATGTTCATAATAAGAAATATAATATTGATTTACGTTAGTATTTTTGTTTTCTCGCAGCACATGTTTAATGAAGTCTCTTTTTTTAACAAAACCTATCTTACTCAATGTGTAAGACGAAGAATCTGGGGAAATTGGAAGAACGAACTCATCACCTCGCAATTAAGGCAGCAAATATTTGCATGGCTCACTGTTGTAAAATATTAATCCATTATGTGCAGTTTAATGAAAGAATTGTTGATATCAGTTGATTCAATTCAACATTGCTAAAGATGGTGCATCTAAAAAAAAATGAGTTTTCTGTTTAAAAATATCTATATTTGGAAAGAGTTTATGAATAGCCTGTATAAAATATAGTTAAATATAATATAAATAAGGTGTGATACGCATGACCTTCCATTTCACTCCACAGAAGCCTTAATCCTCAAATGTTTCATTTGAAGAATGGTGCACATGCTAAAATTTCGACATGAATGTAAATACCTCGAAAACAGTTGCCTCCAGGCGTAAGGTCCCTCAATACAAATTATTTACACGCGATATGTACATACAATCGATTAAGCTGATAATAAGTATACCATGGTATTTAAAATAAGAAAGTTGGCAACCACTTCGGGTTCAACCGAAAATGTTTCGTTTTAAATTAATAGGTTCGATGCTATTAATGACTACATTTCAGAGTTCCTTTCATAATAACATCCTTAGAACCTCTAACTAATGAGTCTCGTGAGACACCCTATACATTTTACAAATGGTATTTGGTTCACTTCTTATATCCCTCCCTTTATTTTGTCGCTCTTCTATCTAACATCTACTTTTGACGAAACTATTTACCTTTTGCTTGGTTCTCCTTGCCAGCCGTTAGTTTTTCAATTTTACTTATCTTTCATTTTATCCCTCGCTGATATGTGAACGCCTAGGTACGGAAGACTGACGGTTTTAATAGATAGCGTATATCAATTACTACCGATACCGCCAACCGGCGATAATCCACCCCTCTAGCTAACGTTGCCGTCAATTGGGTCACACGCCAATACTCGAATGGGTCGGGTCGTTCCGGAGAGGTAGATATATCTAGAAAACGAAATCGAGCACAGATGGTCCGGAGATTTGAAACAATTATTGTGGAACGCGGTTTAGATGTAGGTGAATATAAAAGAACCTGCAAATCTACGAGAATATTATAAATTCTAAGTGCTATTTCCTTGGAACCTGTGATCAGAATTGCTATATCATTTGCATAGATAGTAACGTAAACATCGGATAGGAATTGCATTTGCAGAAACAGAGTGACAGACTTATAGCGGATCCTTGGATTACGCCTTTTTACATAGGTAAAATGTGAAATCACACGTGTTCAGTGTCACCATTAGGGTTAATAAGAGCAATCTTTTTTATAAGTTTCAAATTAAGATACCGCAATCTTTCTGATTCCTTACGCTTCCAATATTCAATGTTGCATGTCGTCAAACACTTTTCGATATAAAGGTTTTCCTCTATTCAATAGATCCCAATACTTGATTGTAGAATCTTAACAGCGCCATCGAAGTAGACTTATTTTTTTGTGAAACCGTGCCGATAATCGGAAACTATAAACAAGAGTAGGAAAGTTGGTGTTAATTCAAATGTCATTATTTTAAGAGAAAAAGGCTTTTGAAAAACCTTAAATTTCAAATTTCAAACACGTGAGCTGAAACGCACCCGCGATGCGTATAACGTCATCTGATCACCGACAGGCTGCTTTCCTTTGACCGCAAATATCAGAGCGTATTCCTTAATTTTGTTTGCTGTTCTTTTTACAAGTACGATCTAGATATAGCATTAAATCATTTTGTTCTCTCTTCGGTATTAGTATTTCATTTAATTACCATAACTATAATGATATAATAAATATATCAAGCATATATTTTGCTGATCTGAGCTTACAAACGGGTTATCAACACTGAAAGAGAAAAAGAATGTTACATGAATATATTCCGATATAAATAAACGAGTAACCTTTTCGGGTAAAACGTGGAAAGTTAGACGACCTGCACGAGAATACGAAAATAGACGTTTCGTTCCTGCCGCGATGATTACAGCAAAACGAAAAGAGGAATTCAGTTATTGAGAGTTGAGATGTCTATGTCATCATCAATCGTTATATAAGCAAGTAAACAGATACACAAAAAATGTATAAAATTGTAAATTTAAGTAATTGAATCAGGAGTCATACGTCTTACATGATGTTTAAAAGAAGGGACTGATAAATTTTCTATCCAAAACTACTATCTTTTTGGGTATTGGTGTTGCGATATACAAGAGAAACGGATCAAACAAAACAATCATTCACATGCAAGTAAATTATATATTTTATTTTTATCTTTAGATGTTAATTTCCTTTATAATAATAATAAGTTTATTCGTCCAACAGCGGGAGCCAATTACAGGACAACTTAATGACAAAGAAAAAATACATGTGCAGTATCCTAATTGCTACAAAGAATAAACAAACGAACAAAATAGCAATACAAGAATACAAAAACCTTAGTACTAGCAAACATAAATAACTTACAGTTCCAAGTAATTGGAATAGAAGACATTAAAGTTCTGTGACATTACGTAAACTGGAGACTTCATAATAATGTTCGTCCTAGCCCTTGGTGTATTAATTATAGCACCATATCTAATACTATGCTGTTGAACATTAAAACTAACCGCAGCAAGCAAGGATGGAGAATCAATTTTGTTTTGTAGCAATTTAAGCATGAATGTGGCACTACATCGCTCACGGCGGTAAGATAAACTTTCAACATTATGATGATTTAACAAACTAATGTAATCTACATTTCTTTCGGGGTACACACCAGTGATCTTAAAAGACAAATATTTGAGAAATCTTCTCTGTATTCATTCAACAGAAAGTTGTTGACTAATGTAGTAGGGAAACCACACCAGGGATGCATATTCCAGTTTACTACGTACAGTAGCATAATAAACAGTTTTAATTTGCAGATATATTATGGAAAGACTTACATGATCGTATAAGAAAACCTAAAGATCTGGACGTTGACAAGCAAAGCGTTGTTACATGTTGGGAAAAAGTAAGCTGTGAATCAAATAATACACCAAGTCCGATATTTCAAATTTTCTGATAATAGATTCTGTGCTTAGAGAATAGATAAAAAATACTGGAGAAATACATCTAGTGTAAGATACAACACAAAGAAGAAATATCTGCTTGATTAGTAAACGCAGATCAGGCCTAATCGTTCAACACGAATACTCTTAATTTATTCGCTCCCTAAGGAAAGTGTGCAATGTTCTGATGTGGGGCACCAGTACCTCATGCCGCAAAACATCTATACTATGTATTATATTTCGCAATAAGATACCCTTACTTAGGCTTTTGTATATAGAGCAAGCAAACAAGACGTGCGGGAGACTTTCTGGAACTTGCAAATTGTATACAGTGTTCTCTCTTGCAATCGTATAGCTGTTCTTCTGAATATAGATCTCAATATTGTGTGGTTACCTGTTCTCAACTGTGCAAGTTACAGTTTGGATGTTAAGTAGACAATTGCATTCGGCATAGATGTTTCCTGGCTGCTCATAACGATTACCGTTTAGTTATTTGTAATCTGGACAATAAGTAGAAAGTTGTGTCAAATTCCAATCCTGTTTATAGTAGTAGTAGTAGAGCGGTTCTTCAAGTCTGCATAATTATTTATTACTCGTGCGTCGAATAATTTTGGGAACATATTCACTTAAAAAAAGCAAAAGAGTAATAAGCTTGTCGTGCCCTTAAGGTCTTCCCTTAAGAGCGCTACTGCACTAAAAATATTTTCGGAAGATTGGATCCCTATCCGTAATTTCGCTTACCTAAATTACACGACTATTTTCAAATGATCCAGTGTAATACCACTAACCACCGAACTCACATGTGACAGGTTGTTGTCGACATTTAGTTCTCTTTGCTCCGCTACCAACAGCTTTTAGTTGAGCCTATACATGTAAATAATTGAATATTACTAATGGGCGACTTCTGATCCTTGTTACACGAATCTAGAACGCTGTCTATATGTTTTCCTCTCATTCTATTTAACCGGCAAACATAAAATGAAGGACTGAACTTTCTCCGGCGAATTAACTAACGCCCGGATCCAATGTTCGGAAATTCCAAACTGGATAATAGGCTTTCCGAATTAGTTAACATACAGCCAACAAAGTTAGGATAAATTAGACGTTCGTCTTTTTCATCCCGTCTCTTTCTTTCGGTACGGCTACAATAGTAATAACACGAAAGCTAACGGCCTAACGGGGAACAGAGACGAGTAGTACTGGTTCCAACGTCGTCTCCTTTTCACTAAATTACTGTTCCTAGTTTTCTATGTCACTAAATTGGCCGTACTTATTCCATTTTCTTGCTTCTCCATATTCTAACTGTCCCGCGTCGCCGTCGTTTAGCGGGCTTAATGCCGAATCGCTTCCATTTTTTCCTTGATGATCGCAATATACATACTTTTTTATTCGATTTGTATCGCCGCGCTTGGAGAATTTTTCCGAAATACTTCTAGCGTATCGTAATGGTAATTGAGGTGCAAATAATGCTATTGCAAAACATTCCCCGGGGTATTTGCATGCTAAATCAAAGATACGTTTACTGCTGTGGCGTACCTTTTTTTGCTTTGCGTTTTGAGTTCGTACAATTACGAGTTTGTTTTTATTCCGGAAGTTAGAAAAATATTTTTGTTTGTGAGTGGAATATGAAAACAATTAGTCTGTTGCTGGCTTGTTGAAAAGAATTTGAAAGGAGGATCATTCGATTATTGTTTAAGCACACCAAAAAGGACAACTATAATTTTTATAAGGAGACAACTAGTTAATCTAAATTATGGCACTAAATAGTTAAGTTTATTTATAAGAATGAATTCTCCATAGAGAAACCTAGTATTTCATCCAATGAGCTTTGTAAACATATCTTTTATTTTATTTAGAAGTAACGAAACGTTGCGACGATTATTATTACGAACTGCTGGAATTGTAAGCCTTCTCCTACCATTTTCAGCAACATGCTACCGTGCAGAGAAGGCACATTCCAGTTGGTTTTTCAAGGAAGTTTAACCAGCCTGTATAAGTACTGACACCGTCTCCACTATTTTCTGAACTAACGGTAAGATGATTAAACTTGTGCAAATCGCATTGCAAACCATGATACAAATTAATAATAATAATAAACGAATTTGTTAACCATTAATAATAAGTATTACACAAAGTATAATACAAAATGTAATACAACTGCGTACGCAAAATATTGTATACATAATGTTAAATATAAGCACACAATTTACACTACTTGGTAACTTTGATTACGATTAAGAGTAATACAGGATCATCATTGGTAGAAGTAAAATCTGATTAATGAGGGTCATCAACGGCTTGGTTCAACTTTAATGGGATTAATCTACGCTTCTTCCCCCGTAGACAATGAACTCCACTACGCTTATAATTCGAAAATTGTGAAGTCGAAAAGAATAGACATAGAATAGGTTAGAAATTTGTGAGAAACAAAAACAAGTTAATCATTCGCATTCATCAGGTCATTAATTTTCATACTTATATGATTCTTTTCTATTGACAGGTACATAATAAATTCTTTTCTGCCATAATTTCGCAAATTAAATGTAATTTCGTAATAAATCGCCAAGTCTCGTAAGAAATATCCATATTTTGCGGTTGCCAATACTTGCCAGTGTCAGTTCGATAAACGCTAGATCGCGAGCGCATTTACAAGTTGTAATATGGTATTGTTAATAACAAGAAATTTAATTGATAGTGCTTGGTAGCCAGAGAAGACGTATTTTACTAAGTGGTTTATTTAAAAAGTAATCAGAAATTGTATTCGTTTCATATATAGGCTACACAGACGTAAGCATGTTTCTTATAAATTGCGTGAGCTAAAATGGACGAGTGGTCATCAACGTTTGCAACAATTTAGTTTTCATTACAAAATTCTCATTATGAAGATTCCAGCTTTCATTCTTATTTAACGTCGCGTAATTTAATAAAAATCTTCCCGCTCACGATTTTTGTTCAACACTCCACTGTTCTACATGTCATGGTCGACACATGATTTTGAGCTTTACCATTTAATGAATATTGTTCTGATTTTGTCTTATTTGGTATATAATATTTTTTTTTAATTCTTTTTTTTTCTTTCGACATAATACATTTTATTCTTTTTGTCACAGGCGTGAAATTAAAAACGGGCATTAGCATATTTATACTGTCTGATTTCATCTGTTTGCCGTCTACTACCTCCAACGGTTCAAGAAAATTAAACGGCAAATGATCTTTACCCATTTCTTCCAATTTTGATATGTACTTTACTTTCAAATAACACGTGCTCATGCATTTCACCCCATTATTCATACACTTTCCTCTACTATTAGATTCTTATGGTGCAGTTCTGCCCAAAAGGAAAGCTGCCAAATGTAACGGTATTCCAATTAACAAATGGATGGCGTTATTTTAATTCTGCTTAGGTCCACTTCTAACTAGGAAATAATATTAACAGATTACTGTCTACACAAGTATAACATATTCAGCCATTAGGATGTTGATATTATTTTAACTTCTTTAGGATAAACTAAAATGAAACTTTTCACAATTTTGTGTTAGTTTAACACAGATAGGTAACGATTTGACAAAAATGCGGGGTATATTTACATTACTACCACTAGGGGAAATTTAACACCGTTCCCTTTTACTCCAGAAACTTTTATCTGTGCAATCCAAAAGTTTTTCTGTGTAAAAGAATTCTGATTGGAGAGCATGATCAGTTAATTTCTTCCAATTACGCGAAATCAACTTTAATTGATTTATTGCACTAATCGTTCAATTACGTAAACGCATTTTATCTGTAATCAGTCGTTTGATTCCGATTCCCTCCTACTCTAATTTTCCTCTAACAGAGATGGATGGTAGTATAGAGACGGGATATCATGCGATCTGAACAAGATTAATTCACATTTTCCTACCGTACATGTCGCTGCTTCGCCGTTGGGATTTTCGCACATTTTGGATTGCAACTTATTCGCCACGTTGACGGTGCCGACCCCCACATATGCATCAGCATTCAATTTATTAAGTTGTGGCGTGTACTGCAAGGAAGCTGAAAGCGGCTAGGTGCAACAACCACCTACAATATATTCTAGTAAGGTTTTAATGAAACATACTTCGCGAATTCCACTAACAACTACAAAGAAGGATGGCGTTTGCAAATGGGTATGCATACAACGCATAGGGTGTATTTACATAAGAGAGCGTATTGTCTCTTGCGAAGTGTATATATTCTTGTGTACGAAGAGCACCGGTCCTCGCGAAAACACATTTTAATAACATCAACTGAGTAAAAGACATAGTGCACCTGCATCACGTAAACTAAGATATATTTTTGATATTGCTTTTACTATAGTACTGCTCTAAAAATAAAGCAGTGTATAAAATGTAGTTACATTTTTGACAGAAGGCACGGTATTGGTCATCCAATACTTGAAAACAAAGGTAAAATCTTTTTGTTGTGCCTGATATCCTGCGACTTAATTGAAACAACCAACATATAGCAACACCAGATGAAATCTACGTTTGAATATGGAAAGACAAATATCATATTGTTTGAAAAATATTGTTGATTTTGTTTTAATTGTCTCAAAAATATATTTTGCTAACATAAGGAAATTCAAACTATCCACAATAATCAAAATAATTTATCGTAACTAATCTTGTTATTGTAAACAGAATTCTGTATTAAAGCTCATTAATTATATTTCTCAGGTGAACTACGTGTCACGTTTAAATTAAATAAAATGGTTGTTCAACCAAACAACAGCGCTTCTTCAAATTAGAAGCGCAAATACGAAAGTTTCTCTCTAGTTTTGTATATACCCAATGAAAAGGAGTCACTAAACAAACGTCGCCTGTCAAAACTAATTTCAATATCCATCGAACTTAAATCCAGCGATTCGTCAAAATACAAGTGATTTAGCACAGCAAATTTTTAAAGCTCAACAAGTTACTCAAAAAACTAAGTTGAGCCAGGAATGTTCTCACAATAACTTTTTATAACTTTCGGAGAGTAAACAACACATAAGTATCGGCACCCTCCGCACCACACAAGTTTAATTTATTATATAGTAATATAATTCGGTCACCGGTTGATGATGAGGACCATTCGTGTCCTCGAAACGGCCGTCCCGGACTAATTATTATATTACTATATAATAAATTAAACTTGTGTGGTGCGGAGGGTGCCGATACTTATGTGTTGTTTACCATACTACGCCACAGTCCTTGCTATCATTATTGAACTTTCGGAGAGGATTATCACTACAACAATCTCTCATCGGGCTGGTTTCTGGTTTTGGTAATGAACCACCACATCAGTCGACAATTTCTCGCCGCTACTGCGGATTCCAACGTAGATGAATTAGTCTCAATGACGATCTTAGAACGGTCAGCAATCCTTCAGAAAAATATCGCTACTCTGCGCCAACGGATCAGGGAACATCGACATATAAAATGCCGAATGAGACCTCCTTAGTAATAATATAATAATAATAATATACCGGTTACCGGTTTCAAAGACCTCACTCCAAACAATTATGCATGATGCTTTGAGAACGTTATACATATTAAACTTAGTTTACAGGTTATTTTAAGATTTTGATGTTTCAGGAAACACCAACTGATAAAAAATGTATAAACAAATGTCAAACCAATAAAGGAACCTTCTAATAGCATTCAAACCTTTTTTGTTTTCCTTTTATTGTTTCGGGTAATCAAGAAATTATTGCCTTTCCTTAAAATATCTGGTATACAGAGTGTTTTATTAATAATTGCCCACATAACAACTTGGGAATTCGTAACCCAAAATATGACTATTTAATCTAAAACATTTATATAAGATATTCCTCCTAACCGAGATGCAGGGTGTTCTATTTGAAAATGATTTTAACCTACTGTTATGATACGTTCTAAAAACTTGGGTCCATACTGCAAAAAATATCGAACGACTTTTTACCACTTTTCCACAATTTAAATTATGGTAGAAGTTTCCCCTATTACTAGAGGCATGTGGTAATGGTACAGACTTACTTTCGTGAACGTCATAGTAGCATGTTTTCTTTATTTTAATTATTTTCTAAGTAAATGTCGTCCCCTTGTTTCATTGCGATAAAATCATAAATAATTAAATTTTATAGTTCACTTGTATCCCACATGAATTTTGTCGATTTCACTAAGTTTGACCACAAAAATTAATAAACTGGCATAAACCTGTCGTACTTATCTTCATCTTTTCAATTCTTGCGATTATGAAAATATTTTCGTAATTGCAAGAATTGAAAAGATGAAATCAACACTTTGAGAAATTAATCATTAAAAAGAACAATTGCGATTGGTAGACTTTGGTATATTGATAAAGATGTCAGGTAGCTAATTTTGACTAAAAAGTGTAAGATTTGTCATAATAATCTTCAAATGCAGACATGCGAGATATGGTATGTGTTTATGCACAAGAAAACTATCGAGGGCGCTCTGCTGCTTAAAAGCTGCGATTATATCCGAACAGCCGACAACCTGATTACAGGATTTTTCAACCGTGTAGTGGAACTGGTCGATTACCTCAAGAAAGAATTGCAATAGAACAGGAGAATGATATTTTAATGAGAATTGCAAATGATCTCCAGTTGAACACTCGATGCTTATCAGCAATAACTGAAATAAGCCATACTTCAATTTTCGGAATACTAAAAAACGAAAACTTAAGAACTCGCCATTTCGGTTCAGTGCAGAACTTATTGTCCGATGATGTCTCGACGAATGGAATTTGTTATTTATTACGGATAAAACAAATGCAAGAAACAATTTTGTTAGTGACTTCCACACATAGAGGCATTTTTAATTTGAGAAATTGCCACTATTCAAATATTGAAAATCCTCTTCTGGCCAGAGAAATTAAGCACAAATTTTGAATAAATTTTATCAAAAGAATTCAAAAATGTGATGAAATCAATGGAGGCCACTTTGAAAATTTATCATAATTATTTTTGTTTTGTGTGACAAGTAGTTTCAACATTTTTTTTTTGAAACCTAAATCCATAACTTTCTATTCCACCTAAATTTTTAACTAAAACATGCTGTATCTCTTTTGGGAGGAATATTTTATCTAAGTGTTTTAGGTTACATTTTCAGCCAAGGATTTTCCAACTACTACAAGTATCAATTATAAACAGTAAAGTAATTGGTCGGACATAATAAATTGTGATAAACTAATAAATGTTGAAAATTTATAGGGTTTGAAGGCCATCACTTAAACAGAAGAAACAGTTTGTCTCTTGACATACAGATGCTATTCAGTAGGAAAGACGAATTAATATTACAGCACTACTTGCAGAGTTTGTTCACCAGTAGCAGTTCGTTTGATTATAAGTGAAATAAGAACTTCCGCCGTTGCATTTAGTTGGTGGCATTATTTCTTATATTTTGTCGATGTACGTCGTCAAGCAGTTGTTAGTAGATTCTTTTAGTATTTAATTTTTGTCTGCTGCTTATATAAACGGTAGATGTAATTGTTATGAGCAACTAGAATATGTAGAACAATGGACTAAGTAATGAATTCTAGAAAGCAAGATCAAAGTGACCAAAGTGACTCCAAAAATGGTTAATAGATCTCCTTTACCTAAACAATTTCTAATAAACCTGAGACCATCTCCACAGATTTAGTTAAATGCGTTGCTCGCTGGTATATAACTCAGTAATGTTCTTCAGCTTTAATTATTCTGGATACCGAGCAAATAGTGCTAATCAAATAAACTAGCTTCATTCGCTTTTAATGCCCATCCTGTACATGTACACCTACATTCATCTACGAAATATTACATGCTTATGCGCACTGCTTGATCTAAAGTTTAACCAGTTCCCTCTGAAATGTATTACATGGAATGAACTAATTAGGTTTGCGGCTTGATTAGAACACACTTAATATTAAGCAGTCAGAACTCGTGTTGACAAATAAGAGCATCCTGTGGAGTGAGTAGAACGAAGGCACAGTAGATGACGCGGTCGACAACACTATTCACGAGACAACGCAATAATTCAATCAGTGACGATATTGTAATAATACGTCATTGTGAAATTGTCCCGATAGAAATCGTTGATAATAGATATGCGATACAATTGGATGACAAGGATGAGCCATGTATTTCAATAACTGTACGTAAACTATTCTGTGGATTGTTTCTTCGGCGGATGAAGCGATATGAAAATGCTAAAATCAGTCAATAGCACATGCAAACATTTATTTGGGCTAAAGAAATAACGTACATCTCCGTAAAGTAAATTAATACTGTAGAGAGTAAAATCAATGCTTGATAAGTAAGAATCTTTTATTTATTAAAACATTGGGATTGTCAAAGCGCCCCGTATTAAAGAAGCTTAAAAATATCCCTTCAAAATAAGTAAAATGGTAGACAAGTACGGTTTATTTTACAAAGAAAGTACTGTAATATGAATTTAAAACTTTGAATTAGAAACTTTTTGAGTGGATTAATTTTACTTTAACTCAAATTTAATTCTTAGCAACATAAGCTATTTAATTACCTCATCCTCAGTCGGTAAGTAGGAGATTTTTTTACCATCTTCTTTCTTCGGAATACATATAAATCCTTAGACGGGCCTTTAATTCTCTGCTACCATGAAAAATGCAAAGACCACAATTTTGACGTTAGCGAAACCCGTGAAACTACAAATTAGGAAGAAATTAAAGTATCTACTGTCGATTGTCATTAGAACTACTATACCAAATAAAAGTTACGATTTTACAGCAAGGCAGTATAGTCTAACATAAGGAATTGCAATTTATACAACCGTTGCATTAGTAATCAATAGGAGGATATTTTGAACCAAGCGCAACGTATAAGCAATACATATGTAATATATGTGCCCGCTGCTGGCAACTTTCTGCTTGCAAATTTAATAAAAGAATCGATTTGTTCTGAAACGTTCATTTTTTATTCACATTTAACACAATTATATAACCGTGTGTATTTTTAAACGTAAACTACGTAAAACATTTCCCAATGACCAAAAATACTGAAATATTTATTGATTTGTTATTCTTTAACTTTGTTGCAGCAGTATGAGTGTAAACAAGTTATATTTTTCTTTTAACAACTAACTATAATTTTTAATATACATTCTTAAACGTCCCTCCACTACGTAGCGGTCTTATCTAATTCTACTAATTTAGCATCATTTAATAAAATCCCATTACAATATACACAGGCATAAATTTGGTTTAAGCAAGTATTCTTCTTTCAAATAAGGACTTCATATTGTTTCCGTGAGGATACAGCAGATTTTAAAATGCAGAATGGCATTATAAGTCTGCTGTATCCTCCAAGGTAATTTGTTCTTTATTCTAGTATCCCTACCAATCCAAAGAACGGAAAAGTTTTTGCTCCTCCTGATCCTCCTGATATAATAAAATACTTTGACTATAATCTGCAATTCTATTCGCATTTTTTAATTTAGTTATTTTATCTAAGCTCAAAGATAAAGGAAAATGTTAATAGATGTCGATTATGTTCGGATAATTGACTCAATAGCCTTTGGGCAAGCATTTTTCTAAAAGAAACTAAATACTTTTTGTGCTTCTACATTTTTATAACAATAACAACGGCTAACGAAATATGCCACTAGTTCTTTTTTCTTTGACATACACCGTCGTTCCTGACATGCTTATATTGTTCATCATAACAGTTTCCATCTAGGTTAACGTACATTTGTATTACCACATAAGGGAGCTTAACTGACGAAAACGCCATCGCCTAATACATTGAAGCGGTAGACCATTACGTAAAACGCAAAATGGAGAACTTATTCGCAATTTCTTTTCGGCGGTAACCATAGCCAACTATACATATCTGCAACACGATGGCGTATTGGATCCGGTAGTCTTCTCCATGCCTCACTCCATCGCGTTCAACTGGCTTCAACGCGATAACGTCATTGGCGGCGGGAACTTGGATTAATATATCGCATTAATGTGACGTTCTAGAATTTCTGCTTCATCGTTGCCGCTGTCGCAGTTCGTTCTCTCGTTCTTGTGCTGTATTTCTTCTTCGTTGCCATCTGGGGTAGAAATCCTACGGCCGTGGACCTCCAGATTGCATTTAAACGGGTCCTCGAACGTAATATTCTGATTAATTGTTTGTACGTCAAGCAATTTAATGCGAGATTTTGTCGCGAATAAGCCCGAATCGATTGCATCTCATCTTGTGTTACACTTTCCACAAATAGGATCTCATCGCAAATTCGACGAACGTACAACGTTTGGCGTCTCAGTAACATTCCGAGGTAGCTACTGGTTTTAGATTGGTGTCTTGTTTTCCAAATAAATTTGATGAAAGTCGAATAAAAATAGCCAATGTTGCCCCATCACTAAATTTACATTTTTTTCTAAAATCCTTTCATCAAATTGTTGTAATTGATTATAGTTACGTACAGGATGAGTGGAAATATAAAAAATGTACCCAAAAAGGTAGGTCGGTACGTGTAGGTAATATTTAATCTGTTTCAAACCGAACTTGTTTCGTGGCTTTGCCTATGAAGATATGTTGACACCCAAGAAGATAAAGCTAAATCGACTTCTTACAACCCGGGGATTTTAATCAATGGATATACCACCCAACGATGAATCCAGGGAAACGAGGATATAATGCATCTTCTCTCTATATCTTTTCGGACTTTAGTTTTCAAATTCAAAGTAATTTGTTCCCTAAACATTTAGAGAATAATCCTATTGGTTTCAATAATCATCTTCCAAACGAAATGCTGCCAAATTAAATAAATGATCAAGTTAAGTTAATGATTAAGTTCCCATTTCAAAGTTACAGAAACGCAGCAATGACATTTTGCAGAGACATTAGTCAGCGAATACTATGTAATATTACAGTCTGGAAAGAAGTGTGTAATTTGAAATCACTTATATAAATTTGGCTCTTTAATTTATTAAGGGCGAAATTATTTAGAAATAGAAAACCTATCGTAAGTTATTATTGGTTAAAAACTAACAGATTTTATTAATAACAATCAAAGCTTTTAGCGCTAACTGCTGTAGAACAGACAGGTCTAGATGTGAGTTTTACTGAAAAGTAGCATAGTTTGACAATTTACTAATTACAAAATATTTCTATGTGCAGTTTCTGTTAAATGCAGCACGGGGTTTATATGCGTGTCATACTGAAATAGAAAGGTCGTATTAAACCCCAAAGCATGATTTCGAACATATTCCGTGAACTATTTTCCAATTATAAAACTTCTAAACGTGTACGACCTAGCAAGGAGAATTGTTTCCCATTTAAAAGCCGACAATAGGAAAAGGCAATAATTACGCGATATTGAATAATTTGCAATAATCTAATAATTGCATAATTTGCAAGCTTTGATTAAAACCGATTAAAATTTGAGAATTGCATTCATTGTTTGTCCGAGAACTGGTAATGTCAGCTTTCAAATTAGTGTACACGTATTTGTAGTTTTCATGAAAAATGCTAAAATGTTAATAAGGAATATGAGTGAATAAAGTTGAAAGGAGAAATCTATCTACTTTTCCTATACGAAAAGTAGGCAGATCCAGTGCCAATAAATTAATTATAGTAGCGTATCAATAATGAATATATTGCAGTCTCTGAAGAACCATTCGCGTCTGCACTTTATGTCTACACTTCATATCATCGTGTCAAGCGAAACAAAACGTCGCACCGCGTTAACGACATTATTTGAAGTGGTTGCGATCTGAATTAGACAAACGTTTGTGTGGTATTCCAAAATCGTCATCCAAAATAATTGGAAAACAAAATGTTAGCCAAGATTAATTTATCTAACATAATCCTTATTTCCCTACCATAGCTTTTTGTATATTTTATTAGTCGCAATGGCAAGCTTCATAGTGTGAAACATATGATCCTGCATGTTACATTTCCATTTATGTTAAAGCAAGGATTAAATATTTTGTTTTAGACTTACGCTGTAGTTGCTTTCTTTTAAAAAAATCTACATTTCCTGGTTGAAACCGCGTTATAATTGCATTAGCCTGCCTACGTTTCGCTCTTAGTTGAATTGACCTTCTCTGGGATGCTGCATGAGACTGCGGACTCTGAGACGAGTCGTGATTGGAAGATTCAAATAGGAAAGGTTTCCAATCAAAATGTTACATGTAAATATTTTCTCTATTGAGATTGGCGGAATTTTTGTGGATTTAGATAGCTTCTCGGATTCTTCTAGAATAATAGTAAAGTTCACGAGACAGAAGCTTGGTATTTAGTGTGAAATCTCAGCAAGCGACATAGCAAAAAGCGATACACCGTCATCGTACACAAGCTAGAAACCGGCCCAGATTTTATTTAACAACGTCGAACTTCATGAGCACAGCACAGGAATAACTACCATATCAACGGGTAAAATTGGCGCAGGTTTATATCAACTATTTGGATGTTAAGTTATATAATCATCTGCCTGAAATATATAAATTGCTAAACGAAAATCAATTTAAGCTAAGATTGAAAAGGTTACTGCTATATCAACCCATAAAATAGATGTTACACACATCATACACGATTTTTTTATTTACTTACTACTTTATCTTTATCTGTCTGTGATATACATTTACATGTTTGTGCATTTTCTTCTTTTCTATATACTTTTTACATTTGCAAAGATTTTATTTATTTATGGATTCGTATATTGTAAAGCGATTTTTAAAAAATGAGTAAAGTCAAAAATTCAGGATTTCTTTATTTGAGTAGTTGGATCAGCTTACTCTTTGCCAATTAAAAAATTATTAAGAAATAAATTAAACATTTTATATATATGCGAGATAGAAAATTCGTTTTAAATTAAATAAATACAAAATTGTATTATAATCCCTAACCGATAGCTAACTTTCGTATGATGCCCTAGTCTTCAAATCCAAATCCAAAAATGCTTTCCAACTTGAAATCACTGCGAACTCGGGTGCCATTTATGGAAACCTTCCTGCAGTGATATCAAATCCGTAGGTGATGTGTGAACTGTTTATGAAGAAAATTTCATTAAAATATTTAGTTTTAAACTTTTTCTCGAGGAAATTTTGAAAAGTCATCTTTGTTAAAAAAAGGATTGTTTATTTCTCGATTATTTTCCTCATATCCAGAGATTGCTAAACCAAATAAATCAAATGACGCCCTTAATGTAATAACAACCATTTGAAATGCCATGCGACGTCCTAGTACGGTCTTGTCAGGTACATCGAAATTATATTGACTACCAAACAATGATACCAATTTTGATTGTTATACCATATACGAACAACAGTACGCTTGTTTAAAATTGAAATGATTGAAAAATTGTCACATTAATAAATAAAATTTCGATCGCAGTACAAGTTGTTTAATGGACTCTTTTCTTCCACTGGCTAAAATTGTAGGAAAAAAGTCACCAACGCTGCTCCACCTCGCAATTAAAAATAACCAAAATAGTATATATGTCAACTTGGAACGCTTTTCAACGTAAACAAATATTACAATAATATATTATCATTTTACTTACGTATTTATATTGACAATGTTAACACCTTCATTAAAGATCATGACTGAAAATAAATTATTATTATGATTATGAATGTTGTTGTGGAATCTTATCATGTTATTCGTGTGGGTGACTCTAATATGAGTTTAATATCTAGTAATTATTGTGACAACTTCTTATCCCTTATTGAATTAATAGATTTAGTAAAATTAACAAAGTCCAAAACGTATAAGTAAGATAACTGCGATCTTAATTGATCTTGTGCTTATCGATGCTGCCCTTGTTACAATTAATTGTGGTACTATTGATTTAAATGTTAGCGATCATTTAATGGTTTTCGTAGAAATTGTCTAAAACCACGAATCTATATTACATAGGTATCGCGATTTCAGGCAATTCAAGCCTGATCTGTTCGAACAGCACCTATAAGCAATAGGAACCTTGGTTCCATATGCACCTACAAATTGGCGGAGGTTAGTGAGAAGGAAGTATTAAACCTTATTTATTTATTTCGACGCGTATTTGTACCAAGGACAGGTTGCTGTATTCGAAAGATGATCTTGTTAAATGTTCGGCGGAAATTTATTCAGTTTTTTTATTTTTTTTATTTTCGATTATACCAGTTCTATACATTTATGTGCGTCCAAATTCTATATGTGGTTGTGGTTGTTAATTAATATGATTTACATCAGTTAGGGTATCCGACTACAATCTTTTTGTATTTTCTCTTTTGTGGGATGCTTATTTTTTTATGTAATACGTAAGCTTGTTAAATAAATTATATAATTATTACTGTTACCCTTTCACTTAGAACAACGAAAAATGTTCACATAAATCAAAGAAACTTAAGAAAAATGAATTTCCGCGAAATGAAATTCAGAATCTAGTAAGGTATTAATCAAAGGCTGCATGTTGATGCGAAATGGGCCACCGCCATCAGCGTCAAATCGTATTGTTAATTCTTGCCGAATAATTTATCACCGAAGCGCACACGTACGAAGGCCCCTCTTGTGAAATTAATTAGTGGTTAGAGTAGTAGTACGCGTTTGGCCTCAGCGCGATAATGGAAGACCTGCGTTCTACGGTCCGAATCACGGAAGCTGTTGTAGTTAGTAGGAAAGAGCCGTTGGACGGTGGTACGTAAATAACTCGCATAATTTCGTTCCAATTCTATTACACCAACGCGCACATAAATAAAAATGCAATGTGATCACATCGCGAAGGCCCATTGTGCATCCATTGATCAATATTTTTGCATGTGATGCTATGTATTCGCCGAGCTTCTACTCTCACGCCTATTGTGTCTCCGGTCGCTGCTCCGTTCGCGGCAATTTATATCATTGATTGTAATCGTGAAAAATGATAATGTATGATCAAACCATTCAAACTGGGAATTCATAGAAACTAAACGCAATTGTTTCAAATTGACCGAATATATGCGCATCTAATAATTAAAGTGGTAGTATGGGATTGCACAACATTTAATCCCGTCGGTAGCGCGAATGCAAAAGCTGGTAACATTTTCAATAAATACTGATACACTGTATGCGGATTTGCGTGCTAGACGTGCGCACTTTATAATTGAATAGGTTCGTTTCTGGGTATCATTATAGAATCGGTTTCCACCTACAACGGTATGTCAGTTGTATTTATAATAATTTAAATCTATAGTGAATGGGACTTTATGGAATAAACGTAATTAGTGTGCACACATATGAAAATCCTCTATACGCAAGCAAGTTGAAAATGAACTGTACATAAAAAATTAAAGTGCAATGTGAATGGTTATGGATTACACTTTCGAATCGATGAATGCAAAAAGCAAGTAACTATAAATAGCGATTGAAAGCAGAAGCTTTACTTGTGCTTCTGACTAAATAATGGACAGCATAATTCGAAAAGAAATATAATATGCTTCAAAAAGTAAATAAGGGACACCAGGTATTTCTGAAGAAAAGCTATGCACTTCCATCAAACCATGAAGAGTGATAGAATTGGACAAAGTGCTAAGTTTGTAGCAAACTAGTGAGACAGAGATAGTTTGTTGAAATAATACCAGGGTTGCTAGTAAAACACTGTGTGCTCAAAAAGCAGATGAACAATCCAGGACTGGGAGATATGTTTGCTACTTGGAAGAAAAGACTGTCATCCATGTACTACAACTGCACAAGACTGGCAAGAATGAGGTCCCTACGAATAGAATTAGAAGAACGGATTACTCAGAAAGCTGTTAGGTCTTTCTTCTTATGCGCACTGCTTATATTTTAGCCAAAAAGTGGTCAGTGCCCTTACGAAGGAGCTTATACACCAACCTGTCATGCCAGACAGAGTCAAATTCCCTTTCAATATCGAATAAGACCGCCAAAGTTATCCCCCACCTATTAAATCCTTCTAGTATATCGTTCGTCTGGAAATTCATTGATAAACCTTGTTTGAACCCATCTTTGATTCTAGATATTCTATATCGAATTCTAATCTTCTGAGGATGACTGATGAGACTACAGCTCCACTGCTATACCCAGCTGAAAATCGTCACTATAACGATCTTCGAAGTCGTAAAGAAGTACTGATGCTTTAGAATAGCGTTGATTATCTGAAGTAAGTGTTGCAGACAAACTTCGGCAGAAATGCTCAATCCAGCAAAATATGAAAAACTACACTAGCGTGCAAGTCGTTAACATATAAGTCATCAAAGAAACGCTATCTTGCAAAAATCTCAATTACCGCAAAAACTAAGATAAATAAGGAGCAGGAATATTGTTGAAAACCGCGCATGAATTGAAGAGGGATATCCAAAACGTAAATAATATATAGGCTGCTCCATTTGAAAAAAAAAAAAAACTGTCGTACCCTGTGGAAACTGAACAGTCTGTAAACTTGAATATAATTTATAATGTGATGCAGCGCTTGTCTTCGAAAATGTATTTTTACTTGAAAACTTTTTCTCTAAATCGCCCAGGCATCAACTACTACTAGAATTACTACTTACTAGAATTTCAGCGGAACCGAGTGACGTATTCACCGCCCTCAATGAAAAGTTATCTCTGAATTGAGTATTTCCCAGCAAAATTAAAAATGAATTGGGTCGTCGCCCGTAGCTATTTTCCATACGTTTATTTTATAGTGTTGCAGCCGTAATTTTTCCCCTGCCGGTCCGTAAAATTCAGATTTCCCTGCGTTAATGTTAAATCAGTTTCATCGAGTTTCCGGCTCTAACAAACTGAAGAAAAAATAAAACACCATAAACGTATGTAAATATATCTCAGGGTTATTGCAAATAAAAGCCATTTGCATAAGATCGAGAGTCTTTTCTCGACAAAAGGACGGAAAAGAAGGAGGGACGCCGCTAAAGAAGGGCGGAAAGGCTACAAAGGATACTTTTGTAATAAAACTGATCCAGTATCAAAAGGAAATTTAACAGAATGACACATTGTCGGCAGCACTTACAATTTTTCATCAGTTACGAGGCTAGAACATGCACAAAAGCATTATTCGAATACCTCTGGTGCGTTTTTCTTCACTTTTTAGAATCATCTTAAAATTGCACCTGTCTTATGCAACGAAACCAACTCTACGTTACTTTTACACACGTCTCTGTGTTATTAGTCAGTTCAACAGGGGCTCAATGAATATCGTTTGTTGTTAGTAAATAAAGCATCATCGTGAATTACGTTGTCCATAACTACATAGTATAAATAAATTATTTTATCAGTAATAACAAAGGGAACTATAGGATATCATAAATGATACACTCCTCATAACATAAACTAATTAGCACAGAATTGTATGTACTCATTCAAATTTCATTCATTTCCCTCATATACAGTGACCACATAAATACTAAATAATGTGAAGATTATTTAATAACCATTGTTCTATTATAGGCGTTTTAAGAGTATTTACGGGTATTTAATTCGATACCCATTATCCAAATTCAAATATGCATGTACTAGGAAATGAGCCATCTGGGTAGGTCATAATCGCTTTACTGTAATGACATGCTGATCCATAACAAAGGGATAATGACGAAACACACAGAAGAATTGTTTGTTAAAAATATATCGCCGGAAGAACGGAGAAGGTTAGAGGAATACAAAAGTAACGGGGTTCAAGGCAACTATGAAATTGTGAAGCCAACAAGCTCCATCAATTAAAGATGGTAGGAAACCCCGATTAAGTGGTTTCCATCAGGGAACTGTATACATTTTTGCTATTAAACGTTCGGCGAGACTTTCTTTCATATATTGTTACCAAATTTTACGCGCTAACGAGTTTAACTCGAAACAAAATACTAAAATAAACCAAGAAGGTAAACCAACAACCTACCTGCGATCCTAAACTTAAGCTGCTCGAGATATTCCTGGGGCCGCCAGCACAGTTGGAGATGGGGTGGGTATACGTGAAGGTAAGAAACTCTATTAGCGCCACCACGTCGACTATTAATAAAATAACCCAGGCTTACTCGTATGCAATGCCATAAGCCAACGCGGAAGTCTTATGGCTGTGGAGCGAGGTCTTTTGCACTTAAGTACAGGTGTAAGAGGTTGAACTCACGATTGCAAGAAATAGTCAAAGTAGATTTCAGTAATAAAATTGTAAAAAAAAGTTTTAGTGTTTATTATAAGAGTAATAACAAACACAGTAAAGGGTTTAATTACTCAAAGTATTATAATTAAAAGAAAACAAATAAAAGAATTAAGGGTGATTACGAGTTCATAACCTTAAATTGTAAAGGTACATATCGTTTTGCTTAGAACGTAGAAAATGCGCATGTTCGGTGTCCTTTACAGTTTCGGAACTATTATCAAATTTCTCGGAAATAGCAACTCGAACTCTAAATATACTCAAAACTGTTAATATTAACATTTGTTACCCTATAGTTGTTATCCCCTTTACATTCTTTAGACAGCTGAAGGCTTATAACATGGTTATACATCAAATTTAAAGTTACGGTAAACTCAAACACAGCTGAAGGCTAAATAATATTAACGAAAATATATAAAATTTAACAGCCCTTCGGACTGCTACCTGATGGAATTGCAGTAGCGAGTTCCTTCCTACTGGTACGGTAGCTCTAATGAAGTTGTAGGTTTGTTGCGGATACTCGGGGCAGGTACCAAGTGTAGTAATGGGTACTAGCGACAATTCCTATCCAAGACGTAGACGAGGATCTCTTGTACGGACCCCTCGTACAAATACACGTACCAAATTAAAAAAAAAAAAACCCTAAAAATACATTGCACAGCGTGGAATAAGTACTAACGTAGCGATAGAAATAAAATAAACCCACCTCTGGATGTAGTTGAGGGTACGCGAAAACTAGAAACACGTGCTCTTGCGGGTAGTCAAATCCCTACTAAAATCCCTTATCAAAAGGTAACGCTTACCACCAATCCAAATTGTCTTAACAAACAAGTGGTTAAGCTTAGGAGACACCAGTGACTATGAATCCTTAATTAAAGTTATACAACTTTGTACGGTAAAAGTATCACTGATCTTGACTACACGAGCGTCGCATTCAAAAATGATAACATGGATGCCCAACGACTTCCGAGGAGGTACGTCGAAAAAAAAAAGCCGGAAACAGTGCAAATTCTAGAATTAACCTCTATCGCGAAACTTGTGTACAACTCAACAAATCGAAAGGAACTAACCACTTAAGAATATTAGCAGCCGAAAGGATAAAATTAAAGTGCGGGATTAAAAGAAAATACGTTTGATAAGAACCTATCTCTAAACAAAACCAAATATTACATTAATACGCGGATTTACACCTCGAAATAATAAATAAACAACCAACTGAATCCATAATATTGAACGCAGCCCTCTGTTCGATAAATACCGTTCAACTACCGCCTCTCACGTCGCTTCTATGAACTACGAATGTCTCTTAACCTAACAAAAGCAAAATAAACAATAGTCGAAAACCCAAAATAAATCGGAAAATACTCCAAAGTAAGGTAAGACATTACGTAAAATACAATAACTAAAATAGAAGAAACCATAGGAACAGCCCTATAACGAAATAAACCGATATTGAAGCGTAAATAAATGAGAGATTAGCGTTACAATGCACGAACGAGGCGTTCTGGAGAAAACATATGACTTACACCGCGATATACAGGTATGTTCATAAGTAAAGTACACCACAAATAGTTGCATTAAAATTAAAACAACTTCAGGTGACAAAAGGCACGTAACAATATGATATTTATGTATTAATGTAACAAAACTCTGTTTAATAAATTATTAACTCCGGGTTTCTTTTTAAATAAAATGTGACTCGATTGTGGGATCTAATTACTTCTTGCAAATCGAAAATAATTGAAAATTAAACAATTTCTAATGTTTGCGAGTTACAGTTTTATTTTTAAATTTCAAATTGTATGTTTTAACTAAATTTTTAATATCTTATCTATATAAAACAAAAACCTAACGCAATCCCTAGGCGGCAGCTATCTTTTTGAATAAAACTTGAAAAATTGATTTTAAATTGGAAAGTTTCAAAGTAATTAAGATACTCAGCCTGAAAATATATTTAAGAATGACGAAACCTGATTTGCTATTTGAACATATATAAATATTATGTGCTTGGAACTCAACTAAAGTGCAGGTTGAGTAGCGATTGGGTAAATTTTATAAATACATCTTTTTTTGGAAACACCACTCCCAGAAAGCAACATAAAAGCAAACAACATACTTCTTCCTTTGAATATAAACGTGTTTGAAGTAGCAGATACGGACTTATTTCTAAAACAAAACGCAAAACAAAACAAAATGCAAAATTGCTTCTGATTGGTTTTTGGAAACGACACCACTACTAAAATAAGTACTTTGGAAGACTATGGAAAATGTAGATCTGTAAATATTTTAGTAAATCATTGAATGTGACAAAAAACTATTCGGTACGTTGCTGAAGTTTTAGAATTGTATATAATTAGTGCAATAAAGCGGACCGTTTTTAAAACCAACGGCTTTAACAAAATTTATGAAAAGAGATTAAAATGTATGTAATAACTTAAAACAAGGTTAATTACTACTGTTTGTAAATGGCTTACGGATAAATTAATTCTCATAGTTTATAGTAGATTTTTGCCTAATTACCGGTACCCATTACAAATATATCAATCAAAATGGATCCACGCGCAACATTCCAATGTTAATTCCGTGCACCAGTATCCGGATACCAATTCATTTCCATAGACCGCAGTCCGTTAATTATGGCCCGTACTATCACCATACACTATTGGTTCTCATAAATTGCGAAATTCACGCTCCGAATCATTTCGACCAAACGACTATCAGAAACTGCACTCGACAAGATCGTGATAAACAGGGGACCGATGCGAGACGTCTAAAAGGAATGAGAGCAAACAGTAAAATCCGGCAATGAAAATATCTCAATTAAAGACTACCGTTTATACACAGATACGTGTGGTGCATAGAATGCGAGTGTACGTACAACATGTATAATTGAAAATTTAGTGGACCGTACGGAAAAATTGAAACCGTGCAGTGGCAATAATTGTCGTAATTGCAGCTCAAGCTTCAGCTTGGCAGTATTATTAAACCATTCTACGTGTACGCTGTGCACTAGCTCCGGAAATGAGTATAGAACGTACAATAACTCCAGTCCGTCGCTGAAACAATGGATCAACTCCAGCCTAGATGATATATAGGTGACGTCATAACAGGCTCAGCCATCTGAGACGAGTTATCAGCAGCTAGCCGCATCATCGCTTGTATTGTTCGTACAAGCTGTAAGGCTTATTTCCCGCGTCGTACGCGGTATACGAATCGGTGTGCGAGCCGGGAACTTTTCATAAAATCCAGGGTGTGATAATTAGCGGATTATCTCTTGTAGACATTTAATAAGTATCAGAAGGCTTTGTATACCATACGCTCTTATTGACCCGACTCCGGCGAGCGTACATATTTTTGTGTTGCATTTTTCATACGCAAATGGTCGCAGAATATTTCGCTATGATTGCAAAATATGCACCGTGAGATAGATTTGCACATATGACGCCGAGTGCGTATTTGAGTAAAAACATTTCTATGAAATACGCATAAACGTAATAACAACAACAATACATTTTTTAAAAATTTACGTTAGAGTAAAAACCAAAAAGGAGAATTACTAAAATAACAACGGCAAATGGAACAATTACAACACATCGAAGAAAAATGATAGACGAATCCAATAAATGTTTTTCCACGATGCCTATCCAAAAACAACACGCCAATTCTTCGAAAGAGTAACTATAAAAGGAACTACGAAAATAAGCACTGGGTTATAATTCAACAAAACACTAATGTTACCTCTAATATTGTATAAGCTAATAAACAAAACCCTCGAAGAATGAGTATATCCAGATTAGAAACAATATGGTCGTATATATATTTAAAAAACGAAAACCAAACGAACCACAAAATTATAGAATACTTCAGAAAATGTCTACAAACAATAACCAAAAGATTATGCTAAAATACCTTCGTCGTGGTAATGATATCCTCCTTCAATACCAGGAGAAAGCTATTTTAGCATTATTTTTCAGTCGCAAAATTACAGACCAATATCGCTGTTGTCCGCGTTAAACAACACAAATACAAAATGTTCAATACAACTTGTGTGGCATGCGATTTGACCTTAAAAAAAAAGCCTTAATAACAAGAAAATTGTGGTGATCGCAAATTTTGAATTATCACAAGAACAAAATTTGCTCTTGTCAACTTGTTTATTCTTAAAAAATATCAAATAAGGTCTTGATCTATATTTGTTAAATCTGCACCGATGCCGAGGATGTATAGTGGTCGGCTGATTTGTAAGTGTGTTGGGTTGTCTCGGTTAACAAAAAAGTTGAGACCGTGTGCGTAAAGCAAGGTGGCAACGTTTTTCGCTATATCCAAACATTCAAAAAAGTAATTTTAGCTAAACATGTAGCCAATTTGACAGACACTAATATGTTGAAATATTGTTAAAATGAATCAGAAGTAGTATTGTAACGTAACATCCAGAATGCAATGCATGTCTGGGGGATTTTTAACAGGAAGGATTAACAACTTTTAAAAAATGTAGGGTATAAAAAGGCTTTACCTTAGTACACTCAGATTAAGCACATAAAACTATACAAACTACTAGGAACATAACAGTACCAACTATTTCAAGAGAAAATTGAAGTTTATCAGATCACAAACCGAAGTAAATATTACTTAAGTTGTCTATGTCTATCCTATAGTTAACAAAAGCGTTCCGTTTTACAATGTGATACATATCAATAAAATTCCGTTTTTCAATTGAATAAATTATGTTCAAAGTCCAGAACTCGAACAATTTCAAAATCAAAAGTATGACCATCGTATTTGCAACGAACACATAGAGCCGTACTTTGATGATTATTACCAATCATTGCAAGCAGTAACATACACAACTTGTCAAGAGAGTGTATCTTATCTTTAAGGTAAACAACACATAAGTATCGGCACCCTCCGCACCACACAAGTTTAATTTATTATATAGTAATATAATAATTAGTCCGGGACGGCCGTTTCGAGGACACGAATGGTCCTCATCATCAACCGGTGACCGAATCGCCTCCACGCCGTACGGCAGATTGGAGGCGTCGAGTGTGGCACAACATATAAATGAAACCGGGCATAGTATTAAATTAGAAGACTTAAAATTAATTAAAAACGTAACGTCGCCGCGAGAATTAGACGCGTACGAGACGGTTTACATAAAAAGTAATAAAAATCTGATGAACCGAGAAAACGGACCGTTGTCGTACTCTGTTCTTTTTGACCTTTTGCAGTAGGCTGGCACTCGTTTATATTTTGGGCCATAAAAGAGATCTTCCCGTCCATCTGGCCGTGTTTTTCGCATGTCGTAGTTTAAGGCACGTAGAGGGTAGAATTAGGCACTTGTAAAATACAATATTTCTTCTCGGTGAAGGGATAGTTCATGCATGTTATCTTTCGCACGTCGTAGCTTCAAGGCGTGCAGGGGGTAGAAATAGGCACTTGTAAAGGATATCTGTTCTAAGAAGTAGGGATAGTAAATGCATGTTTAGTTTTAGAAAAAGTTTTTTCTCACTTCATTCGGTCACCGGTTGATGATGAGGACCATTCGTGTCCTCGAAACGGCCGTCCCGGACTAATTATTATATTACTATATAATAAATTAAACTTGTGTGGTGCGGAGGGTGCCGATACTTATGTGTTGTTTACCATACTACGCCACAGTCCTTGCTATCGTTATTACTTATCTTTAAGCTTAGAAAAAAAGTTTTTTAATCGGACAAGTTACGATCACTAAAATGATTTTGTTTGAACGTAATTAATCCACAGTTATTCGTTATGTGTAAAAATACTGGAAAATTTGCTCTTCCACATATGTCCTATATGTGAGTGTGTGCATCGTAAAGTCCCGTTCGGGCTCTACTTGGCGTTCAAAAAGATTCGGATCAACGTGATATTTGTGTTATAATTTCCTCAATAATAAATCTGCTTTTGAATTTAAATTCTGATAATTTTTTTCCGTTTGCTGTCCACAAGAATATCAATTCAATGATATTATATGGATTCATTCTCGTTTCTATATAAGTTTTTACAATGCTGCTTTGAATATTTTTGAAAAAAATTTCTAATTGCGAAATAGATTTTTTGAAAATGACTGGTGTCCATTAATTACCATAAATAATTAATAAATTTAATAATGTCACTAGAATGTCACAAGTTTATTAACGACATTAAGTTGTTTAAATTCTTGTAAGTTTCAATGGTACTGGCCGTACGCTAGTCGTTAAATTGCACCAGGGTTGATCGCAAACTAAATGAAAGCTAGTGGAAATGCAAATAATTTAACTCCTCAGCTTCTCAGGCTGCGAAGTTCTCGATTAAATGAGTAGACATAAGCCAAAAATATAAAAGAATTAGTTTCAAAATAGTAACAAATTTTATTACAGAAGAAATAGTGAGTACGAAAAATATTACAGTTAACAATAACGAATGCAATGTATACAATAAATAAGGTTTATATTGAAAACGGGGCTCCCGAGAACAGAATAAAGTGAACATTAAGTTTGTTAAAGTATTAAAGTTTACAACAAAAAGAATATATTCAAACCAACAGGTTTAAAACAAGTAAATATGAATATAAAAACAAACAAAAGAGAATATGCGACTTATCTTGATAGGTACGATCTGTTGGCGTGAAGCCGATGGTGTCTGGCTAGCCGGAACGTAAAACCGTATTCTTGCTCACCTGGTGATGATGAAGGCTCTAGTTCACCAATAGTGACCAGCTTTACGTTAAATTAATTTCATTCACTTGAACGTGCAATACCACACCGAAAAAAAAATATATTATTATCTGACGCAATTATAGTAAAGTGTGATATAAATTATAGTACAATAGGCTCCAGGCGTAGTTTGTAGTACTTTTTGCCAAATAAATACACACAAAGACTATCGCAATTCTTGCTACGTAGCGTAGTAAGTACTCCAGAATTATATTGCCAAAATGTTTCAATGCAAATCGTACATTTTGCTTTAAAGGATATGTAAACGAATTACAAATTATAGCAATTCTTGCTAGTAGTTGTAATTTGACGTACTAAACTTTGGAGTAAATTACGCTATGATATTCATTAGTAATTACTTACCGTGTCTTAAGAATTACTATATTGTATACCAGTATAAAAATATATTTTGTAGTATTAGTTCACGCGTATTATGGCAGTCTTTGCTTAAAAA
Organism: Oryctes borbonicus; assembly: GCA_902654985.2. Lineage (NCBI taxonomy): Eukaryota > Metazoa > Arthropoda > Insecta > Coleoptera > Scarabaeidae > Oryctes > Oryctes borbonicus. The sequence goes on along the minus strand of LR736859.1, from coordinate 1,089,805 downwards.
ACCGTATAAATAAAACATATATGAACTGAGTATTTACTATACTCTATGTATCTTATTCGTACATTTTTAGTCGGTTTTACTACAATTTTATAGCACATTTTGCTAGAAATATTAAGAAATTTTAATATATAGAACGATTAATTCTTCTTGTTCTGATTAATATCTCTGAAATCAAGAAACATAGAAAAATATTGAAGTATCTGTATAAGTAGCGTACACCAGAAATGTAAATAGAATTGTTGGCACAATTTAAAACAAAATGTATGCATTTTCATGCATAATATACAGAAACTTGTGTCTAACATTTTCTATGTCATGACAACAAAGATATCAACCAGAAAAAGAGAAATTAATCATCTATACAAATGTTAACATAAAGTAGTATTTTTGTAACTCCACATTTAGTGTTTAATAAAAGATAAACTATAATAAAAACATTAGTAGATATATACATATTTATTTCATAACAAACATGTTTAACAAACGACATAAACATATTTTAAACGTATACATAATATTAAAAAAGATTACTAAGATAAATACAGACGATCAATGTTAAAAGCGAAAAAACTACGTTAATTATAGGAAACCAAAAAAAATCGAATTGGAAAAACTAAGGCGAATAAATATGGACTTAGACAGCATACCTTACAGATACAAATATCCTGGAATGTATTTTACTTAATAAACATGGCATAAAGTCGTGAAGATTTTCGTAACTAACAATTTCTCTTTTTGAATTTTCGACATTTACTTCATATGCATAAAAATGTTGTTCAAAGCAAAGAGTTTTAATAACACTGCATAAAAAATATACTTGAGTATTATTAAAAATATATATTTTGTCTATTATTGCAAATAAAGGCATCTCCAGGCAATTTATTATTACGACAAGATTAGATCTGTATAGAGTTCCCCTTACATCGACAGTCTTTACAACAACTAACTTATTTTTATCTAGAAACGAGAAAAACTCATTGTATTCATTGTCATCAATGAATTCAAAATCGCTATACGTTATTGTTTTTCTTAAGGGGTTTATTAGTATATGACATAATTTTAATTGCGCTTTTACGGATAAAGTATGAATTACGTTCTTAAATGAACCCGAAACATTTGAAGTCAATTTGGATTCTCTGTGTTTTTGTTCGGCTCTTAAACACCATAAGTGAGCTAGTGGTCCTGACATTTCCAATACTTTGCTATAATGAAGTAAATGATGATGCTTTGGTTTTAGAAAGTTGAAGTGTTTAATAATGAGTGATAAATATTCCTCTATTACAATCTTTAATCTAATATATTCCGAAAATTGCAGATTGGGTGAGCAAACTACATTGATAATTTTTCTAAGTATGAATATCAAAACATTAAGAAGATTAGAAAGATCGTAAACGCAAACACCTTCAAAAAGGTCGTGCATTATATCTACCGCAAAATTAGCAGTTATGTGGAAACCTGGTAAACTATGCCATACACACGTTTCTTTGATTCCAGTAGATTTTAAATCATTCTTCAATATATCTTGACTGTAATTCTCTTCTGTCCTTAAAGAAATATTTTGTAGTGTTGTTACAACTTTCGAATCGTATTTGTTTATTTTACAAAACCGGCAAGAGTACATCGAGGAAAAACTTTCTGTTAATCCTAGAATAGAATGCATTCCCAGGTTGTCCCCTATTACTAATCCAAGCTGAAAATAAATTTTTACTTTAGAACACTTTAACTCAATCGTTAAGCCTTCATCTTGAAGAAACTTCAATTCTTCAATAAGTTCCCAAAAAACCGCTTTGTTTCCAAATTCTTTTCGATGTTTTGAATAAAACAGTGAAAATAAAAATATACTGCCAAGTGATGTTAACAATTCTGGTGGAAAGCACGGTATAGTAACATAAACTGCACCCAACTTATTTGTATTTGAATGTGATCCTAAAACATTACCTACTTGATAATCATCAAAATACAGGAATAGCGGAAAAACTACTTGTTTTTTTTGTCTGTACGAGTAAGTCTTTCTCTGCCAGAGTGGCCCTTGTATAAAATTGGTGTAAGTTGTAGATTGCATTGTTGTATGGTAAAATTTTTGAATAGCTTCAAATACACCTTGTTTCTCAAATAAAGCTTTAAATACATAACGCAAGGAAATTATTCTTCCTGTAACCAAAGAACGTTCTAGAGTAACATGATCTTTTCGGGTTTTATACGCATCCTCATAACCAATTTTAAATTCTTTGGGTTTAATGAATTCCCCACAACTTTGGAAAAATTTTAAACGCTTATATTCAGTATCAAAATCCGAGAAAACGTTTTCGAAAATTGCAAACAGATCAGATATTTTTATAATGATATCACACATAGGAATACCAGAGAAAAGTAAATTACATACTGCAGTTTTTAATAAATATAGTATACTCCCATTAAAAATATTAACAAAATCTTCGATCAAGGACTGTACAACATTACGAGATAGAAGAGAATTATTATACAGCTTCGAGAAAAAAACCTTTAATTCATTCAGTATTCTTTTGTTTATTTCAGTAACATCCAAATTCCCAATCGAATCAGTAGCATCATCATTAACTAAGCATTCCTGTTTGCGCTTTTTATTGGAATGTAAGACTTGCGCTCCTTCCTTCATTAATGGTGCTTCATTAGGAAGAGCAATTTTGTTAGTTTCTATTTTATGAGCATTACTTTCCACATTTACATTCTTAATTTCTAATTTACTATAACTACCTTCCACGTTCTTATCAGAAATGGTTTCATGACTTTGCATATGTTTTTTGAAAGTTTTAAATGTCGAAAGTAACCTAAAACAATTTATTTGTCCACATTTGTTAAAGAATTATGTTCAAGCTTAAAATGATAAAAGAGCGCCCTTAGGGTACTAAAGGACAGCTTACAATAACAACATTTATAATCCATTTCCCAGTTTCTCAATTTCTGAAATAAAAGTAGATACAGCTACATATTTCCGATCATTGTTTGTGATTATTTTATAAATGTATGTTTGAATAAACATCCATATTGCATCACATTCCTTTGGATATTCCGCATCCAAAGCGAAATATATTTTAAAACACAAATCTACTGCTTTCATAGGCGTATCTACTTTATACTTAATATTTTCTACACACACATAACATGCTTCAATGTTATTTACTTCACCGACTATTACTGGCACTGGTTGGTGATTGAAATTATATAAGGCGTATTTGTCTCTTCTTCTCTCTAGTTCTGGTTCCAAATCTACTATATTCTGTAATTTATTAAAAGTGACATGATTATCTATACATATTTAGCAAACAACTGTACGACTTACTTTAACATGCAGAATAAATCCCTGTTGTAATTCAACTTTGGAGGGTCTCCAGTAATTTCCAGGTTTCTTACTCTTCAAGTTTGTAGTGGGAAACAATAGGGGTAAAATAGTTAACGCGAAAATTTCTGAAAGATAAAATATTTTCTTAGGAAGATTTATATGCCTAAGGCTTGTATTCGCTTACCGTCTTCCTGAATATTTCGTTTTTTATATTGGTTGAATATATTTAGTATGTAGTTGTCCTTTTTCTCGAGAGCTACCTTTAATACTATCTTTGATAGTTTAGACCAAGCTGAGTAAAACAAATGTTCTTTCTCTGGATACAAATTATTAAAATCTGCTTTCAAGAGTATGTATCCCAAGGGTTCCCTTAATCCAGGATAGTTACACAAATACTCTCCGATTGTTGCTGGATATTTTGTTCTGCGTATGTGGGTTGTCAGTTTCCATTTAAGTAATACGTCAGTAAATGGGGCAGCATTATTCCTTAGCCACAATTCGATGTCTTGTAATTCCTCGCCTGAAACTGTTATTAGTTAGTAGTAGCTAACACCGAAGTTAGAAACATTTACCATCTGTTTCATCCAAACATCGAGGTTGATCAGTCGATGAGCCGGGCAATAAATCTAAACACCTAAGAGTTTTTCTAATGTAGCAGTATGTTGACCACAGCTTTCCTCTTGCGGATCGTGGCTTTCCGTTAACATTTTTACAGTAAGGAACAAAATATATTTCTTGTCTTTCGTGTAGAAATATTTGATTAATTTCATCTGCCAGCTGAATAAATCTCGCAGTAGGAATTCTGAAATGTAAAAAATACATAGATTTTGCATTAGGGTTCAAGGCTGGCTACGATAAAACTAGCTTGATAAAGGTATGTGTAACAAACAAAAACTATTTTGAAATTTTTTTACATATTTTAAACATTGAGATGTGTTTTTAAGCAGTGTAGCATCGATCTCCTACCGTACCTCTTTGATGGAGTACTCTTCAGTTCATTTTTGACTATTACTTCACAAAGTTTAGACCGCAAAAATTTCTTATTTGCAGCGTAACTTGCAATTATAAGTTCTCCCTCTGGTGACTTTTCGAGCAGTTCCCTAACTCCCTGAAAATTGTGTATGATTGTATCGCATATTGTGTCAACTACATAAATGCCTTAACATGTCATACTCAACAGAAAGCAGCAAAATGTTCTTAAATAACCTTTTATAGATTTTCTAAGTATTCAACAGGTAAATCACCTTTGACGTTTTATTGTTTGAAAAATTATACATCTTAAAAGTAATAGTATAGTATCGATAAACGAAACTTACATTTGTGTGAACTGATAATACGTAAGGTGTCCCAAAGGATGCTCTTTGAGGGTATGTACAACAAACGCCTTCTTGACCTAAAATTAAAAATGTTTTGGTAGATATGTCTTCTACTAGCAAGTTAAATATACTTTGTGAATCCTCTGTTACTGAAATAGTTGATGTGCCCGATGATGTTGGAGATGTTATATCAGCATGATGGGGCAACGACTTTTTATCCATACACTGAAATAAAGAAACCGGTACTGTTTATTTTCCAATCATCCCCACACAACATATTGCGCACGTATACAAAGTGAGTGGCTATGATGCCACCTCAATTTAATAAGTCATAGTTATACATTAAATTAATAACAATTCCATGTTTCTCTGTGTGTGAGTTTCAATATTAATAGGTGAAAGAAATTATGGTCCTATTCTCGCAAATATTCTTTCATAAACAAAAGGCGACCGGTTTCGTTCAGAAGAACATCATCAGGCTTGAATATTGGGAAGCAGTATAAATGTCGTAAAATATTTAAAAACCTTTAAAACACATCTACCAAGGAGTTAGAAATGCACATACTAAAACTTGACTGTATAAATTTAAAATTAACGTTGAGATAAAATAGCGAAAATGAGGACAATGCACAAACACGTCGATTGTTAATAAAATAAAATATTAACAATTAGAATTTGACAACAATGTTTGTGCATTGTCCTCCTTTACACTATTTTATCTTTACATTAATTTTAAATGTATATATATACTACTTCCCAATATTCAAGCCTGATGATGTACTTCTGAACGAAACCGGTGGCCTTTTGTTTATTACAAAAGGCCACAGAATATTGTAAGAAAAGGGGCCTAATTTCTTTCACCTCTTAATTAATAAAAAATAACAAAATATATTTATTAATGGCAACTATTTGACATATACTATTACTTATTAAAAGAAGGTGGTATAATTTCTCTCACATTTTATGTGGAAAAAATTGTACACAGGACACCTGCGTTTCGTTGCTCTTTTAAGCTAAATGCCCACTAGAAGTACCCTGCGATGAGTATAGTTGTTGACAAAATCTCGGTGGTTAATTACACCTTGTGATATCTTACCGCTCCTTATCTCTAGTGGATCATCAGCATTAGAAGTAACAATCAACACAGATTTTATAACGCTAAGGGCTAGTTTTACATGTCAAGGTTAACTCGAGAAAAGGCTTACTCCGGGAATATTTCGGCTATTCACGTTTTACATTCACAGAATAATGAGAGTATAACCGACATAACCTTACTTTTGGTTATAAACATTTGCCCTTTTTGCATTTCAAGGCGCGAAAAAATGAATTTAAACTATATTCCTGTATTTGATGAAGAAGAAACCTTTTTGCAATAGGTACGTTAGCAATGAGTATAGTATCAATAATACAGCAGGTTTATACCGAAGTTATACCTCAGATAAAGTTATGTAGAGAATAACTATTCCGGTGTTTATTCTGCGTTTGTAAAACTGGCCCTAAGCAGAAAGACATAGATTCGCCCGAAACTCGACTAATAATCTAATAATCGTTAAGGACCACATCACTTAAAAATTAAATAATTTTGTTCGCATGCATTTTTAAAAAAGCTCATTTAAAAAAAAAAGCGTAGTTTATAATTACCGTCGCATTGTTTGAACTCCTTTCTTGTTCTTGGTAGTATTTCAATTTGGCCCAAAATTTTGTTCGTGGACCTACCTTCGGTATAAGCTCCTTCAGCGCTTCATATTCAATATTGAGTAAGGCCAGTTCGTCTATTTCATTTTCTCAAAAAAAAATATAAAGCAAATAATAAAAATGGAACGGTCTCAAGATTATAAATGTCATGAAACCAGAAGTAATTAAAAAGTGAATTTAATATAATACAAAGATCATTATTATCGCCATAGGTTTTATGGCGCACTGATTATATTATGTGTAGTTTAATTTTATAAATTAATGGTTTTAATTATAATTAAGCAAATTCGAATTTTAATAAACAAAACATCCGCGTTGTTGTTTCATTTCAATGTTAATGGCTAGAGACAGCGCATTGCCAAACATGTTTTAATCTTTCAAATCAAAAAGGAAAAGAACACATTTTAATATAGCCGATATATGTTTTGCGTGAAGAATACCAACTCTCCGATTTTGTAATTTTCGTCATTTTAAAGTAGTGGTCACAAGCCCAACTACACTGTACATTGCACATTATTTTTCTGGGCAGTATAGAATTGATTTAGCCTGAATAGATACCAGCAATGGCGCTACGTGTAAATAATATAGCCTGGGCATTTTGCGAGGCGTGACAGGATCTAACCGAGATATACGGCAACGAAATGACCGATTTTTTATTCTCACTTAGATAATTTAAAAAAGACATTTATATTCATATTAGATAAACAGATATTTTATGCAGTCAGTATTTGTTTTTCATATTATACCACTTCTCTGACTTCCACATTTATTTCTATAATCTTATTTTTAAGTAATAAAAAGTTACTTACTTCTAATAAGCACTAGGTAGTAATAAATAGGTACAACTAATTTTAAAATAAATGAAAGAAATGTATTTTTTACTGTGGGATATTTTGTCACATCAAACGTGAAATAGTTATGAAAAAAGTGTTTTTTCTTTCATGAACGTGTCTTACTCTATTCATATAAACACATGTATTCATGCAATATTCAATACACTACACACCTCGGTTTGTATGAACACATGTAACATGTGCTTATATGAATACAATAAGACACCTTCATGAAAAAAAAAAAAAAAACACTCAAATGCAATATTTACGAATATTTCCTGACATTTGCACCATCAGGTATGTTTCCACATTTATCTCTCACACGTTGACGTGATGAGAAAATGTTCTCATACGTCCTCATTACTGACCTGTCCGACCTGTCGTCCTTCGCTGTTGCCCAGCCTAGTAATAATTAAATGTCCTGTTCTACAGTGTTTCCGTTCATTTATAATTAAATTACGTGGTTGTGTTCGTGACTATATCATCTCCAAATTTGGAATAAAATCAAAGAGGCTATGAGATTCTTATTCATATTAGCCGAAACGAACGTAATATTGCGCAATAATGATGGCGCAAGATATCGTTTAGATAAATTATAAGTCAAATATTGAAAATTTCGTCTCTGATTATGTATGCATTTCAACCAATTACATAGTAGACATAAAAAACCATCAAACCTCCAGTTACATACATTGACTTTGCTCTACAATAATTTTAAAATTTACCTGAAATTGTTATGAAAATGTTTACAAACGTGTTCAATCCTGCAAAGCTCATTAAACCGTATATATGTATAAAAAAAGAGCAACTTACAAAACAGGTTTCTTAACCTACACATGTACATTTAAAGAAATTTATATTAAAGCACAAGCAAGAAAATCCCCATTCTTTGAGTAATTCTTTGGTTTTTTCCATTTCACTATTATAAAAATGCAGGAACTTATTACACACTTACTTGTAGAAGCCACAGCAAACAAGTGCGATGCAACCATAGGATGCAACAAAAACACGACTAAATAATAACGCTAAAAACGACTGAATACGGTACGACGCAGATGCTATTCACCCCCAGATTTTTTATCCTTTTTTTGTACTTTATACGTACGTTGATATAATGCTATACAAGATAATGCCTCAATCTACAGAAGTTTATACACTTTATTATACTGAAAAGTGCTATATTTGAACGCACACAAAAGTGAAGGTATAATCTCCGTACTATACAGTAGAATTTGCTATAAAATGTATACTACAATAACATGTAAAAAACTTGGAGAATGGCATGGCACTATTTGGTGTAATTGTAGCATCGACTCCTACAATATCTTAGATATAATTTTATAGTAAAAAATACCAAAGTATTTTTTTCCGTGCACGCCAAATATGTCTTCTCCTGCGAGATAAAGAGCATTAATTTTCGTTTTGGACAGTTAGGGTTTGATACTACCAACCGCCGATGTTTGCACGTCCGGTCCTTTTGGCCGCTGGGAGAATGCTTCCCTTGTGATAATTTTTTAACGCTTGGATGGGTAACATCTTATCCTGAAACTGGCATCATCTTGCGCAAATCACAACTCGACACAGAATATCAGGTGGAAAAAATTAATACTTTATCTGAATCGCACACTTGCCAAATTCCAACGTATAAAGTATTAAGAAATTATGTACTCAACATACACGGGTGAACTAGAACGTAATACGCATTTCAAATAAATACATTCAATAAAATGGATAACTTAACCAATTCTGTTCTTTGTAAATAAATATTAAAGCATTAATTAAAATAATGTTTTAATATGTGTGTCCCGTTACAAAGCTTAGGATTTACACAGGACCCAGTCGCATAAAAAAAAGAATAAAGCACACGTCGAAAGCAAAACATTTTTATAAGTTATAACCACTTGCAGAATAGTTTTCATATGCTGCGTCAATCTTGTCGCTCATCTAATAATCCTTTTTATTTGGATTCAGGCAAGCCTAGTCCGCTATTACGCTTGCCTATTTATTCCACGCTCTCGGCGTATGGAAAGATTTATTGTGTCATATTTTTAATTGTGCAGAATATATTATTTCGATACTATATGTAGGTATGTGTTTACATATGTTTATTTGTAGGTCAATGTGTTCTATAAGTTGTATAGACATAGATTTTCTCCCTTCTACCTTAGTTCTTTGCCTGGTATTATTAGTAAGACAATATGGCGTCAAAATCTTTAAAGATTAATATAGTTACTATTATTAATATACTGCTCACACTCCGGTATGCAACAAATCATTGATAAATATCAAAGTGGTAGAATTTGTACTACTTTTTCGTCTAATATACTGTTTTTATACCCTTACTGTTCCAAATATTTCACCTTAAAATTCTGGGAAGAATAACATTTTCTTTTTGTTTTAGGTAAGAAACGAAAACAGTACCAGTACCTCAGATACCTACCTGTACTTGGTAAGTCGGTAACCTCCACCCCCCCATATATAACGAACGGAATGAATCTACATTTTCCAATGCAAATTAGTTCTGAAGGTATTCTTCGTTTCCCTATATAAACCCGACACAACATTACAGGGTCTTTCCCGCGGGCCATAATTTGAATACCTCGCGACTGGCTTCATTATGTTCCACACGTAGGTAGAAAGCTCGAAAAAAGAGAAAAAGAAAAAAGCGAAAGGACTATATGCATATGATATTCTCATATATTGAAAGAAATGAGATGCTAATATAGTATTGTGCAGTCGAAAGCTAAACCGATTTTACAAGAAAATACCTAAGTGTTGAAAAACATAAATAACACAATAATATTTCGCAAGGAAACCGTGCCTTCGGACATTTTTAATTAAAAAGAATTCTTGCCATTTAATTTCATTTGAAAGGTCACATATATTTTTAAGGAATTTCATATACTCTACCAGTATGGTAAAGGTGCGCCAGTTTGTGTATTGGAATTTTTAATATCCGAAGCATTCTAATAAACCTTTTTGTCCATCTTTATTAAAAATAGGTGCCATAGTAAATGTAGCGTTTGGAAGAGCATATGGCGTTACTGAGTTCCACTTTCAACAACTGGAGTCCTCATAGTCTAATTATTATCGCAAACAGTTTCAGTATGTTAAGATTCTTAAAACGGAAAGACGATGTATCTTTAATGATTATACAGAGCCAACAATCTGGAAATTACTAAAATATCCCAAGAATAAATCCGCGAAAATCTTTGAAATTTGGTATAGAGTTAGAAAAATTTAAATTGGTTGAATTTTAATTTTCACGTCCCTGTAACTTCACTTGCTTACGAGGTGCAAGGGAAACTCAATTTTTTTTTATTCGGAAATAGGATTAGTTTCATGGTTTTGCGAATTCAATAATGTAACACATGTTTATTTTAATTTTTGGCAGAAATGTGAAAAAAACATTAACTAAGAAATTTTGATGTCAAACAAGGAACTAACGATAAGAATTTATTCTGCAGAAGGTGCTCTAAGCGCTCACCGCTCACTTCGCAGTAGTGAAGACGTCCAGTAACATTTAATAAGCAATCTCTCAAAGTGGAAATGCTTACGGCTTCATTTCTTATTAACTGTTTTGGTCTGGTCTCGTAATGTAAATATTATTTTTCAAATATTACCACAGTAAAAAATCAAGTAGGATGAAGTCAGAAGAGCTAACTGGCCACCTAATTGCTCTCTCTTGACTCTCCATCTTTGCGGAAACATGTTATCTAAATATTATCGTACATCATGTCTGAAGCGGGGCTCCATCTTATTAATTTTACGATCAAAACCACCTTCACTCAATTGCTGAAACAAAAGAATTTAGTACGAATGATACCGTGAACGTTTCTGCACACTTTGCATCGAGCCTTTCCAAACGTCGTAACTCAGTGATTGATTTCTATATAGTATATTAAGATTATACGTTTGAAAGCATCAAATAAAAACGGCCAATATTAATTTTTCAAAACACTCGGGAAGAATTGGATTTAATTATAAGATGTTGAACAGCGTCGCATTAGTACATGTGCAATCATCTACGTACATACGTATAGGAGATATAAATGCACGTTATTGAATGCACTTTGATGAGTAAATGTAAGTGACATCAGCATCCATCTATAGGGGCCTAAAGATATTGACGTTTAAATGTTAAGTTAAAGTTTTACACCAATCTGATTTTTCAGAAAATGTGAGCTTCATCAAAGTTAGATATCCGGTATTCCATACAAACCTCTTTTAACAACAAACTATGAAAGAGTATATAGCATATGCTGTCGCTTAAAATTTAGGGAGCCTGATATAAGTTGCGTCAAATTTTCTTGTTCCTTTTAAGGCCATACTTTATAGAAAAGTTTTAATAATAATATTTTCCTACAACAAAGTAAAGTAAATTGTTTTTGTGTTAGAAATTCTGAAAGTTGAGTTTATCTCGGTATTTTATTGTTAACTGCTTAATTGCTTCTTTTTTATAGATCGCATGGTAATAATAATGGAATCGGCAATGATAAGCATTTAATTTAAATTATTCTGTATACTCACCATTACTAACTCGTTACTGTCGGAATCAGGTAGTCAATTCAATTAGATGACTGATAGGATTCCTCTGCATTATAAGCGAAAAGGAAGGAAATCATTTCAAAGTTTTGTTTGCAGATTGTTTCTGAAAATAGCACTTTTTAACGGAATACGGTGTTTCTTTTACGGTTACCTTTAAAAGGAAATGTGCACCGCGCGCTGTCACTGATGTATCCTTTAAAAATTCAATTGCAAATTATTCAAACTTATATTACATAATTATTGCGAATATTGAGTTTGATATTTCGCAATAACCAAAAAATATAATGCTAAGATAGCTTAGCTTCCTCATGGTATTGATGGAATAATTCACGGCAAACGCAACAAAAGGAGAGAAAAAAAAATACACTAACACACGGAAATGTTTCTGCTTACCCGGCGTCATCAGCGTGGTTTTGAAAGTTGTGACATTAACTGTGAGGGAACAGCGATAGAAGGTAGAGATAAAAAAATACTTATTATTCGAAGGTTCGATAAATAAATAACTTTCTTCATTTTAAATAAATAACAATGCCTTTTACAAACCAGCAAACACTCCAATTTAATCTATCGTTAGTTCGAATATTTCTTTGTTTTTGTTAACTTTCTTACATCTAAATAAAACAAATACAGCAGGAGGCCGTCTTGCACCGTAGATTCCCGTTGCTTCCCGCCAGCCCCTATATTATTTTGCATGATAACGGCGAAAAAGGCGAATTTCGTAGTATACTTAGGAAATTTACTGATTTTTCTGGTGATTGGGATTTGACGTCTCGAGAACATGCAAATAATGTTAATGTCTTTAAAGGCACTCCAAAGATAATGTAAATAAAATGTAAGCTTCTATGGTTACTGTTTGCACAAAATGTAGGTAACAAACAGACCAACCGAATAGACAGACACGACAAAAGTGCAAGCTTAGAAATTCTAAAACTGTGGATTTATGTTTTACAATATTCTTTTCTTTTAACTTCTATTTCTTTATCCTATTCAAACAAAAAGAAAACGAGATCCTATTTAACGAAGTATTTGCCTATGATGGTGAACTTATGCAAAGAATTGAAAAATTGTGTTCGTTGGCTGCTTTTTGTTAAAGTAGCCAAAAAATTATTATGTTAACAAATAAATTTATTACACCAATGAATTACGTTTATCAAATTGAAACTTGTTTACTAATAAAACAAATAGACGTTTATTATAGTGATTATTGCTACTTCCAGGAGCTTCTTTAACGAAACGTTGTGTGTGCAATGTACTTTCCTCACTTACGTGGCACTGGAATGTACAATACCAAAAGCTGTATATATTGTCAGCGAAGATTATTTACAAGTATTGAATATTCAGAGCGATCTATCGGAAAGTGAAGGTTGATTTTAGGTCAGTGTATTTTATTATATTACATATTGAATTATGGACTTATTATTATTTTTAACCACTCAACGTGTATAAGATATTAAGCGCTAATATTTTCCCTATGGTTAGTGGCTAACATTTCGTTGAACAGGGCATATGTGGTCATCTCTTTGTTTGAATAGTATAAGAAAATATTGAAAAAGAAAATATTGTGAAATGTAAAAAAACGGCTCCAACCTTCTGTTTTGGTTGTGTCTGTACACCCGGTTGGTCTGTTTGTTATGCACATTTTATGTTTAATTGGACGAAAATGTTAAAATATCCTATGTGACTATTATAATTTTGGAGTTTTGGAAAAAGAAAGAAAATTTTAACATTGAAAGAAAAAACGAAGAGAATGATACGGAAAACACAAAAGAAATAAATTAAGAAATTATAAATAATTAACCGTTAAGGCCCTTGTAACTTGAAAAAGTTGACACAATGATCAAAGAAACGCTAAGCTAAATTTAAGGAAGAAAGTCGGCAAATAAGTTTTTTATTTTCTAACAATCTCCTAAAACCCCTCCAAAAAAATTGATACTTTAACATTAAATGTTTCAAAAAGAAACGCAAATCTTGACTATTTTCACCAAAATGAAAAAGATGTGCTCATCATTTTAATATTTAATACCATCTGCGAAAAGTCTGTGTACGCTAGCTATTCCATTTCCCGATTATGTATCCTCTGAGTGTAAAGTATATTCATCTTCCAAGAATTCTGGAATCAAAACATGTAACAAATTAATTGAACAGCGAATTCTTGAAATTATAAACAAACAAACTCTGCTGCTGGTAATGGCCAACTGTGGGACTGAATTTCGGGTTATAAATATAACATTTATGACAAAATGTACGCCTCTACCAAAAATAAATTTAGAGCCTCATCTACACGAACAAATAAGTGTCTAAAAGTTACTTCCAGGGAGTATATTTGCCCGTGCAAATACAGTGTCGGATAATGAACTTGCTGCTGATGTACCCGTGCAAATAGATGGTAGACCCTCTGTGACCTGAAAGTTCTCCAACTTAGATGATTTTAATACATACCGTGAACAGAATTAATACGAAAAATAATGTACAGATAATTTCTCAAGCACCACTATATTAATTCAATCAGAAAAGGATTCCTGAATTCTTCGGGGTATTCTCTGGCACGCTAATCAGACAAGGGAAAGTATGCATATGACCCTCTTACATATGCAGATACATCTTTCTTGACAAAAAATTCTGCACACCGCGATCATGCGTGTGTGGTTTATGTCGTAGTATAAAGAGCAGATGGCGCTGTGTCTAACATCGCAAGACTCAAAAGGTATCTACTCAAGCGTCATATTTCTCCAAAGTCCACGATAGTGATCGGGACTCTCGTCAGGGCGGCACCGGGCTCCGGGACTATTGATCCCGGATTTTGCCCCGTGTTGCACCCCACTTTTCTGGCACAGAGTCACTCTCGTGCCGAAGCGAGACTAACCCCTTTCTCATCGAAAGCGTAGCGCGAACGTTGTTAATGCTGGTAAAGCCTCGAGGCTATGTTTTCAGAAAATAAAAACATTTACTTAGCGAATACCAAGTACAGAAACGTTGCTTGTTATTAAAATGTAAACAATATTAAATGAATTAGAAATAATTGCTTTATGTTATGATTTTTGTTTCAACTTTAGACGTTGTGAATATTACTATTATTGGAAATACATATTTGATATTCTTTATATTTAAAAAAGAGCAAACAACAATTTTCTATAGTTATTTGCTGAGCTAAGCAAGCATCATTTGGCGATATGGCTACAAATGTAAGGAACATTATACAATTAAAAATATATTTTGGTGATTTATGTATTTGCGTCTCGTGATTATTCACTAAAAATGAAATTTTGTGTATTTAATCGGGCACCTCCATCGTAATGATGCTACTGGAAGAATGTAGACTTTTAATAACCATTTAATTCTGATATTTCGAGAACAGATGCAGTTTTGCGTGATTCCTTAAAATACAATATTTTCATACATTCTGCAACGCCGCCCTGTACTTTGTTATTTTAAATTGAATTATAGAAACATTGTGGTGCCAATTTTAAGTTGGGCTTTTTTTTTGCTCAAGTGTTATTTAGCATTCCTCAAATAAAAATAGATTTAACACATGGAGAAATAAAAATCCACAATGCAGATGCTATAAGCGTCAAAACAGCGGTAGGAGCTATGGCCGTGCCTGCCATTTACAACAAAATCTCATGGTTATGGAGAGAGTTCGAAATTGAGGGCTTCTTATCACCAATTTTTTTCGATTTTGCTATTCAAAAGGAAATCTTTGTAGCATATTGTTTATTCCTGAAGACCTCTCATGCCTACATAAAGTCTGCTGTTTGGTAGATGTACAAGATACACAAACTGTGTGATGCATATACGTAATTCGAAATAGTGGACATAGTGTGATTGCGGGAAGAGCGTGATAACTGGAGGAAAATTATCAACACTCGTTTGATACTCTCAAAGATTTAATAGCGAAAGGTATAAATGCGATAATATTATAGCAACGAAAATGTTCGAACAAATGCTCAATTTATATTTTTGATTTGTTTTTAATGTCAATTTCGATTTGAGCACGGGTAATAGTAACTTTGTTATTTAAACTGCAACATCCTGTTTAGTTTTATAGATTTAGAAACGGTAACGGAATCTTTTCTTTTCTTAAATCAAATAAACCTTCGATGTACATTTTAGCTTTACTAAGTTGCAAAAATTAAATAAAAGCAAATAATAACTCGATGAATGCAGCAAATACGTAAAAATATGAAGGCTGTTCGACCAAAATTACAAATTGGCGTCTCGGAGTATTTTTATTGACTTAAAGTTGCTAGAATTTTATTGGATTTATTCCTTTCATGAATTCTCACAATTTGAAAGCAATTCACGCAAGTAGCGGAAGCGAAATCGAGTGACGGAGCCCATACAAAATTACTACATAAGGAATGTGTTTTTAAAATCTGAAGCTTTAGGTTTTGAAGTATAAGACAATAGTTGATGGCTACCGTTAGCTTCTGTGAGCATAAACATATTTCTACAATTAGAACATTCACTGCATATGGAGTTCATTGCACATATTAGCACTTATTTTAGTTTACTATAAATTTAAGAATTGTCTTATTTTTCCTTTAATTAGAATTTATCTGGACAGTCTGGGCGATGGTGAGAAAGGTATAAGCTATTTATGACCTATCTAAGGCCTTTGACTTGGTTAGCAACGTATTACTCAAATTGTACTCACAGGATTTAAGTGGCACTATACATAACCGGTTTACATCTTATCTGTCCAAGAGTAAACAAGTGGCTGTGATCAGTACCAATAACTCTGGATAATCTCCTTGAAAATCAGGAGTGCCATAGGAATCGATTTTGAGACCATTATTCTTTGTATTATTTTTCAACGATCTACGCTACTGCATGGATCGTAATAATAATTTAGGATCAATATGCAGTGGCGTGGCTACAAGTATGGATGATTTACGGGTGTATACACAACGTATTAGATTAATTTGTTGAATGATTTGCTGTTAATGACTTTAAAGTAGGCAATAGTATAACGGCATTTGTTGATTTCACACCGATGAAGAGACTGCCTGAACGAAATCATATATAACAAATTCGTAAATCGAATGATTCAGCGGTTAACGTTTGCGAAATTTCTTGGCTTATCTACTTAAAACGGCCAACGCACATTGATTCTTTATTAAGTAAGTTGCTACAGACACGATATGTGATTTATCGATTGAAAGACGTAGCAAGTTTAGATATTTACAAGAAAGAGTAATTGGCATGATATCAATTGTGTCGCGGCATTATTCGTGCCGCAATTTGTTTAAAAGCATCAATATTATATCACTATCCACCCTCTATTTTGGTGAAGTCATCGTTTTATTAACTACATAATTAAATATCTTAATGAATCTGATTTAAAACATAGCCGGCGTTTCTCTCTGAATTGCATTGAGCTTCTTCTAGGCTTTAGCATGTCGCTGAAGATTACTCAATGAATACGACGGCACCAGCTTTTTCTTTTCGAGAAGTAAGGAAACGTTTGCAAAGAAGATTTGGAAATAGGTGGATTGGTCGTGGGAGACTAATACCATGGCCAGCTCGTAGTCCCATTATGATTTTTCATGTTGGGATTTATGAAAAATGAAGTGTTTGTTAAAAAAAAAAATAATAGAGAGCAGTTATGGAACAAAATTATGGCGTCTACCGATAGATTCCATAATAATCCAGATATACATCAAAGATGCCGCCACAAATTAACTCAAAAATTGGAAAAGTGTTCCCAAAACTAAGGCCATCAATTTGAATACCATCTTTAGAGGGCAGTACCTTATAATTTTTTAAACTTAATCATTCTTTTTCTTTGTTATGTTATATTTTTATTTTTAATGCTCACATCGACCAAGTGGCGATTTCTGTTGTTGTGATATTAAAGAAAGGAATTGTTTTATGGTCCTCTATCGCGTGGAACAATGCACTTTAGTATTTTTCAATGTCACCTGTTTAACAGCGTACTCTTTACTTAGCTTACTTCAATTAATTATAATTATGTTTGGACATGTATGGCTTATCCTACTTCTATCGTAGTTGTAGAAGTGTAATTATAATCTTTGGCTAAATACAGGGTATATCACGAAACTCGTTAGTTAAAAGTTTTAATGATGTTATTACGAATGAACTTCTGACATTTTGGAATAGGTAGTTATAGCATGGGACTTATTAATTTAAAATGTTTAAAACATCTCTGGTTGAATCGAAAGTTCTTTCGTTTTAAATGCAATGGTATACTTTTTACCAACTTAACCGAATGTACACCTGGCATGTCAACAGTTTGTTTTAGGGCACCTTACTCTCAAAGCCAATTGCTTTCGAGATATTTACGATCGTGTTGAAATTTTACCATTTGCACTGCTCTCTTTCAAGTTAGGTATTTAAGAATATAATGGAGTATAAGGTATCCACTTTTATGGAACGAAATGGAACGTCTTGGCGTACCACATCGTTATTAAACTTTATACAGGATGTTCATAAACTGTTTACATATATACTGATATCTTAAAACAGAAAACAAGTTTCGTGAAATGCCCTGTATACTATTATCATTATTATACAATTCAATAACTGATTGAAAGCACCATTTAAATAAATATATAATTTTAAATTGTAAATAACACTAACGTTCAAAATAATGACAAAATCGGTCCTAGGTACGACAAATCAAAATACTTTATAACAACAAAAGCCAATAAGCCATTTTAAGCAATAAGTTCCTAGCTTATGTACCTTTAAAATATCAAAAAGCTATATTGTCGTTACTCGCTAATTTCACGAAGGAATCGCTTCCAGTCGTATTGATAAACAACTGAGATTAACTTCGTCTGGACGAACTAATCCTACAAAAACGTGCAACAATAACCGATACCAAAACAATCCTAGTCACTGACTTGACGTTGCGAGATAGCCAAAACAGTGACAAACGTATTTCTCAATTTACGATGTCTTATTGAACGTGTTTACAAATTATCTAGTTACGCAGCAATACTGACAAATAAGGACAACAATTTAAACCTTCAACGTCCCTAATTTCTGTTGTTATATCTTCTGGGAATTTTCATAGCTTAGGTCGCGTACGTGCGCTTACATTATACTTACATACATACCTAATATAAGTAACTTATATCATGAATATTCATATAACATAAATTGTAATCTAAGACTAAATTCTAAATAACATATTTTGAATGTAGAGCAAGATAAATATTCAATACAATATCAGCACCGCCAAATTTTATCTACATTCTGGTTTACATAAACACATTACCTTCAAAACGACCACTTCTGTTTGTAGCAATTCACGCCTAACAACACAGTCCGTTAAGAAATGAATTTCTTGTTGGATAACTTAGTTTACTTTACGTTTACTTCATATTTTGGAAACATCATTTGGCTGTATAGATAATTATGAGGTGCCCTTAATGAACTTGTGGATAAGCGTAACTATTAAACCATTTACACTAATTACATAGACATTCACGTCATAATTATGACAAAGATGTTAATATTCTGACCTTAATCTGTGTAACGATAGAAAGCCGTGAGGTGACGGTAAAATTATGCAAGGATGCTCAATGTGTAAATTCGTCATGCAGTAGCCCGAGACTTTTCGCTAACACACATATTAATCAACACATAAGTGGCACTTGTAAAGGATATCGTTTCTAAGAAGTAGGGATAGTAAATGCATGTTTAGTTTTAGAAAAAGTTTTTTTTTCTCACTTCATTCGGTCACCGGTTGATGATGAGGACCATTCGTGTCCTCGAAACGGCCGTCCCGGACTAATTATTATATTACTATATAATAAATTAAACTTGTGTGGTGCGGAGGGTGCCGATACTTATGTGTTGTTTACCATACTACGCCACAGTCCTTGCTATCATTATTTATCATTATTTTACACATATTAATATATAATAAAAAAAAAGTAAATTCGAGGTATACAAGATGAACCAACGAAACGATTACATATCAAAGTTGTCTTCGTTTCCGAATCTGGTTGGCATTACGCAAGGATCACCACGGAGTCCTGAACTGTTCCTTGTATACACGAGCGATATTCCAAGACACCCCGAGGTTAGGATGCGATGGTTGGAAGAATACCATTAAAGGTAAACAAAAGAAAAGGCATGGCAATTTGTTTCTCGTGGAAAAGGTCGGGTCCTCACATTGATTACGTTGGCTACGAAACTCGTTAATCGCCCTTCTAGATCGGAAGGCACTATAGATGTGAAAAGTAAATTAATAGGATACGAGACATGCTTTAAACCTATCATGACGCATGGAGCAATGAAATCTGATCAACTTTAGCTAGAATCCACGCAAATAAATTAGAAACACTTCAAAACAAGGTGTCATTACCGCAACATCATGGTACGTGAGGAGCTAGCAGTATCATGATAAGTTGGGAGTGTCGAAAGTCACTTGTTCTATAAGTTGCTCTTGGGGACCTGGGAACGGGCACAAATCTCTGGCAATCCCCTAGTGATTGTCGTGTTGCTAATTTACTAAAACCATATGGAAAGGGTGGAGCAGCCCTGTAAAAGAGAGAGAAAACACTTATTCTATTTTTAAGAAGTGATGTTGATTAGGAACTAAATTTTTATTCGGCTTTTAAGTCTGTTTAAAGATAAACTCTTTATTTTGGGTTTGTATATTTTATCGGTCGTTTCTTGGCTACGTATATTGATTTATTATCAACATTTTCAAGCCTTCCATTGTTATCTTCCTTTCCTTGTGTAATCCTACATTTTTCGCTAATTGGTCGTCGTGTCTTTAAGATAATCGTACTCAAATGAATCCTTGTTGTATGTCGTTTTGTTCATGACGCCAAAAAAAGAGGTCTTAGAGTTAAAGCTTCTCTTTAAACAGACAGAAAAACCCAAATAAAAAATTAGTTCCTAATTTAAGAAGTGACATCTCATCGCAGACCAACATCAGTCGATGAGACGGAGGCCGACTCCGAAGGTTAAGAGAGCTCAAAGACCTATTTTCATACTATTTTAATTCTAAATTTAATATAGACCATTGTGCGCCAATAGGACCACTACGAAATAATAAAGAGAATGAAATTCTACGATCATGACCCTTCACGGCATTTACTAATACATTTGAAAACATTGACTCACAAATTAGGTGTAATTATGGAGTATTTTTACTAATTTAAATCTGCTAACTACTTAATAGTATTAATTGATTAACATACATTCAACATGAAACATTAGAAGATGATAGATGTGAAGCAATTTTACGTATTCACGTCAATTTCAATACCAATTTCGTAGGGTGAGATGTAACCGTAGAACCTGGACAAGAACCGCTACAGCGTGAAGCTTAATCCTTTGAAAAATAGATACATTTGCATAAAACGGTCGGGCTATTCTCCAATATGGCGTCGTTGTATTTCCATTAGCTACAAAGTTATTTCTTTTAATATCGGAGTGTTACCGGGGTGGTTTAGTGAAATTCACGTTAAGCGGGTTTATTGATTTCGGAAATTGTATACCGAATTGCACTATTAGCTTAAGTGCCTCGTTTCTCATATGGGATCGCCTCGTTCTTATATATTCACATGCCGACGATGAGCTTTTCGAATCGTGATATGTCCGAAGCAATGAACTTGGGTCTACGTGGGTGCATCAATTTCGCAACCGAGCTATGTAAATGTATTGAAATTAAGTTGCAAAAGTCAGATTTAAAAAACTTTTTAACCAATCCATAGAAGATAATACACCTTCTTTATTAATTATCTTCAAAGCTGAGAACATTTTTTTAAAGACATATATTGAACAATTTTGAAATATAAATCAAGATTTAAAAAAGACGTGATACATCCAATTTGATATCGTTTATCCACTAATTTCTTGCTGAGTGGACTAAATGTCCTCGTCATAGTACGTTCGTCAGGACAATAAAATGCAAAGTAAGTAGTTCTATCATGTTTCCAGATGTGGCGCGAGGATATATTTCTGGATAGTGAATTAGGTTAGTCACTTCAATATGTCACTTCAATACGTATATATATTTATATATTAAAGAAGAGTAAGCCAAGTTTCGAACCATGCGCGACACCAGTAGTTAAGTAGAAAAGTCTGCATTCAAAGCCATTAAAATAAACATGATTAATTCTGCGCAGAAGATATGAATTTTGATTAAATTTAAGGAAATCTTCACCGATGCTGAAAAACTCTGTTTTTCCAACCTGAGGTGGAACGCATCTGGAAAGTCGGTGTAAATAACATCCAGTTGGCCACACCCAACGACAATTTTAGCTATTGTTTGGGAAATTTTCACAAGGTCTGTTGCTGTAGACATAAGTCCATGCTGCGGTGTAGAAAGATATGATCTCGTCCTGCGGGAGATGCGTTTATAGCTTAAAAATACAGACTTTAGCAAAGCAACAAGTTTGTACTTGATGTTGAAATTATCATCCATTTTAAATACTGGCGAAATTCTAGCCACTTTCCACGTATCAGGAAAAGTAGACCGGCTTAGAGCTAGACTAAAGATCATAGAGAAACGAAGCGTAGTCCAAGGAAACTAGGAATGTTATCGTCACCAGCTGATAATTTGTTTTTCAAACCTTCTACACATTGTATATTTTCCAAAACATAATCGCGGGAAACTAGAGACTATGATTGGTAGATCACAGTCCAAACAGATCATCATAAAATAAGATTAATATCCACCATATTAAATGTTGCCATAATAGTAAGTGCATAACAAATACACAAATCTTCAAAAGGTATTCCTATTGCCATAGATTTCTACATTTAGCCGCCTATATTCCACCCTCCCCGTAATTTTAACCATCTCTGTTATTCTTTGGTCATATCCTGGTACTTTCATATAAGTTTTAATTTTACCTCTTCTAACGTTCCTGCAGCAATTACCTTTCTATATTATCACCCAATTCTGCAACGTGACTCTTCATCGTATTTAATTATACCGTGCATCGTTTCTGGAATACATAGTAATAATAGTAAATGAAATATTTGCTGTAGATGACGAAGTATGCAAGTAAATAGAAACATAGAAGTTTTAGCATTTCCCAGGTATTTAATTAAAATTATATTTTTTAATTAATTTAATTATGTGTCTAACTCAAAGTCCTATACGTAGCAACCATTTAATTAATGAATTCATGGAAGTAGTTCTGCTTCTGTTTCGCATTGAAAGTAAATAATTTCAGTATTTCGAGTACGTTTTGTTACTTATTTTTTCCAATTAATTTTAGCAACAAACCGAGTTTGGATCTAGGATGAGTACAATTAAAATACAAATTGTGCACAAGAATACACCTTTGCATACATACACAGGATTCCGTCGATTATAATAAGAGGAACGCTGATAGCACGCCCACCAGCAATATCCAGGCGCAACTGCAACTCAATTCCGACCAACTTCGTAAAACGGGTAACGCTAGTCATTGATTTATTTACCGCTCTTATGTGCTCACATACATGAAGATCTACGGTACATTCTGTCTCTTCTTTAGCCCGCGTATTTATGACTTTGACTGTCACTGTCTTTCTACTGCTATATTTATTGGATTTATGGTATCGAGAGATTGCTTTCCAGAGCGGATTCGGATATTCCTATTTGGGAAAAAGAAAGACGCACGTGTGAGATACGGTGTTGCGGTAATCGCAAGATAGACAACTTACAAGCGTATTTTCAAATAGAAATGTCAATAGGTTTAGAGGTGTGCTCTAAGGGATCATTCAAATTGTATCTGCTATTTTGGATTTCACTAAATACGTGGAAGAGAAACATTTGAATGGGATTTCTCTGGTTCTGCTATGGTAGCTAGTACTAGTAACAACACAGAATGGGACTTGAATTAGGTATTCCTTTTTGTTTTAAAAACATGTATCGTATTGTAATGTTCTAAAGTACGACAATTAATTAATTAATTAATTAACATGCGTTAGTTTAAGTAATTAATCAACTGTTAAAACGTCATATTAAAAACAGAGAATATGTTCACACTTATACAAGAAGTCAGTGTGTATTTAAATGGAAATATTATTTACGGCTAACTTCCAATATATTACCTACGTTTATCGGTAGCACAAGTGATCGCTTTTACATTTTTACATGAACAACGAAGAGCAAAGAAGCAAGTTTCGTGGGATAAATCATTTTATTATCTTTTCAAAATATTCCCTATTATGATGTATAGACTTTTGGATGCATTCGAACCAATTCTTGAAACATTATTTTCTACTCTGAAGTGGGTACCTTCATAACATGGTTTTTAAAGGGTTCAATAGCTCCTTGAGGTGATAAAAGTGGCTGTTCACACATTTTTTGTTTGACATCCGGGAAGAGAAGTCGTTGGCCGCTAAATCAGGTGAATACAGTCAATGAGATAGTGATTCAATGTTTCTCTTCTTCGAATAATCAATTGTTTGACGTGCCGTGTGAGAGTTGGTATTGTCATAATGAAAGATGGTGCTAAGTTATTGATCGTTTTTCCTGAATTCATCGACGACTTCTGGTAAACAAATTGTTGTGTACCACTCAATATCCATCCTGCAATGCAGTGCTTGTGACATGTTCAGTACAACGAAAGAAACAAACAATCATTTTCTTGGAGCGAACAACTTTTGTTGTGATATGAAAAACTATCGATCTATTTCTACTATCAATAACTTAGTCAAGGTCTTTGAAGCCGTTTCTTACGCTCTATCCATTGCTTCAAATTACATTTCAATTGATCAGCATGGTTTCGCTGAAAGAAGATCAACTATTCCAAATCTAGCCATCTTTACGCAGTACACTCTGAACACGCTAGATGCCTACGCACAATTCGACACCATATATAGTCATATCTCCAAGGTCATTGACCGCATTAACCACCTGCTATTGCTAAAATAACGGGAGACATTTGGCTTTAGCAATGCTTTAATTTCGATGTTTTCTTCGTATTTGACTAATCAAATCCAGTATATATGCTGCGATGATTATAAATCTCAATTGTTTCATGTTATACCCGGAGTACTACATGGTTCTAATCTAGGTTCCTGTGTTTTTACTATTTATAAATGACATAGCAGGACATATCAACTGTCTTGCCAATGATTTGATCTCCAAGTCAAGTCAGAAGGAGAATATATTCACATACAGAGTAAAATGAATATGATTGCAAGGTGGTATACAGCTAACTATCTGCCCTTAAACACTGCCAATTGCAAAATTGTAACCTACACTATGAAGCCGATCCCATAATCCAGTACTTTTCCATCCATTAATAGATGCAGAATGTCGCGATGGAATAGTGAAATCGATTACACATTTCAAACACTATTCGTTCGTCGCAGGGACGACCCCTGCTTGATTGAAATCCTCTTGCATTGTTCCCAAATGTAGAAAAATTTCAAAAAGCCGATGAATTGTAGCCCAACTGCTTTATATTCTATTTTTTCGAATATTTTTGAGTATGCAGTGCTAAACCGCCTGATTTCTTGCAAGAGAACTGTGTTCTGCAGTGCTTTTAATAGGGATTTAGAAAAAACCTTTTCACCATATTACTTCTGTGAAAGCGTAAATTATATTGAAACTGATGTATAACTGACTTGCTTCGTCAGTAAATTGTGTAGATATGGTGTCAAAGGTAACCATAGCAGCTAATTGGTTTGCATCCTATGTGCAAATAAACTGCAAACGAACCATAAGTGGAAAGTTTCGATCGATCCTGTTGCCGACATCCATGAGAGTACCACAAAGTTCAATTTTGGGTCCAGTACCATTTATTCTTTTTATTAGTGACATAGTACAGTTCTTGGAAGATTTTGTGATTGTGATGATGATGTATATGGAACTGTGAAGGGTAGAGAAAATCCTCTTAACACTTTCTTGGGAGTAAATAATTGGTTTACAACGAATGGTTTATTTCTCAACAATTCCAATTGTCCTACATTTAGAAATACACCCAACAAAAGCAGCACGCATCTAAATATCTCTTTAAAGACGTAGGTGTCCACCAGCAGATTTCTTGCTTTGATCTTGATCATCGTTTGTTGTAGGAAACTCACTATATGTATCGACATGTTCCCATCTCGACTTTCCGCGTCGGGACGATCATTCTCGTAAATCTGTCTAATATACCAGGCTAAAAACATTCTGATTTAAAAAATTAAACAATCAGAGAGACCAAGTATTCTAAAAGATAATAATTGGTCTCCTAATTGTATGAACCTAGTAAATATATAAATAATGGGCATTCGTGCATCTACTTCTAATCTTGATTGGATAATTGGTTAATCCTGACATTGTATGAAAGTTTTAAGGTTCTTTTTTGATAAATAGTAAAGTTTTATGTTTATTATGGATCCGCTGTCCGAAATAAAATGTCTGCTTTGCACATCATAGTTAAATGTTTCTATTAGTGCAAACACAGGCTACAATTGGTAATTTTGCTTGACTGATTGCGCAAGATGTAATCTACTCCATGGTGTATATTTCAGTTTGGCGAACACTAAAATGCAAAATACACGTACGTATATGTTTAACACTCATCGCTAATGAACCAACACGCCTAAAAATCAAATATGGCGACATTGTTTGCTTTTAATTATTTTTAACAATCAAGTCCACGTTTGAATGTCCTCGAATTTTCAACTAGCTGTTATTCCTTGAAGTTATACGATGTGAGCACTTTTTAACGATAATTATTTGTTGCTTATGTTAACATAATAAAGAGAGCAAACAAATCAAAATTATCGGTAACTTCCACGCCACACAAGTTTAATTAATTAATGCGGGACGGCCGTTTCGAGGATACAAGAGGTGACCGGTGACCGATTCAATCACCGCTGTTTAATATTATTATTGTTAAGCTAATGTTTGCTCCACCTTAGGAGACCAGAATTTATTAAATTTGATTTTGAAAGGCTGTAAAATGTTGATGATTGTGACTAGACAACATTCTTCACTCCAACATATTTGTGACACGATTCTCATTTAAAATTTGTATTAAATAAATTAAATTTCAAATTCTTTAAACAGATGACGATACGCGTTTACTCCACCTGATTAAAATAAGTACAAATAGCGCACCACATTAATATATCATCATTTTCTAAATTGTATTTTGAAATTGGTAATTTCGAAAGCGGCCGAAACGTTGTTATTCTTACCTAACAGAATTGATTTTATTTATATATTTTACCGAATATATTTATTTAAAAATTATATTATTGTGTTATTCACCCCTGTAGATAACGCGTATTTTTCGTGGTAGTTTCCCACTATATCTATATATGGTGTGGAAGGCTGGTTTCAGTAAAAAATTGATTTTTTCGCTCACCCGCTCTTTTTCTGCGACTCGTGATTGGTGCAAAATGACTAGAGCAACGACATTTTGAGGAAATGTAAGTCGAAATTAAAGGAAAGTCTTAGCGGCGAAGGCAAGGAAACGTGTGACCAGCGTCCCAGCAACGGCGGTTGGCTGCAGCAATCTGCAACTAAAATCAGAAAAAGAATAATCATATCTTTATCCTTATAGGATCCTTAAAGGAATATATGTGTGTTGAAGTTTCATCAGTTTCATTCAGTTATAAATATTGCTAAGGAGCTAATCGCCTTCGCCGGGGAATCAGGGTCACCATTTCCAGCCTACAAGTCATTGCTAGAGATTCCGCGGCTTTCAGGTTAAATTGCACATTATTTTTTATTCATCGTTTGCTCTATGTTAATCTGTTGCTTTAAGTTACCTAAATTGCATTTTTTGATTACTGTAAATTCTAGTTACTTGTTATAATTAATATTCAGTTCAATATTATTTTCGGGAGTCCCATTTTTGTGCATTAAATCTTATTTTCATATATTCTTTCTTGATTTATATTTATTGTTATTAAATGCTATTTGCCCCGCTTCAACACATTTTTAATAAAGCTTTATTGATATTTGAAACCAATTCTTTTATTTATTTGTACTTAACCACTATTATTTCCTTAGAACCGGACGACCTGAGCTTCGTACTACGAATTATTTACTAAGAGTCTCATGTAAGAAAAATAAGTAGTCACAATCGAAAAATATAATAAGCTTTTACTTCTTGCACAGCTGTTGCAAGATTATCAGTTTTTGTAATTTCTTCCCATTGTAACATTGATTAATTTTGATTGCTGGAGAGAAAATAAAAGTAATTGAATAAAAAATGGTAACAGAATGCAGAAATAATTTTACGTGTATTAAAGGGGAAAATTCAGATTAGTTTGCACCTGCGCCGCAGAAGGGTAAGTCCAAACTCGTCCACACTTTCCCCACTGCAATAATTCGCGCTTGGCCTACTCATGGTAGTACGTTCTAAAAGACCATGCAGCATAAATAAAATTGGACAAACACCTTCAAGAGTCCCAGGTTACCTTAAAAAGGAACAAGAAACAATGTTGGCTGTTGAACTTTGCGCCGCTACTTCAATCAGCAGGCAAGGATGATTTATGCGGGTTGCTTCCCACGCTAGCACATCTTAGCGTCAGGTTGATTTTTCAAGTTCTTCAAACCTCTGATTTTGGATGTGATAGAGCCACTATGCAGTTGTTCCAGCGCTTATCCAACATTACGTTATTTGTTCTTTAATAATAGGAAACAAATACCACGTATATTTTTCATATTTAATGTTTTGATTAGGAAAATATTTTCTTAAATGGAGCACCTTTCTGTTTTTCCGCTCGTAAACAAGGAACAATACCCTAGCACTTAAATCGCTAGAAATATGGGAACTACTGCAAAACGAACTAAACATTTGCATTTTATGATTATACAACTTTTACTCGCCATTTAACGTATATTGTGTTCGTCGAGTTTATTCACTTCACAGTAAAATTTCAGTAACTATCTCACAGATGAATATTCATTTCAGTTATTATGCTACTATTCTGCACTAAGTTAGCGGATGAAGGGTAGTTAACATCAGCGTAAATACGGCGGCTATAATCCAATATAAATTTTATATTTTGCAGTAGGTAGGAGACATTATTTATGGATCACTTCAGGATTAAATGCAATAAAAGCCTAAAGTAATCATAGTTTCATTGAGATTATGAAAGATGTAGTATAACGATGTTTAATTACAGCTGGAAATTGTAAAAGTATATGGCTATTAGCATTCACGTACGCAAAGTTAAAATAGAATTTAACACAACAATGTTCTGCGAAGACCTACAACTGTAATTTACCGGAGAACAAAATGGTGGGCGCAGGAGCGATTTTTACAAAGATCCTAATTAGATTATTACATAAATTAGTAACATGCAAAAAAATAGCTTTGTCTTAAAGGGCTTCAAATTTCCTTACATCGACCACGCATAACGTTGACTTTTGTAAGTATAGGATAATTTATCACAAAATGATAAACATATTTATAACATTGTCTATTGGTGGCATCAATTAATGTTAATCACATTTAAAGTAAGTAAAGGGTTCGTTTAAGATGATTGGTTTTGATTGCACATTAAAGCACAGAAGCAATTTAAAAACACATCTGGTATAACAACTTCTACTCCTTCCAAATGCGAAAACCAGAACGGTATCAGTTGAACAAGAATAAAGAATGCGAATGAAAGTACTTTTGTGATTAACTGATTAGCTGATTCTTCCATATTTTACGACTTATTTAAGTAGTTTACTGAATCCTTGATAAGTACATGGCTTTTACTTCTTCTTTTAAGCATTTTCGAGAGCGAGTTGCTGCAAAATACTCCAAAACAATTATTTCATCATTTCCTTCAGCATAATTCAGATCTCTATTCATGTTTTCAGGTTATCAAACTTCATAACTTACTAACGAATTTAAAAATTTAAAAATTTCTTGTAATGTAATGGTCTTGCACCAAAGTACAAGTTACAGTAAAAGTTTGCAGCTTCTCTGAAGTTATTTGACAAGGAATAACATCATACCGACTTTCTGCAAGCCATTAGACCTAACCCAAAACGCAGCAATATTTGTAGGCTAAGTGGTGGCAGCGCCGGGCTGCATAAAAGTAATAGCCAAGCAAGAAGCTAATTATCATCGATCTGTTACTGAATATTCAAACAGTCAAGTAGTCCTGAAAACACAGGCCTCCACAAAAGTAAAGTCGAAACTGGTATGAAGCTGAATGAACGGACGTAGCATGTTGGCTAATAGAACCAAGGCGACTCAAGTCTCGGTACCAGGATATGGGGCTGCAAAGAAAACGTCAAATAAGACAAACTATCCCGAGTAAACTTGACAGTTTCTAACAAAGACGCAAGGACTTCCGTAGGCAGCATCGCAAATCGGAAACAAGTCAGACAATCTTTCATTTGACACTACTAAGTCCATTAATATAATAGTACGCCTGATAATTGGACGAACAACTGTAGCTTGTATAGATCAATCCCTCCATTCCAGGGTGTTTTATTCGCTAAATATATTTGGAATATCGTACGCTAATCCAAGTGGAAAGTGAAGTAAACGCCTTTTTACCTCAATGTTCAACTTAGGTAACTTCCTTCATTAAACACATATCGAAAAATTTAATTTGGTCTTAGTAGTTTTTCCCAAACGAAATACCACTATTTAATGAATCGTTAAGTTAGTAAGTATCCATGGCATTTGGTGTCGACGGTAGACAGTAAACCCTAGAATAATATTACAGTCAGCGAAAAAAATTGTAATTTGAAATTATTTAAGTTATACGTAACTTTATATCAAGAATAATAAGGATTTTTAAATAGAAATTGTTTTCATAAGTTAGTATTGGTTGAAAATTGACAAATGCTATCGATAGCAGATGAGCAACACAATAAGGCAATCGAGGATTCTAGCACTTAGACAGAGGCGAGTAGTATTTGAAACTAGTATAACTTTTGAAGTTGGTAATTAAAAAACTATATCAAAGAGTAATTTTCATTATCTCAGGTCATTTAGAAATACGCGGTGCTTATTTGCCTGGTGCACTTAAATAGAAACGGTGCCATAGACATCAAAGTGAAAGATATTTTAATCAGAATACAACGTCAACGTTTGTGAATCTATTGGATACAATTGCTCTCAATAAAGTTATAAATCTTCTTGGTCTTATCTCGAACGTATTCGAGAAACCTATCGCACATTACGAATGACAAATATAAATTTCGAAGTATAAAATCATAAAGAATTGCGATGATTGAATGCTATCTAGAAGGGTTGACACATGGTCTAACCAAGTATCCGAACGAGAAACTACTATTTTGCTGTTCTACAATGTCCGACCAACGACATTCGGAAAAGGAACCAGTATGGGGAGGTAATAAATAACGGCAGCTTCTCCCTTTTGACGCTTCTTGTGTTTACAACCAAGAATATGCAATAAATATCAATAGTTGTGTATTGATTGCCCGGCGGAAATAAGATTCCTCTTCTAGATGTTTCCATCTCGCTCGCATTTTGCGAAAATGCGAAAAATATAGTTTACGATCTTTGTTTTATTGCCTTTCTTGTACAAGAGATATCTTTTCTGGCTCGATCGGGACGTATAGCTTTTGCGGAATCAAACACCGAAAGGCTCCTGGTAGACCAATAAAGCGAGTTCGCATATATTGGCTATTTATTGCCATTTCCCTTTATTAAATATTAAATGACTGGGAAATCCCCGGTTTATTTTGCCAGGGCTATATTAACATATAAAATTAATACGGCCAGATAAAATATGCTTGAATGTCGGTTTCCAAGGAACGGTGCATTACGCTTCGACTGTTATTTTAGCGGGAATACGACGCAGCACTTGATTATGTCATAAAATGTTAATGTTTGAATGATATTAATATGATAAAAACTGCTTTGAACAATAATGCTTTCTGGAACTGCATTAGTATTAGTATTAATATTATTGGGCAGAGGCAGAGAAGCCTTTGGTCACTGCGATCTCAATAGATCTATTGTAACAAAATGCCCTTATAAATATTCCGTTTCGTCCCTCAGTTCAGTAGATGTCAGGAACAGTTTACTGAAATGTTGTCGTCGAGTGCGACTGATAACAACACAGTTACATAAATTGTGTTCTGCCTTCTCTAGATCTTCTAGACATAGACGACATATTTGATCCTCAACTTTTCCTAAATTGAATAGGTGATATTTTAGGGCTGCATGAACGATAGCACTATTCTTGCTGTCTTGAGCGAGCCTGATATGAATGCTTTCGAATTTTTTTGTCTTTGTCATTTTTGTCTTGGAACATTGCCCCAGTAGGAGGTCTTTTTATCGTCCTCCCATACTTTTATTACTTGCTTTATGTGGCTCTCTTGTAGGCCATAGAAGGGGTCAGGACCAATAAGGGGCGTATTGGATGCTTCCCTAGCCAGCTTGTCTGCCTTTTCATTGCATTCGATCCCTTGATGGCTTGGGACCCATCGCAGGGTAACCTGGTTTTTATGTCCCAGTTTTTTTAAATTATGTGTACATTCTTGAATCAGACCAGACTCGTATCAGTAGGCCCTGATAGCCTTTAGAACTGCCTGATTGTCACTGAATACAGTTATGGTTGCGCCTCATATCCCTGTCTCGGGGTTCTTTAAGACGCACAAGTTCAAAGCAGAAATCTCTGCTTGAAATATGTAAGTGTGGAGTCCCGTAGGCATTTTAAGGTGGTAGTTAGGCCCACTAATGCCTATACAGGTTCCAACATCTTCTATTCTTGAGCCGTCCGTGCCCCATCCCAGGATACCTCTTTTACATTGAGGCTGCCTGGATGCACATTCCCGCCTTTCAATGATCACCTTGTAAGGCTGATCAAAATTATATTGCATAGATATCCTCTTCTAGATCTAGATATGCCTCTTGCAATATGCAATATACATCAGGTAATGTATGTTAGGATCTTCAAGGATTCTCAGATGCCTTCTAAGATCCCCAGGTTGCAATTCCTTCATTCTGCTTAACATGAGGGCACTCAGTATAGCCTGCTTCTGAATGTGGATGTGAAGTGGCGTTAGGCCCAGAAAGACTTCCAGGGCTGCTGTAGGATACGTACGCATCACACACATGTTGAGACAAGCAAGCCTCTGAATTTGTTGAAGCTGCTGTTGCATAGTCTTCTGAGTCGTTTTTTGGCCACCAAACCAAAGAGGCGTAGGTGATCATGGGTCTAATTATTGCCGTGTATGACCAGAAGATCATCTGAGGCTTAAAACCCCAATTCTTACCTAATATAATATAATATATAATATAATAACCGCAATTGCTTTTTTCTGTAAGTTGGATATGTGGGAGTTCCATGTTAGTTTTTTGTCGAACGTGACTCCCAAGTATTTTACTTCATCATGCATAAGTTGTAATATAATCTCATATTTTCCACGGGTCATGATTACCAGATCGTCAGCGTACTCTTGCACCTCATATCCGCTGGAAGTCAAATTCTGTAAGAGATCATCTACAACTAGGCACCAGATCAGAGGTGACAAGACCCCTCCTTGAGGGCAACTTCTGTCGGCTCTAACTGTTGTCGTTAACGATCCCAACGTGGCGCTTATTCGCCGACAATGGAGCATGGCTTTTATTCATTTTGTAAACGATGGGTGAAAACCTTTGGAAGAGTTCGCTCTGTGGATGCTCTCGAAAGAGGTGTTGTCAAAGGCACCCTCTATATCTAGGAAAGCACAAAGAGCTATTTTTTGCCATTAACGACGCCTCCAGCCTACTAGTGACGTGCTGGAGGGCCGTCGTTGTTGATTTTGCCTTCTGGGGGGCATGTTGGTTGGGATGAAGCGGGTTTGTTGTAAGCACTTCGCCAAGTTCTCCTCTCGGCTTTCCTAATTTCGGAATTATACTGAGTTAGGGTTTGCCTGTACAGCTCCCATTAATGTTCGAGCCTTGAGTTTTTCGCTTTATTAAACAGCCTCCTGGTCTTAGCTCGCATTGCTTCAAGCTCCCTGTTCCACTAAGGCACTGGAACTCCATAAGAGCTTTTTAAATATTTGTCATAAATCAATAATTTATAGAGGTTGCGAAAAATTAATGGCAATATTATCTACCCCTGCCACATAATGAATATAACAAAGCACACGCATATATGTATGTAGTGGAAACACTTTCATTTTCATTTACAAGCAACGTGGCGGAAGGTACCATCCTATTTACAGAAAATCAAAAGGTTGCTTCAAAAACCATAACAGACACTGATGTAAAAATATAAGTCCTTTGCCACGAAAGCATTTACTTAATACACAGTCCTGGGTCTTTACATCTTATTGAATCCAATGTGTTGTTTTTAACTACACTTGAGTGATTTGGTGCCTTTATTTTAAATTTGACATAAGAATTGGAAACATCGACCTAGTTCGTCCAACTCTTTAACGAATTATTTAATTACACCAAGTCTAATATGAAATGGAGGCGATAATGCTTTTGCAGGATCAACTAGTCTTTCACGAAGCACGTTCTTGTTTATATATTTGTCTCGAATATAGAGATTCCCCGTCGG
The DNA here is from genome assembly GCA_902654985.2 of Oryctes borbonicus. Lineage (NCBI taxonomy): Eukaryota > Metazoa > Arthropoda > Insecta > Coleoptera > Scarabaeidae > Oryctes > Oryctes borbonicus. The sequence goes on along the minus strand of LR736859.1, from coordinate 1,055,687 downwards.
TATTTCACCTAATAATACTGCAATATTAATGGTGCATCTTATTTTTAGTAATCACTAGCGAATCCTTAACAATTAAAAACTGTGGCGATTGTATAGAAAAAAACTATATGTGACAGAGACAAACGACGTACCCGAACATAGGTCACTTCCTATTACATGTATCAACTCTAAATACAATTCTATATTTATTGCGTTGTTCTGAAACGGGCTCCAACATACACACTCTCTGGAAAAGTTACTTTAAACCCATCGAACCCTTTAAATATCTTCACATTCGTCTCATTGTTATACGATTCCTACCTTCGCCATGGTGTCGATAAATATTAACAGAAACTTCTCTTGAAACTGAAGACCAAATTCGTAGATTGTTGGACATTGAAGCCCCCATTACGAATAAAATAATGCCACCACACCAGTCAACCTCGGTACGTTTTCGACGGAAGGTGAACTTTGCGGTGGAAGTGCCGGCGGTGCGGTGTATTCATCGGTATCCGTAATTAATTATGTATGACAGAGGAACGTGCTGCATATAACTCGACCCTGTATTTATTCCAGATCCCTATATCCTAATTTTGGAGTTTCGTTCCACTGTTTTAGCCACAAACCTTCATTCAGCGGGCACAATTTCCAGCAACACAATGCACTGCTTTCCTTGCGTGCTTCGTTTATCATTGTTAGTTTGAACTTATCATCCTTATCAAACATTTACGTAAAAGTAGCCACAAGTGAACGACTCTGGCTAAAAAGGTGCATTCTAGTGCACTGCATTGCGTACGGTATCCATTAAAGGAGATGGACAGAGGTTTTATTAAGAATATCTGCATAAAATAATTAAGAATACCTGTCAGGTGTACTAATGCAACTTGCATATTGTTGTGATATATGGGGTGCCCCAATCTTTTGGAATTGGTTGGAGATCAAAATTTTGAGATAATGTAATAGAGACCTGAAGTACTTTTCAAAAATATGTCTGTATGTGCAGAATGATCAGTAAGTAGTGAACCAGGAATTTACTTTGTTATTTTAAACTGAACAAGACGCCCTTGTTTAAATACCCAGGTGTTTAATGCCTACAGGCGTTACCAAAAGGCTTTTCGCATTTTCCTGTTGTCAATGGTATATGTTTGAATGCGTCAAACTTTATATTTAGTTATATTTAGTATTTGTATACTTAATCAATAAATGTTATTATTAGCTTTTCTTTTTATAATTTCTCCTTCGCCCAAACACCTTGCTCAGATAAAGGGGCCAAGGTGTGGTTCTTTCCAGGAACAATACATTTGCTTGTTCTCCCAACTCATAAATTACCCTTTACAAAGCGTTGCTGTTACCTAAGCTGAGAGAAATTTATTCCACAGTTTCATCTGTATCATTCTTCCCATATTGTAATTATCGGGAGAAGGAAATAGTCGAGGATTACGTAAGGGTGGATGTGGCAAAAATTGAACGCCTGTCCTACAAAAAAATCTAGAATATCTGCAACTGTGGGCATTGGCGAGTTGTGCAATAAAATTGAGGGCAATCTATGTCCTTAGCACGCACTTTGATCTTTCTCTCTTCTGTGGCACTTCTAGTTCGATGATCAACATTTACTAAATACGGGCTACAGCCCAAACCGCTATTATACAGATAAAATTGTCCAGAATATTTCTAACAGTACTAACATACAATATCGCTCCCATTACCATAGGTGGCAACAACAGTTATTCATTGATGTATTTGCTATGTGAATGAGTCCTAAATCGCGATTACGTCCTCCGATCAAGGCAACAGTTATTAACTTAATCTGACCGCTAGTAGAAAAACGAATTTGAAGGTGTAATTTCAATATTCAACGTGTCTGGGGTAGTGGCTTATTGATTATCATTATCATTATCGTAACGTCGGACATGTTTATGTTAACAAGGCAGGAAAAGGGAGATAATAATAATAAATAAAACAAACGCCAGCTAGATGCCATTGTATTTTACTGTATGTGTGTGCAAATTTATTTATGTTGCGTTGTTCTATCTTGAAAATCCCTGTCACTGGATCACACAATGTAAAACATTTTCACCTTGTTGCGTTTCACTGTAACTTAGTCCTGACAATATTAAAAGTGATTTCGCGTATCATTATATTTCTCGTACATTAAAACGCAGAAGACCACATACCGTACCGTACTGTATATCAGTACGTATAATTTTCCAGAATATGTTTCTTTGTAGGCAATTAAATAAAACAAGCCATCTTCTAAATTCAGCATTGGTTTCTACTTTTAATTTATACTTCTCATTTCTACTTTGTTCTGGGTGCCACGATCAAGATACAATCCTTTCAAATTAATAAGTGCATTTAAACATATGTGACAATCTCTTTAAGAGAATTTGATCAAAGCACGTTCCGCCTCATTAATTCCCTTATCAAGCAAGAACCTTTTTTATTCGTTGATAAATTGCCACCCACGTCTGCTGTAGACTGGGATTCGTTCGTGAAAATGCAATAAAAAGAAGTCGTCCCCTACCTTTGCGGCGGACACACTATATACGCGTCGATTCGTTGCCGTTCCTTAGAAAAAGGCAACGTTGCGCGCCGAAATATTCTAGGGATAAGGGATTTTGTATGGAAATGCTTAAATAATCCCTTCAGTCACAGTTTACGCAATCGGTAGAAAAAGGCCCGATACACTTCTTCTTCGAAATTCAATAAAACTTGAGTGAAAAAGAATACAAGCAACGAAAAAAATAGATATATTCCGCGGGTTCTGTAATAAAATTCAGTGCGGTTGTATTTATTCCTTTTACAGCTATTGATATATTTTACAAGAGGGATAAAGGTTAAATCGATGAGTGACTTTATTTTATTCTAGCAAATAGGTATCGTAAATAATATTTGCTTCGGCGTTGTTGTACGTCCATAATTTGTTTTGGAATTCAAAACAAAATCTATAGAGATACATTCAAATTTACACATCCACAATGATCAAATGCGACACGTTGGAATCGTTCAAAATCGTACCAAAATCGACTCTGTAAAGCAATATATGTGCACAAATGAGTAGAAATGACAAAAGCAGGTGAAATTATTACTTTTTTGCAGCAACTAGACAGACTCGTCGACTCTCGGGGAAACCAGTAAGCAACACGAACCCTTTCTTATGAGTCTGTCTAGTCGCTGCAAAAAAAGTAATAATTTTAGCTGCCTTGGTCATCACTACAAATGAGAAGTTATGGAAAATATGTGTATTTAGGCAATAACCTAGGAAAAATCAGAAACTTTTCTTCATGATTTCGAGTCGCCGGCTAAAAATTATTTACATACATATATCAGTAAGACAGTGTTGGTTATTGAGTAAAGGTTCTGTATTTTGATATTAGTAGTGAAATAAACGTGGTAATTGGTAAAAATTAGAGCTACAGTGTGTGAATCTTTCCAAAGGTACCAAGTAACCGTAACCTGCCTATTGGCATTTAAAATACTTGAGCTTGCATATATTGCGAAAGCATCCGGCGGAAATGGCCAGCACTTCTACGTCCGAACCTTTATTAGTAGCTTCTAATACCGAAAATCTCCAGGAACTACCACAGAAAACCCCTAAGGCAACTACTTTATCAGACAAACACAAAAAACTTTGGACGACAGCTTTTGGCGATATTAGTACAAGAGAAAAGGGATCGTTACCAACCTACCGATTCTTCAATCGTTTAGCAGAAGAATGGGAATCGCTAAGGAGACGTTCTGACCAGATACCCGTTTCGCATTATCGGTTGATTCGTCCGTCACTAGTTTGAACTTACATAAAGCATATTTGTGAACAAATTTTCGTTGTTCTGTCTGTTTGTGTTTGCGATTTCTCATTTGCCGATTTGTGGTAACTGCATATCCACGTCAAATTCTATAAATTTTTTCGGTTAATAAATCCTGAGAACAGATTTAGTAGAACCATTCAGTAACAGTCTTATCCTCCTAAACAATTGCCTGACTAACAGATATTTTGAAACATCCGTTACGAAGGACTAACTTTAGTAGAATGTAGTATGTTCAAGATGTACGACGTAAGTAAAAGCATTTGTTCGTTACCGACTGTACCACTGTGTGTTGTAACAAACACGTATGCATACATCTGTAACTACATGTATGCCTTTATAAACCCATTTCGTGTTCAGTTTGTTAGTTAGACAAGCTGTAAACTCCCACGTTTTGTTTGTTTATTATGGCTGTAATTTTCAGCGTGTACACACAGGAGGGTGGATGTAAATGGCGAAATAAGTGCACACGCAAAGCGTATTTAAATTTTGTCTACGTAAAGAGGTACTTACGCTGAAATGATATTAGCGTTCTCTCACGACATTAACTGTTTCTGTTAGCGTATTTACTCTTATAAAGGTACATAAATGTGAGACTCGCATGACTTTTTTAGTTGAATTATGTACATGTACGTATACTTCAATGTATTTGCACACATTATTTTATCATTTACTTCGTCCATTTATTTATGTGTGCGTATCTATCAGCTCACAAGTAACTGACAATGAGTAAATTTGTTTACTGACAAACATAATTTAAAAACAAAGAGATATTGTGTTACATGTACATACATATGTTACATACTCGAAATTGCAACAGCACATTTAATTCTAATCTGATACAGTTTCAACCACTATTACTACCATTAAAGCGGTACCAATCTACATACGATGTATACATAGATATATAAATATTCACACAAAAATCACACAAAATTGGAACATTTCAATAGCACAAATGCAATAAGAAAAGTGCAATAATACATTTTTTTGTGTACCATATATTGAATGTATAAGAGGTGAAGATTAACGGTTAACCTGGATCACTAACGTGGGGTAACAGCCGCAGCTAGTAATCTGACTAGACTGGAAGCCCTCCAAAACAAGATGTTAAAAGTAATTAAATGCCCCATGGTTCGTGCGAAAAGTCCAGCTGAGAGAGAACTTCGAAATTCCTAGTTTCTAACCATACACTCGCGAGCTGCCAAAAAAACCCTGAAAAAGCAGTCAACTCTTCCTAAAACAAGTGGTCAAGGAACTACAGGATTGTCCTTCACCAAGAAATAGATCACATAAATAGCATCAATAACAACATAGCACGTTTAATAATAATTGAGTGTAAAATTACTTGCACTGAGCCATAGAGTGTAGAGTGCAGCTGTAGTAAGAGAAAGTTGAACATCGATAGTTAATATTCATACTTTCCTTGCTGTTAACGATTGCAAAAGTAGTAGGTTCAAATGCTACATCTGTTGAGATGATAGAATGAATCTGCAGCCATCATAACAACTAGGTATATAACAAAAAAAGGGTTTGAACTTGGAAGGAGACATCGTTTTTCAGTGGTTAGCGTAGACGTCTGGAAAGTGAGAAGCCGTATATTCAAATCCTACCTAATGATATTTTAGTTGCGTTAATTAAATTTAATTACATCCATAAAACCAAGGAAAATGTAAATGTTCAGTAATTCGCCGATGGAAGCCATATACATATCAATCGATAGTGAATGTACGATAGTGCATATTTTGTATTTTCGATATATAATAGTAGAATCAAAATTGCAATTTTGGGTCTTCCATGAACAATATTAATTTTCTGAAATTCAAAAGAAGGTCTTTGACATATACTTTCCCTAAAACAGATCTTCTGATTTGATTATATCACTTACATATACATACATTTTTCTATATGTTGATTTCTGTATTTATATCTAGATTCGGAAGCGATATGGTACACTTATTATAATGGGCACTTTAGCTTCTTTAAGAATTAGTTGCCAGGTTCATTTGCGATTCAGTTGGTGCAAAATAGAAAGCCATGAAATTTTGCCTCCGTCACATTTAACTATTCCAGATCAAAGCCCCAACATGCCAAGCTCGCACCCACGTGCCGACTAGGGAATCACCAGCTCCCGAACAACGCTTGTGACGACGATCCTTAATAAAAATTGTTTATTTACTTTTTCATTACAAAAAATATTGCAAATACAATTACAAACAGGAATAGTAATAACATTGCTAAAAGATGATCTAGATACAGTGCTTAGAATACGAAACGTGGTTCCATGAAGGTCGCACTGTCTACAAATCAGTCTGCTAAAACTGAAGAATAAACATTAGTAAGAAAAAGAAGTAACTTCTGATGGTCGCTTTACCTTACATCAATCAGTAGCGCGAAGAGATTTTTGAAGAGATTATATGTAAAGAGCATTTCCTAAAACCGAGTAGCCTTCGCTCATTAGCCAAAGGTAAACTGCCAGTATAGTCATAGACTTCTTTTTTAATGAATGAAATTAAAAATTCATGATTTCTTTGTATTTGAAGTGTTTCTTTGCAAATTGAGAAATGATTGAGAGAAAAATTAAACGAATTTTGTATTAAAAAATATTATATTTAGAGATTGTTTTTTCAAAAAAATTTAATTTATTTTTTAATTCTGCAAAATTATTTAATTTTCGATACCGATGATGTCCTAGTCTCCAAATCCAAACCCAGAAATCCTTCTCAATCTTGAAATCCTTGCGAACTCGGATCAGATTTATCCTTCCTCAAGTGATCCCAAATCCGTAGGTGATGAAATTTTATTTAATAGCAGGTGCAAATGGCATTACTGAATGTTAATTTGAACTGATTATGAATAACTTTCTTGAGGAATTTTGGAAAAGTTGTCGTTGTCGAAATTTCTGAATTACTAAATTGATTAAGGCAAAACGACACCGTTGATGTAATAACAACCATTTGTAACGCTTTACCCAGCTGTGTTACTTGTAATTTTATTTCACCTCAAGCGAAGGGAAGCTTCAGACAATCCATTGTCTGAATACTGAGTCTCTTATTAATTATCTAGTCAAAGTGATTTCACATGCTGCAATTGTGTGTCTTCATCTTGTTACGTTACAAGTATTGATATAGAACCACATGTACAACAGTAGTAGCAGTCGCTGGCACCTACGGGACATGATTGACACCAAACTGACAGTGAACCGACGCGGTATTGATGTGTGTAAACGTATAGGATACGATAGCTGAAAATCAATATATGTAGTTTCGCTAAAATTAGCAACAGAAGGTATTTACATGCGCGTCAATAATTCATTACAATTATCTATACTAACGCGCAAAAGGATTATCTTCCATTGAAAATGAATGAACGTTTAACGTAGCAGATAATATGCTTTAATTAAGCGTTGAGAAGCATCTACTCGATTCAGAGCGAAGACTAGCTACAAGAACTGTATACGGACTTCAAAATCAAGCGATTCAAGGCAACACGTACTACTATTTTCCGCACGTCAATTTCAAGAGAGGTGTTAAACGAGGCTCCGTGCAACGGTGCGAAATTTAATGGATAGTAGTATATTTGACAATCTTTGCTTAGAATTTAACGTATCGTGTAGCGCAATTTTGTGTCGGATCCATACGCGCATATGTGTTTGAGATCCGTGCAGAGGGAGTAATTATAATTTTAATCAAAGAGCTCGTGCCCTTTATTGAACGCAATTAAATGAGTAATTAAAGTTTAATATGTGGAATTTGAAAAGCAATAAAGAAAAAAAGACGGTCGAACTTTTAAAGCAGTAAAACGGAATGCGATGAAAGGTTACCGCGACAGGAAAAGGAGAAGTGATAAATTAAACGCTCACTAGAAAATAATGTGCAAATCTTGGGGAGGGTGAAAATCAATCGTGCAAAAGGGAAAAGTGGAAATTTATTAATACTCCATTTACTCGCACATTTCTTATTATCAATGATTCAAAAACACTAATAAATATTTTCGTTTTGAAACAATAAAACCACGAATTGCAAATCTACCGACATACAATATTATTATTCCCTCTTAGTACTGTTCTTAATGCAAGAAAATTACGGCTTATAGTATTTAACGTATTAATATTGTGAAACAAAATTTATGCTTGCAATCCTTATAGAATTTATTCAACAGAAATATAGCCATTAATTGTAAAACATCACGTTCTACGAAATGCGCTAATACGAAAATCTAAATGAGCCAAGTAATTAAACTATCATAAGCTAAGTGCCATGTTCTTCAAGTCTTAGTTGTTACTTTTGCTTTTTTGTTATGAAGTGCAACAAATACAATAGAAGGATAAAATCTAAATTCTTCCTCAGACCTAAAATAACACTTTTCATAGTACAGTATTTAAACTTCTGGATTTTATTATTCACATGATAATAATGAATAATAATAATGATACTTGCTTTAAATGCTTATTTTAACATATTTAATGAGTCTCTTTTAATGAATTTAGCTTTTCAGCTTCTCGCGTTGTATGGTTCGCGAGTAAAGATGTAGTCATATATCAATAAATAAAGGAATTGATTTCAAAGAATAACAAAAGGTTTTATTGCAAAAACAGTAAATACAGGTTAACAATAAATAATTATAAAAAGAAACAAAAGAAAATATACTACTTAGTACGATGGATGCGGTCCGTTGGCGCTAAGCTGGCGGAAAATGAAATTCGTTTATAGGCCTTAGCTCGCGGCTTTCCTGACGATGTTGACCAGCTTCACTTTAAACACTCCTTTTTTACTTACTCAAATCACTATTTGGTCTGTAGATGAACACCCTGGCACCGTGGGCACCTTTTTTAGATTTCGTTCGTGGCTTCTCTGACCACAATGGAATGCCAAATATGTATTCTTCTGCCTGAAATTAATTACCCTTTACTTGTCTTTTTGGACAGTTGAGATGTGATACGGCCAATCGCCGATACTTGAACGCTGGTCACATGTCCTATCGCCTTAGCCTCTGGGTAAAGACTTTTTTACATTATTACTACGACGCTTGGAGTAACGTCATTTTCACTTCGCGAAAATAGTTTCACTTGCCATCTCGCACCAATCACAAGTCGCACAAAATAACATACAGATGAAGAAACCAATACGTTTCTCTGAGTTACGCACTCGTCTATTTCTTGCATATAAAATGTTTTAAATTCAGAAAATTAAATAAATGAAACTAATAATCATTATCTATCATTATCGAAACTAATTCGGTTATATGATAATAAAAAATATTAGGTAAAATAATGTTTTAACATTGGCGTTCCATTACAAGATCGTGCAAACATGAATTTCGTCAGCTGTACAAACTGTACTTAGCACAAAATAGGTAAAACCTACATAAAGCATACTCCATGAATATGAAACACAAACATACAAGGAAATGTATATGGGTGCCGCACCGCATTCTCGTTGGATTATATGCGAAAAACGATAAAATATCTTTAACATATAGAGTGTAGGCTTTCACGACCGTAATCCATAGCAGAAATGTCTTTCGGGTCATCACCCGAAAGACATTTCTGCTATGTTCAACATATTTTTGTCATACAGATGCATTGGAAGCAAGCTTTAAAATTGTTCGGTATATATTAAATAATTAAAAAAAATCATACACCAAAGTTGTGAATATTTTTCTCTTTTTTTCTTTTTTGTGTGGTGACGGCCCGGCGGGGAACATTTTAGTGCGAAAATTGTGTGTGTAAAGGGTTCCATGACCTTGTTACAATCATGCTCTCAGTTTTTTAGAAATCTAACTGTTCTTGAAGATGTAGACTAAAATTTAAGAGGAGTGCCTCTCTTACGTATTTAAACAAGATACTTTGAATTGTATTTATTTTTAATCGAAGCATTAGGCACGGCGCTAGATGGTAAAATAAGAATGGTGATGAAAGTTGTACCAGGTGAACAAAAATATACTTTTGATTTATCCCAAGCACAAATATAAAATGATAAAAAATTTGAGATGGGGCAAACAAATTTGTGTATATTATACATCCTATTTATTTCTCTGTGCTGTAAAATAACTACATCAAAGTTAAGAGGACCTAATAAAATAGTCAGACTTCGAACAAACGTAACTATGCTGCCTATAAAATAAAGATGTATGCAAACATTTAGAAGTCGGAAATCCCGTAAGCGTACATATATTCGTGTTTATAAAGGTTTATCGTACGTTCCAGATTAATTCCAAATGTAACAAATGCTTGGTCTCATGGGATTTTATGTAAATCTTCATACACTTCACAAATTAGAAATGCCCCAATTCTACCCTATTTCAGTTTAAACATAGATTTAGATTGCCAATGAATTTATAATCGAAGGTTAAATTGTTACTAGATTATGTAAATAATCTCGTCGTATTGGTTAGTAATTGCATATATTGCCACTAACAATTTCATTTTATCGAATAACCTCCAAAAGTGACGTTCTGATGTATTTTTACAGTTTTTTCAATTTACTCCATCGTCAAGAAATCTATTCTAAATGCAATGAATGCATGTTCGATCAAGATAGCATAAAATCATGGAAAACACCGTGTGACCCGTCTTATTTAGTGTCAAAAGATTAGACCTCTATCCGACGTCATATAAACTTCTATAAAGTTTGTAGAACGTGTGATTACTTTAAATGGGAGTTTAACAGCTACCTCACATGAATAATTTACACCTTAAATGGCCCGGACAATATTAATGTGTCTTCTTCATAACTAGCGCCGGTTGGCACCGCGGGTCTTACGCGACGACTAACAATAATTTATAGCGAAAATGCCGATGTTGCCGCTAACTTTGCTAATTATTTAAAATATAATTTATTTAAATAAGTACTGTCATTTTTTTTGGGAATGGAGGCGTATTTTAGCGGAAAGCTGTAAATGCCTGATGAAAATTACACATTACCGCCAAGGTGTTATATTTTGTTGTTACTGAGTGCTAATAAACTTGTTAGGTAAAAGTGAAGCGGATAAAAGTAGTGGTTGTTTATTATATATCAGCAAGACATCATTGTCTGTAGCTTAGGGTACTCTTTCTTGCTACTTTAACTTATACGGTCTAAATATTTGCTTAGCAGTAGCACCATTTCATACGAAATTGGAGAATGTAAGGATGGAATAAAGCTGTTACACAGAGAAAAATGTACAATTAAATTAACAAAGCAATTAGTCAAATATGTAATATGGGCAATTTATATTAAATCCATCACATATTTTATGGGATATATAAACGTGTTGTAACTCCTGGTGTAAATTGTTGTTATTTTTCTGTGGATTATAATTGTTCTCGGAAGATGCATAAAATCCCCTTTTTTTTTTCAAGTGGAACTTCAGCATTCATACCATCATTCAAACCAATGAAACATTAGATGATAAAATCGTACCAAAATATCTACCAACAAATAATAAAAGAATAAATAATATAATAAAAAAATAAAATATAATAAAAATAAATAAAAGAATTCATAAAGAAAAAATGTCTTTTCAATGCATTTTTGAACTTGTTCACAATTGGGCTATTTATAGTCTTCGCGTTTTTAACATGCATTTTTTCCCTCGCTTGTTAAATGAAAATAAAAATCGGAATTCTGCAGAATAACATAGAATATCCAGTAAATTTTACTAATTGGTAGGACATTACGACAATACGAAGCTTGGATTATTTCATGTATTTCTCTTACATACCGTTTTTCCTAAGTTTTCTAATTGCATAAAGGCCGGAAGGTAGCACGAATATGCCCCGTTTTCAAAAAAGAGCAATCCTGTAGTCAAGAAGAACTATAGGCCAGTAACAATCTTATCCTACTTCTCCAAGGTTTTCAAGCAAATAGTTGTTATTTAAATGAATGATCTTATACTTATACGACCGTTGGCTAGTGACTGATACATAAATCTAAGCTTGTAGGTCTCTAAAGCTACAATGTGACCATCTAAGCAGCAGCATTATTTCGGGTTTTCTTCTAGTCACAAATACGTATGCAACCTGCAGAGCTGAAGCTCCATGCTCTAGAATATCGATTTATCATAAAATTGAGTTAAAACGTAATGTACTTCTTGAAGTATCCAATGCGTCGCCAAAGAATATGACAATGTAACAAAATCGGAAATGAGAATATTGCAATGATTTATTACCGTAAACTCATGCAATTGTGAAATTAAATTGAACGAATATAGTATTTGCATAATGACTACCAAGAGAAGACATAAAGTGAAACGAGTATGTACGGTTATTAGCTGTGCACCACATGCAGAACAAGAAATAAAAATTTTTCTTCGATAGACTTCCTCGCCGTTTCTCAGGGCAATTATAAATTACTACAATAAAGCAGTCAAAAACGGCCAAGGAGAAAATATCTATTGCACTGATTGTCAACTTAAAATTTGTTGTTCGTATATGAACCCTTTTTATGCTTTTTCTACTCCATTTTCTCCTTTCCTCCTCTAAATAGGAAATAAAAATTCACAAAGGGATTAAACAAGGAAGAACAGACGAAACAATTAAGGCAGCGTATTGATCGGTCGGAGTTTCGAGTAGAGCAAAAATAAACATGAAAAAACTATAACGTCTACGGAAATGGGCCTCGTTATCGCATAAACACTCGTTGAGTGAGCGATGCAAATAAGAGACCAACTCAAAATAAGGTTCCGTCGAAGGAAATGTTTGCATACCATGTACATTTTATATGAAGCGCTTTCTTAAATGAAGGATTAAGCCTGTAAGTACCAGAAATTGGAAACACCATTATACATATTCTTCCTTGTTAGTGGTACAACCTGAATTGGACACTAATCGGTAACATTTTTAATGTATTAATTGTTTTGCTATCTAATTGTACACTTTCCCACAGCCCCGATTGCAACCTTTTATCAAAGAATCAAAAATTGTATGATTATTTTCTTTTATAGAAAATGTAACACAGCTTCTATGCTCTATTGAAATCCGAAACACATACCCATGTGAAAATTATTTCTTGACAAAAGACTAACATTACTCTAGGATGTGAGTGGCAGGTATTTGGGGGCATTTTCACGTCTTTAGCTACCTCATTCGGGTTTTTATCCAATATTGTACTGGAAGTACGTGTTTCGTTCCTCTCTGTACCTAGTACAAGGTTGAAATAAAGACATAAAGTCGACGAGGTAACAATACATCACTTAATATACGTCATTCACGACGATGTACTATTAAATGTATTTCTGCAAGGAATCAAAATATCCTTTTGAAATTTTAATGGATAAGGAGTACTTTTTAAAAGAATTTGCCATTTTATAGCACTTGCAGCGATCAGATATGAGAAACATCCTTTTGAACATTTTTTAAAATAACGAACTGTATAAAAATACTTACAAGATGCTTGCTTTCGGGGTTATAACAGATATCAGCTTTCATTTCTTTATTTTAAATGGAAAGATGTCTTTTTTAGTAGATATTTTGAAACTTTGAAATCATCTGTAGCAGTTATTTTAAAGAAGTGTCCATCGATATTTACACTGCTTTCAAAAGAACTCTTAGTAATTGCAACGATGTATTTATTATACCTCAATCTAAAACATATCACAAAATGCCTAGACACAACAATAAAAAAATAATGCTAAAATAGCTTCCTTTGTGGGATTGATGGGATCATTTACGGCAAAAACAATGCAAGGTGAGAAGAAAGGCGCTACTCACTTCTGCCTAACGCTATTTCTCTCACAGTTAATACCACATCACTCGACACAACGCGCCAGAAATTTTTTGGCGCCCTCTCTTGCCAAAAAAAACACATGCCTGCTGTTTAAAATACATAAACCGGGTATTGTTCTCCAAGCCGTTCCGCGAGCAGAAGTTCTAATTCTGTGAGACGGCTGTTTGTCTCGCAGTTAATACCACAACATTCGAAACGACGAGCCAGATATTTCTTGGCGATCTCTTGTGCCAAGAAAGACACGCCTACCTTTAGAAAGCAGCGACATGTGAGACAAACAACGTCTACTAGAAACATTGTCGGAACCACGCTAATGAAGCTGGGTAGGCAGAAACATGTCCATGAGTAGTGTGTTTTCTCTCCTCTTGCATTGCTTTTGCCGTAAGTGATTCCTTCAATCGCACGCTGAAGCCTATTTTGTGGTTATTGCTTCAATTTAATACAGGATGGTTAAATAAAACTTCAATTTGACGCAAATTCAAACAATCTAAAGTTGAATTCTTTAAATAACAATGGCCTATTTTTTATTTCATATTATGATGCAGAATTAAATTCTAAATTGGTCTGTATGAACATTTCCTATACTTATTTTTAAAGAACTTTTAGTTATTTCTCATTTTTTAATAATTCTCTAGGGCTCTCCTAAACGAAGCGCAAATACCGGCGCTTAATTTTAGAAAAGCACTTCTACAGACGCTTTCAAAGGTTGTGCTAATGGGAAAGGATTTCAAAATTTTCAAATTAACTGAAATCAGGTAAAAGGTAGGCATAGAGACAGTACAGTAAAAAATACACCATTTCATTTAAAAATAAGGACATCAATACTGATATACGGTATAATGAAAATATTTTCATCAAGTAATTATTGTTTCTAGACGTTGGCCATGACTCAATTGGCTTAAGTACTAATTATCAAAAAAGGAGGAATTTCTAAATCCCATAATACTTTTAACGAATAGTTTCAATCAATTGCCCATATTTCAACCATAATTCCTTAATGGACAGTCTTGTGTCTTGATTATCTCCCATATGTATCAGCGCTTTCAAGTAGCAAGAACATTTTGAAGGTCCGTACTAAGTTAACAGCTTCCCTTCAGGTGACAATCCTTGAATCGTGTTTTGCTCAACTCAACAAATTGATTTAGGCGCGATTTTAGTACCCTTTGCAATGCAAATATTTCTCATTTGATTATTGGAGCCCCTAGATTGGTCGTCATGAGGTGATTCTTGTGAATACGCTTCACTTTCCATGACAATTACTTCGTTTCTACTATCAAACACACGTTCATCCACATGCGTGAAAGAAAGTCACTCTGTTCCACAATCTCTTACAGTTCGTGACCCGCCACAAGTCTTTTAGCATCTCCATTTATTGTTGAAATCAAAGGCAGCGTATTTCATGCAAGTACGTTTTGCTAAGATGGATAGCTTATTGCAATTCTGCAAAAAATATCCCTTGTGAAATGGGCACCATTTTTATGTGCTGGAAGAGACTCTGTATAAACGCAGAGTAGAACCGTCAAATAGGGACACTTAATGAATACAAACCCGTGGTAAATTTTACTCACTCTAATAGTCCTATTCTAATAATAGTCCTAGTCTAATAGTCCTGGGCTTAAACGAATATTTGGAAAATTTTTATAATCGTAGATTTATATCCTAATGAATTGTGTTCTTCTGGTCACCTTTCTCACATTGTCTTCGAAATTCCTCCTCTTCAACTTCTTCAATTCTAATCCGGTATACTGCTGATGCGCAGGAAAAGAGATTTCGCCAAACTGCCCAGTATGCACGACTAAAGGGAAAATGCACACCCCAGTAAAACAGATTCCAAACCACGATTTTCCCCATATGCCAAAATTCCCGTAGCGTTCGTTCCGAGTACACGATGTATATCGGATTCGCTTAAATGTATCATCGATCGCTCCGCAAACAACAGCCAAAACCAACACAACAACGAACAATAATAGCAACTGGTGTAATGCAACACGGCAGCCGGATACAACACCACCAATCCAATGTTTAAGCATTATTTCTACGTATGGGCATCGGAATTCGACGAATCTATAAAGAACCGTGTACAATATGTACGCGTAGATCTCCATGTAGGCATGCCATATATGTAAATTTAAATTGGATGTCTACCGAAAATTGTCCCGCAAAACTTCCTTTTGTCTCGCAGGAGATTCAATTTCGGTTAACGTTCTCACCGATGGAATACATAATTCAAGATCATTTAATTTTCGTTCGACTTAGGAACGTCTGCTCCATATAAATTTAATATAGGCGCGTATATACGTACAAGGGACCTAGCGTATGGCGCGGTAGTTCGTGTTTAGTATTATGCTTACCTGCTGCTTGCTAGTTTAGGATCCTTTGTTTATTCAAATCCCTTACTAAACAGCGTTTAGTTTTATGAGTTTGTTGACGCCTAACCTAACCCGCGAGTAAATGTAGAACACAAAATTTAAGGTCCTTGAATTCTGTCCTCTACATAAATTAAAGCGTAATGTGGCTGCCCTAAATTTATTTTCACGGGGAATATTAGGCTGGCCTTTATTTTTAGACCTCATAGGTTTGTCGATTTCTGCCTGGAAAGCACCTAAAACACAAAAAAAAAATCTGATTAGGAAGTTTCAGTTTTATCGGGTAGTAATTGACACGTACGACAAAGACCATAAGTTTATAGAATTGTAATGTTAAAATATGTCGCTGATTTCTAAACGGCAGGCATGTGTTTCTTGGCACTCAAGCGCCAAGAGATGTCTGGCTGATCGTTTCGATTGTTGTGGCATTAACTGTGAGACAAACAACGGTACAAGATGGAGTAAAAATACTCCTGGAGCCACGCTAACGGTGCCGGATAGCCAGGAACATGTCTGCAGGTCTTGTGTTTTTTCTCTCCTTGCATTGCTTTTGCCGCAAATGATTCCATCATTACCATGAAGAAGTTATTTTAGCATTATTTTTTGGTTACAGTTTCAATTATTTAAAATCACTGACAGATAAACAACCGCCCTTTTCGAAATTTAATAATCCTTTTCGAGCCTTTTTTCGTGCCTTTTTGGCTTCGTTTGGTTATAGTTCTAGACCTAACAGTAGTTTCTCCTGTCTACGAAAATCTTACATTTTTGAAGTTCCATTTAAAAAAGCAGATAAAGAAAAAAGTGTTAATAATTGTCAAACGTTGAGAGATATTACTTTCGATTTTGTAGCTTCGAAATATTTCAAAGTAACTTAAAAACATGCTGAATTTTTAAAAAACCGTTAACCGTACCAACATATAATAAGGCTCGTATTGAGAACATTTAAATAACGTCAAAACACACTATAGTTTGGTATGCCACTAATCTGTATAGATTTTCTCGAGCATCTTACTTAACATGCATATGTGAGTTAAAATTTTTTATTTTCGTTTGGTTTCGTTTCCATAGAAACTACAGCACAGCTTAAGTTTGCCTGTATTCTTTAGTTCCGCAATTTTCAAGTTTAAAGTAACTTCACCATTGTCATTATCCCCGTCAATTAAAGCAAAGTGACTACAATGTGAATTCTTAGAGTATCCAAAAGTTCATATCATCCTGAAAATATTGTCACTAGCCGCTTTCTCTAATTGTTTTACAAACAAACATTTAACCCAAAATTTCATGTTCTGTTGAAAATCCGATGGAAAATTTACAACAAAGTACGAAAATTGACTTTAAATTCACGACGGCACGATTTCGTGGCTACATACATCCAGTACGAGTCGGCTTCGGTTGAATTGCGGGAATTGAGTTGACCAACTCAGCTTGGTCAACTCAACACTTTTCGTTAGAACGAATAGCTGGACCAATCAGTTCCTCGCCAGTTGAATAGACCCCGAACAAACTTCTAACAACAATCGGCGCATTCAACGGCATAATTTGCATATGGTTATCTTTGCAGCGTCCAAAGGAGGTGTTAATTGTAAATCGTATTGCTATTGTTGCCATAATTATTTAGGAAATGTTATGGAGATATGAATATAATGGTCCGCTTAAATAGTTACAATTTAGTGATTATAGTTTCGAAAACTAATGCAAGATAGGATTGAAAAATCGAATAATTAAAATTGTACATTTAATTGTACTTTTATGTGCTATTTTTTGCACACTAAACCGGCCGTCATGCTTATTAAAAAGAATTTTTGTGAGGACCCTTTCTTTCATTTTCAATCCTTCATCCAATTTTAACTCACACAGAGTGATCGTGGATTACACTTGTTACACTTTGTTTTTACACCTTGTATTTACGGATTTCCTATTCGTCTCATTTTTATCCGAACTGACCCTAACAAACGGTGGAATTAATTAAAACGCACAATCACTATTCCTGTATTTGAAAACACCACCGAGCACATGCATTAGATAAGTTGAGAGTAGCAGGCTATTTTATTATATTAAACATTTTGAACACATTTTACAAACGAAAGGGTAACTTTCTATAAATAGAGCTCCGCAACAATGTCTACCTACCATCTAAGTAAGGAACCGATTTTATCCAGCAAAGCACTACGCTAAAGATTTTCCAAATATTGTTGGTAAATAAAAAATGAAAAACGTGACACGTGTTTAACACGAAAATAATTCCGCTATCAATCGAGTACGGAATATGACCAAGTCGTAAAAAGGAACATTTACGCAGCATATAGAAAATTTATGTTCAGTCACGTAATCTGTGACGTCTTATCAACACCCTGATATTCAGTACAAATTTTACGCACGGCACTGACGCCACCGATAACGATGGTGGCCTATAACTCGCAATCATCGATTTAGAACTGACAAAAAAATGCTGTCCCGACGGAAATTCCGTGCCATGGAAATGATTTTAATGACAGTAAATGCGCTGACGTTTTAGATGAATATGAAATTATGAGAATAAACCCGTTGGTCGGCTAATATTATGCCTGGCAGTTTAAGTTTGTCTTTGTATCCTTCGTTCTAATTTTTATGTCTCGCACAACTAGATGTTTTTGTATTTCAAGACACTTAGAGCGATGATTAACTCAATCAAACTGTATTCTATGGCAGCTTCTATCTTTTAATTTGACGTCCGTCGTCTGCACGTCAAACGTGATGAGATATAATGGAGCTTAGCCCAGGAGCACCATCGAGGTACGTGTGATGCATCCCTAGACAGTCGATTCTTTCATGTAATGCATAATAATTCAAGAAACTAAGTAGATAATATATATTCAGGATATTTCTTAGTATCCCATAATAGTTCCTTTCTAATGTACCAGCTCAGTATTTACCATGTAAAGTAAGATACAAAGTGAAAATATACGAGGCCGTTCCCATTTCAGATGGGTCACTGTAAGGTTTTTCAGGAATCGGTATTTAGGAAGCAAAAATACAAACACTACATAAACTTAATACGTAATTTACAATAATAATAATTTTATTTACGAGGAATGTTTCCAAAGTTCTGGGAATTGTGCTCTAATTGAATTAGGCAGAACTTATAGGCGATGCTTATGGTGATAGACAGGTGTTGACATGTTGACATGACACATTATGCAGCTATCCAGTCTGAGTCAGGTGTTCGATTGATATAGACGCGTTTTCGTGACACTGTTTTTGTAACCATGCGATTAAATGCGCAAAAATGCGGTTAAATCTCAAAGAACATAAATTTTCTTTTTGTGGAAACAGGGTGTTAAAATTTCCGAAATTATTCAGCCACTGTAAGGAGTGTTTGGTAAGTCTGCAGAATCTAAAAGTAGTGCATATCGGTGGATCAATCATTTCAAAACTGGTAGAACATCATTAGAAAACGACGTACCCAGGCAATGGTCGCCCGAGAACGTCGGTAAACGAAAGAAACATTACTGCCGTGGAGGACCTAGTGAAAGAGGACTGAAAGGGGAAGCATACACGACAAGTTCATGACATCTCACATGATTGTTTGGGCGTAAGCAAGACTTCACCCCTTTGGGTGCTAAGACTGTTGGGACCGGAACAGAAACTGAATAGGTCTGGTACTTGCTGCAACTTCAAGAGCTGTTAGTCCGTTATGGTGATTAAATTTGGCAACGGGTAATAACCACTGACGGAACGTGGATTCCTTATTTCAATCCTGAGACCAAAAGTCGAAAGAATAGCGTAAACCGGGAGAAGGGCCTCCACTCCGATTAAACTACTCGTGCATCTCGTATTTTTTCAGAGTACTACCTTCATTTGCTTTTTATAATCCTCAAAGTGTTTTTACTGATATTTTGTCCAATTGACACATAGATTTTAGACGTGTCCGTTCGTGCAACGAAATATTCAATTTGAACTGAGATGCATACGAACATTAATTTAATCAATTATCATTTCTGACTGAGCAATGTTACTTTCGCTCACTCGTCAAGAAAAATAAAAAAAAGTACCACGTACGAATGGTGCAACGCAAATGCCATGTCTCTTAATATTGACATATACATGAACATTGGAGCAATTTCCAGAAATGTTTTTATGTTAGGTTCAATTCGAAAGCAGAAATAAGTTTGAGCTATTTTCCTTCTGTTCAGCACAGCAAACGTTATTTAAATGTATTTTATTTAGGTGCAAGTAAAACGAATATAGAACAGGATCAAATATTTATTTCCCTGGAACACTCTCTTATCCGCAACAAACTAAATAAAACGGTCCACCGAAAACCTGTAAATCTCGTCTAGTTCACTCCACCGATGTTATCCTTTCGGTAATTTTGCTTACCAAATACCTATATAACAAACACAGTAGACCGTCTTCGTAAGAAGTTGCTGGTGATTTGCGTGTGCACATGTTTCAAATTTTGTTTTTCTCACCGTGCCATCATCGTTGGTGGTAAATTGAATGTCGGCGTCTTCCTCTCCTTAATGTTTTTGTTTCTGCGGCG
Source organism: Oryctes borbonicus (assembly GCA_902654985.2). NCBI lineage: Eukaryota > Metazoa > Arthropoda > Insecta > Coleoptera > Scarabaeidae > Oryctes > Oryctes borbonicus. The sequence continues at coordinate 1,035,307 of LR736859.1, read as the reverse complement.
TTCTGCTATCGTTCAGAATTGAAGCTGATAGGGTGAGCACTAGCGACGCACAGAGACGACGAAAAACAGCTTTCATATGACATCTGTCGGTAATATAAAGAGGCGGAGAAACATTTTGTCGACTGTGAAATTGCCAGTCGGATCAGTAGTAGCGGTACGGAAAGAGAGCAAAAGAACATTGGCGTGGCAACGGATGACGGCGACAGTGAGGTATATTAAAGTCACGTGGATTCAAATGCGATAAGAAGTTAGAGAGTCAAATTCGAAATTGACGTAGTGAGTGGAGAGGAAGAGAAAGGACGAATGAAGGATAAGGGAAACGAATAGAAATTGCCTTTTTAAAACTGGGCTTCTAGTCTTGTAACGCGTAAGGAAACAAACAAACTACACTCGAAGAACGTAATACATAAATCGATTTTCGAAGTGCTTTAAGCTTTTATAATGATTAGAGGGTATTATTTTTCGAAAAGAATAATTCAAATGTATACGGTCTTCTTCAGAAAATTTAGGAAAGGCTTCCCCTTTTTTAGTGTTTAACAATTTCCGTATAAATTTGATGCCGATTTACTGCCGATATATTCATTTTATGAATTTATTTCACAGCTCATAGAAGTGTAAATTGATATTTTTTTAGTATTAACTGAGTGTCTCAGCGTTAACTTCTTAAGTTTATCTAAAGAATGTTCAGAACTGCTCGATCTCTTCCGATCATACAATTTACATTTCCATCTAGCATCACTTACTAGATGAGAAGAGGACTCAAAAACCTTATCAAATAGTATTTTAGTAATATTTTCTACAATGTCATTGTCATTACCGATGACACAATTTTGCCCGACCTTATGTTACTTAGAATACCTAGGCTATGTGAACCATACCTTACTATAGACTCTTCATTATCAAGATTCTATTGTAACAACTCTAAGACATTGTTTGTTAGTTATCCTAAAACCGAGGATTGTCATTTCATCCATTGTATTAATGATAACAATGACAAATTTAATAATTTTGAATTGTAAATTGTAAGAATTATATTCAGAATAGTTGGATAACCACCGATGTAAAACAAGCTCATGGAAAACTTAGAGATTTATTTATACTTAAAATAAAATACGTTGTTTCATCAGAATACTATAAAGTGCAAAAGCAAAATTACCACGATCTGTGTTTTAACGTTAAAAAGAAACACTACTCTAAGAAGGTTTTATATTCCGACAACAAAAACAAATCAACCTGGCATGTTATTAATTATTTAATAAATAAAACTACTATTCCACAAGATATTAATGTAAACAGGCAAAATTGGAACGTTATCCATGATTTTCATATAACTTACTTGATACTTAATGCTCCTCACAAGGTATCTGCGACCATTTCTAAGGTTACTAATGTACATTTGTAAGGAAGTGTCATGACCTCTGTCGACGTAATGAATTTCAACTGAAACCCGCTACTCCTCTAAAGTACTAATTTAATTTGCTTTGCGTTGCCGAAAGGTAAAAATAATAAATACTAACGTGAACAAGGTTAGAGTCAGATCCCATTAAAAATATAACTGGTTCAAAAGGTCGGCTGAACTCGAATGCAAATAAGTGCATCCGCGAGATATTCATATTTCATACGGAGACAATCTTATAAATTTATACAAAACAAACAATGCTTCATAATAACTGTAGCGTATTTTTAACAATTTTTGTACGGACGAAAGCGTGCAATTTCCAGAGAGCGGCTACAAAAAGAGCGCCGCCCAACGACGGGTGAAAATGCGGAGAAAACCCGTACCACTTTCTCATCCGGGGCTTCATTTGTTCTGCCCCGCGATTCTTTGGCTTCTGCAAACTGCACAAAAACAACCCTGATTCATCACTCTACTCCGTCATTTGGCGTTCTGCTCTATTTCTTGCGTCGACTGCTCGGAGATAGTTTTAAACTTTCCTTGTTTAATTCTATTTTTGGAACTTCTCTCAGTTACAAATATTCTGGATTTATATAATGCAAGCGTAGTAGATGCGCATTTCAGATAAGTTCTTTTCGTAACAATGTTTGGCGAGTGCATCTATGTTTTAGACGGGATGAAATGTAAATAGCGTTTAATTATATCAAAACTGACAAGCGCTGCTGCAGCCTAAAGCTGAGAAATGAATGTATATGTGATCTTGATTTCTCAAAATGCATTTATAATCCCGCTCAAAAGCTTACAAAGGGAACTATTTCAGAATCACTAGTTTTCAAAGCATACCGAACGTTAACATACACGAAATTCAATAGAAAATTTGCCCTCTACGCTATTGTGGGATGTAAAGGCACGAAACGTTATTATTGTCATGAAGTATTCACTAACAATGTTTTACTGTGCTTTTGTTGCCGAAATAGAACAATAAGCATAATACGCGACTCTTCCGATGCACGTTATATTCTCCATTCCACGAATAAATAGGAATTTCACTTAGATGTAGAGTCGCTTAATCATATTGATGCTTACTTAATTTTATTAAAGAGAAACTTTTCCAAAGCGGTTAATAGAGTTACCATTAAATTTAGAGGCTAGAAAGAAGAACCGAATAATAATACATGTGGTTTCTAATTTCAGCAAAATTAAGTATCGAGTGGGATTTTGACTATGTCATATTTGACTATTCTGTAATTCTGAAAATTAAATTTGCCCCGAATTCTCTGACAAACACCAACGTCTCGATAACTAATCCAACCCCGCACATTCACTGGGAAAGGGCCAGAAGTTTTCAAATTGTTAATGTATTTTTCTTTAAATTTAGTGTTATTTGCAGTCTATAGTAAGCACTTTAAATGGTAGATTTTCTATTAGCGGAAGCTTCCAATCTATCGGAATCTGCAAAATTATGTCCCCAAGTGCTTCCTATCTCTTGAACGTAAGGCTGTATGTATGTAGCTGTATTTTGAATAGAATAATTATTAGTATCGCAGCATTTTCCCCTGCGCTAACAATGTAACTACTTTTACATACCTAAATAAAATGAACATCTGCAGTTAATTAATAAAAGTAATTAAAAGACTTCATTTTCAATATATTACTTTAGTATATTAATTACGCTCGGTGTGTTTAGCCATTAGTCGAAGCCTGCTACCCTCGCAAATGATGGGACATTTCTACTCGCTTCTGTAGAGGTCGGTATAACAATTTATTTCGACAGCTTCAGTGATTAGAGTATCTTTAATTAGATACTCTCATTCAAATACGTTACATCATTCTCAACTTACCCATTTAATCGGGGATAAGTATCTTGTATCTCTCTAGTTTTCTCCGGGCCCCAAAGTAGGTATTAATCTTTCCATCTGAATTTACATTTTTAAATGTTTCTTCGTCAATTCCATTATCCTAGAATAAAACAAAAGTAAAGCGTACACCACCGTTTTATCTCGAATGGTTGTAATACTGTATGTTGATATGAATGAAACCCTATCTTCATGAGTTACATAATGAGCTTCTAAACGAAAGGTAGTCCACTGAAATAATACAGACATTTTCTTTGATTGAGATTTGGCAAGAAAAAGGTGGGAAAAGTGAAGTTTATTATTACATTTATGTATAGTGGAGTCACCATGGTTCGTTTAATGGGACGGATATTATCGAAAACTTGTAGTATACAAAAAGTAGGAAGAATCAAAGGCAGTAATATGGCTAAGATTACAGTTTACGGTTGAAAGCAATTCTAGGAAAAACACTAAAATTGCAGCATTTTATGCCTGCAGACTCAAATTAATACTCGAAGTATGAGGAATCGAACTATCAGGACTGCATTGTATACCGATTAAAGAATACAATACCAAGACCTTATAAATTCATTCAAAAATTATTTCAAGATCTTATAACATTTTGCTATTTTGTTGTATATATGTAATGTTTAAATATTCCATGGGGACTCTGTGTAAGATGACGGTTAATTTGGGAAAGTTGAAGAAACGGGGCAAAATCTTTCATTCCAAATTAGTTATTCCAAATTAGGCGACCAGTTTCGTGTCTAACAAACACATTATCAGGTCAAGCTAAAAGGCAATACCAGGACAAGTTCATTGAAGTGTGCGTAAAAATTGTAGTTAACTCATTAGTTACTTGTAAGTTAAAATTATTTTTGTACTTACAATTAATAAAGTAACTAGATTAAGTCAAAAATGTTGAAAGGTAATCCAATTGTGCATATTCCAATGTATACAAAAATAACGGAAGTTGCAGAAATTTGTTATACTAATTAAAATCAAATTGTAAAATTAACGCCACTGGTTAAAAAGTATTGTATAATAAACTTCTTTATAAAATTACTATTGTTTTTTACTATGTTTAATGATAAGGCAAAATTGCAAACTCTGACATCTATCGATGAATGATTCACCCAGATGTAGGAAAATTCTCGAAGCTCACAAACATGTACCATGCACTTCAGCAAACAAAAGTTTTCTGTAAAATTAATGAGCCATCCTTCAAGCAAAATAAAGAACAATTGTGTTAATTGAACACACAGAAACGAGCTTCCATTCAACTTCAGTTGTCTGGAGATTTCTAAACTTTCCCAATTATTAAAGGATAATCCTTTGTTAGCTGTGTGTAATATTCTGAAATCTGTACCTATATCAAAGGTATGACCATTATCTACGAAATGTCTTGGAGGTGGAAAACCAGCCTAGTTGGATGCATCGTAGATGTTCTTTTATACGGGTTCCAAAATCGTCTGTCCACATAGTTGCAACTACAATCCTTACAAGTAAGGATATAAAATCCTCCTTTTTTCAGCTTTTTAATCTGATCATTGTCATTTGCTGGTATGTTTTGTACGGGATGTATCGTTTTGGAAGACGCCTGGAAATCGCCTCTAAGGAGGGATGCTACCTTATACACATCTAGAATAGGATTCTATGTAGCACAAAGTGGTGCATAAAAAAGAGGGTCAAAATAGGTGAGATCGAAGAACCCATGGGCCATGAGGTAAATCAGGTAATTTATTATTGAATCGAAGGAAACTCTGTTATAAACTGATGTTCAATAAATCTAACAAATCTGTAATTTTTCTAGCTGGATAGTTAATACTAACTATATGTAATGTTATTTAACACAGAATTGTTTGCTTAATGTAGATGCATAACTTATAAATAATACGCCAACAGATCCGAGTTGAATTCGAGTTTAGCTCGAGCTGATAATAGAGGTTATTCAAGTTAGTCGAATTAATAAAATGTTCGACTCGTAACATCACTAGTCACGGGTTTGAAAATTAGGCATTGTGCAATTTCAAAAGAACTTCAAACATCTCGAGAACATCTAACGTGTTTTGTACCATCCACCAATTGATTCTTCAGGTACAGTCAAAAAGAAACAAAGAGAATTACGCTAAATTTTTTCAGATTGGATTTCCTATCGTCTTAGAACGGCATAAGAAAAATGGCCCGTGTATTTCTTAATTTGCCACAACTACATACATCGAAGAATATCCCATTCTGATGAATATGTATGTATAGGCAGCCAAGTATTTCTTGATCGTCTAAAAGTTACCGATAAATCAATAAAAACAGATAAATCACGAATGAGTCAAGCGTTATGAACTAAAACGGGCGATAAAATATTATCGGTTCATAGCGTCACAGATAGCTATGCTATTGATCCCGCTGAAACTGCTTCCAAACTAGTACGTGTCAGAACAAAAACTAATTTATACTTTTATAGTGGATGTTTGTACGTCATCGGAACTTTCCATAAAATAAAATATCGCGCGCGATGATATCAGCTAGATTACTGCCGAACTGCAGGATTCGAATCAGCAATAATACTTGATTGATTATTAGCTCGTTAAAGAGGATCAATACGCGAGGTGGATTTCTTGGACCTAAATTTTTAATGGGAGCGATAATTGATACTATCGTGAATTTTATTGCGCGCTGTAATTAACATGTTTTCTGCGGAAAAGAATTGGAGGTAATAAAAATTTGTTAAGTGGGGATAGGTGGAGAGGGGGGAGCGTGGTATCTATGCGATTAACTTCATGAAAAGAAGCAAACTATAAAACTGACTGAGTAACCCGGATAGAGCCAACATTTTTTATATCTTTCATCTTATACTTTCTCTCTTCTTAAAGATAAATAATTTTTATACTCCAAAGAGCTCTTAAACTAAAATTCTCTACTTGTGAATATGGCGATGTTTAACCGATTTATATACATCTAAACGTTTTTTTCTCAAAAAGAAGCTTTGATGTGACCTCTTGTCCTCTCACTATTATTAATAATAATATTGAACATTAAAATAGCACTCTGCTTCCTTCTTTCAAGTTTAAGTAAAGACCAATTCTAAGTAATGCAAAGCCGATAACATTATACAGTAACTAAGTCAAAGCACATTAAGTGCTCCAATAGTTTATTTGCAATGAATAATTGACTCCTATTAATATCAAAGTATTGCATGGCTTCATAAACTTTAGCTGATCCTCTTCAGAAATTCATCAACACTGTCGTTCTGTTTCGCAAGTCTGCGTATTCGGTCAAGAAAGCAACAACCATAATCTTTAGAAATTTCTCGAAGAAGTTGCGCCCGTAATCAGCGAACATCGGTTTAGCACTGTTGCACAAACTTGTATTTTGTGTGAGTGATGTTATCGCATTATTTTTTTTTTTTTGTTTAATTTGATGACTGGGGAAGGGTTAGGCGCTGTGCGTCCCACTAGAGCCAAATGGTAGATTCTTCTAGTGGATCCGGTAATTTAGAGCCATGATTCGCAACTATCACCATTGAGAAATAGTCACCTGCATCGATATTTGCAGTGAACCGGTAATAATATGAAAGCCGCGGAACACTCCACACACCACTAGATACTGAAATAAATGCATGTCATGTATTAGATACATGACATTCCTCAGTTAGCAGATTCGACAAAGTATAGTAAGTATAACGTGCTTCTATCTACAATACCTGAACTATTCTCACAAATGCAACAATTGCAACAGGAACGGTCGATCAAAAAAGGTAAATAAATACAGCTCATTATAGACCCTGACTGCGCTAAGCCCGCCTGCGACGCCTACAGCGAATCGAGTAATACATCAGCGTCGAGAGAATGCACGGTAATTCCCTCAGGCATTATCCCGAATTAGATAACGTGCACAGATGTACACACGTAAACAAAATAGCAAAACCTGGCATAAAACAGTTGCAAGTGAACTAACTGGAATTTCTCCCTCCCTCCATTATTGTCCCGACTCAACTTGTCAGAAAATTGTGTTACACTGTTAATATATGATTGTGTATTTAAGTATGTATCTGAGGCGTATGCGTGCATGAAGTTGTTTCCATTACAAGTTAGTCTGCTCCCTTCACTGTTGTTGGAATTACTTTTATGAGCATGTACTCGATACCACGTGTAACGAAATTAATTGTAGTTATAGTTCTGTTTAGATGGTAAAACGTAACCACTTACTAGAACTGTGTGAAATGAATAATAAGCAAATTTCCCATTAGTTTTGAGTTTCCAACTTGCTACATGTTGTAACCAGACGCAATGTGGCGCACTATCGCATTCATATTTTCAAAGGTAAAGCATAACGTAAATTTGTGTTTTTTGCTTTGTCTGTAGTGCCCTGGAAATAAAAGTGTACCTAAGGAGAAAAGAACTGACAAAAACGCAATATCAACTTGTTAACGCTAGAATGCAGAAGTTCAATTTTATCTAATCTACACGAAGTGAGCCCTTGGGAGTTGCAGCTGAAGTTCGTTAGAAATAATTGAAACCACAAAACGGTGACAAAAACCACTGTGCAACAAATTATGAACATATGAAAAATGTTGTCAACATAAGTACCACAGAATATTGGTATTAAGCGTTCCCAGATTGCTAAAATACTGCGAGTTCACTAATAACAGAGCGCACTCACAACTACTACATAATTACCAAGTGTGGATAAAATAATTCAAGAATAGTTCAAGAATAATTCAGGAGAAGAATACTTCTAAAAACATGCAAGAATACTTCATCAACAATTCAAGAATGTTTTAAGAATAGTTTAAGAATAATTCAAGGATAGTTAAAGCGTAGTTCAATAACAGTCTATAAATACTTCAAGAATAATCTAAAGATAATTAAACAATAACTCAAGAATAGCTCAGGAATAGTCCAACAGTTGTTCCCACTTACAAAGAATGAATTTGAAAAAAAAATTATCCGTTTTATTTCCAAAATAATTCATATGTTTTTAGGTCCTTTTTAGTCCTTCTTTGTAATTTGCTTCGGTCGCTCCCTGTATACTATAATATCACCTTCTGTCCCTCACTGAATATTTTTATGTTAAATTTTGTGTTTCTCTCAATTCTCAAATGTTTTCATGTGCTTTTAACACTGTTTCATAACCTAATTACTCTCTAAGCGTGCTTCCATGTTAATTATTAAGATTTCCTTCGAAACGTTATTTTTCTGTCAAATACTGTTTTTGAATTTCCATAACTAATGTTTAACTTTTCGATTGTTCTATGTCTTGGTGCCATCTAGTTAAATGCTTTTACATTTTTTTGATAAAAATTGTTGCTACAAAGCAATTTATTGAAAATAACCGATGTATAAAATTGAAAAGACGCATCTTTTTCATTCATTCATTCACACTTTTGGATTGGCCACCAGTAATCGAGGCACGTGAGCTTAATTCTCAGTATAATTGAATACAATGAGACTCAGCGTTCTCTATAAAGGTCATTATCTTGCCCAGGAGATATTTAACTACTTTGGAAGGCTCCACTAGATCTTCCCCAAAATGTGCAAATTACATACAAAGGATGGTCTTTCCTTGCTACTACGTTTAATTAGGTTAACACAAAATTTAGTATCTCCATTTCCTATACTAATTTTTTAGTTTGTAGTTGACCTTCAGTCAACCTCCATTTCTCTCCCTATTCTTTATCTAACCTGGACCAGATCTCCGTTTTAGCGGAGTCATTTGTGATTCCACATATGGGCTATGAACTTGAACTATGAACTTTTAGAACTCTCCCTGGCTAATTCGTCGGCTATTATTTTGCCTTTAATATCCTCAGACGTAATTATACAAAACAATAAACTGAGTGTGCAGTTAGTACACTATATACTATTGTTAAATATTCTTTTAACAAAACTTCTAGCTGATTCCTTTTAATTTATATTTTATTTATGCACATAAAAATTACATCATGTAAATCTCTAGATTATTAAAAAATTTTGTTGTTTTATATCATTAAAATCCTTAAGAAAACGTTAAATAATACGAACTCAACTAAAAGCTAATAAGAGTAATCCGCATAAAAACGAATTTTTAAAACACGGATTTGTGTATATCAATATAAATATTTAAATGTACACGCAGCGTATGAAATTAAATCTCTAGCGATGGTTTCGCATCGATCAATTTTGGAGTTTAATCCAATTTAAATTAATTTCATTCAATGTAAAATTTGAACATATAGAATACAGAGATGTCGTGTTGACTATACATCCCCGGGGAAAATGCGGTTTTATATTATTATGAGATTTTAAATGAAGAGGAGAGAAGAGAGGCATGTATAATCACATTACGTTTTGATCCATGGACATGTGTGATATTTAGCCAAGGAATACGGGGCTTCATATGAAATATTTTAGCCTTTTTATTTTAGCTCACATGTAATCGTGTAGTACATATCTATCATATTAGAGTTAAAAAGTACGTCTGCAATAAAATACGAATGAATCTTCAAAGTATATACTGTAATGTTGCAAACTTCGTCTCAGAGGTTACCTGTCATCAGCGCCACAAACTCATCTCGTCTAGTAACTTCAATTTGTCCACCTATCCGAGGTAAAGGTCCTCCTAGCGGTTGAGAGCTAGGTTTCTAAAACAAAATTCCTTTTTCTGGCCGATTATCTTTGGAGCGTAGGCGGTAGAAGGATGATATAAGTCCAGCTAACGACGATAGTGGTGAGATTTTCTACATGTTCTCAATATTTCCCGTCGTAAAAGGTTACAATACATTACCGGTAAGATGGTGTAATAGTGGTTGAGTGTAAAATGAGTAATTCCTGATTTTTTGATTTTATATCATGGCAATTGCCATACACGTTTCCACACTGCAACAATACATGCAGAATAGATTAAAAGTAACGACACATCTGTACGATCAATACCTGTGTTGTGATATATAATCAAAATTTGACGGTAATTTGCGTGAATAAGGTCATATATTGACCGAAACTAGTCGCAACTAAATAATTTAAAAAATTATGAAGTACTCGTTTTACACTTAACCACTATATACATTATGTTGTAATTATACACTAAAAATGTATTTATTCTTATTTTCTTATTTCTTATATTTGACGATTATTGTTTGGTCAAAGCATGTTTATCTCATCTTCTGAAATCTCAAAAAGGCTGTTGAAAAGCTGTTAGGAATAAAGTGGGATCTAATTTAGTTTTGTTATTTTCCGAATAGAGTGAAATGAAAATTGAACAATCTTTAATGCTAAAAGAGTTCATAATCCCAAATCAATCCCTCATTGGCAGCTGTTCTTATACATTTATTTGAATAATGTCCATTCGCGTTTGGGTAACAATTAATTGCACTTCACCTTTTACAGCGAAGTAGTGATAGTAATAAAGCCGTGGAACACCTTACGCCTACAATTTATACACTAGAGTCCCCGGCGGTTAATCTTTGAAAAGCACATCAACCCATTGGGCCGTCACCACACTTGAAAAGAAAATATTTTCAATTTTTGGGTTTATTTGGCCGAATTAATGAAAATGGCACAGCACCCTGCGAAAGTTCAAAACGTGTTTATTCAAATTCCCTTTATAAATTAATAATAATAATAATTCTGAAGTTATAGGATCCAGACTGATTTAATGCATTAATTATACTTCAATGGTAGATATATTTATTTAAAAAATTTTAATTAAACGAAGAATTTTGAGAGATTGTTTAGTAAGAAGTTGTTTATCCCGTCGTCATTTTAACAAAAATGAGTCGAGCCCTCGTGTGTAAAACAATGAGAAAATAAACGCTTGGAATATCCAGGGAAGAGCCAATTTTTCTTTTGTATTTTTTTATATTTGCCATTTAATTGTTGTTTCAATAGCCGCTGTGATGAAGGCAGGGCCGAAAATTTGGCTGAGTAATAAATAAAAAATGATCTTTTATCTCTTTGCCGGTCCATGTTTGTGGCGTAGAAAATAAAAATTGATCTGCTCCGGCGTTTTTCTCTAATTAAATATCTTGAATGTTTATGAAATTTATTCCAACCTGCATGTATTCATTACATAGCCTCTGGTTAGAGTTATTTGAAGGTGTATTTCGCTACAAAATACACAGAACCCAAATATGTATACACATTGGTATAATAAACCATCTCCAGCAAATAATATTGCTTGAGTTACGCAAAAAACATCCATGGTAAGTTCTAATACGCGTAAATTAACTTTGTTTATTCAAATACAGAAGTTAATATTAACAAGGGAGCAACTCAGCACTGATACACGCAAATCCAACTTATGGATTAAATTAGCACAAAATGCTAACTAAAATATAACGACAGCAATAGCCGACCTATCAGTGAAACGTTGCTGAAACTAAATAAACTTTGCATCTATATTTCGAAATTGGTAACGATTTAACGACCACAAAATAATACATAAATCTATTTGACCGAAAGTTGGTCGTTCAACGTGACGTTCAATCTAAACGGACGGATGGGGTGGGATAGATCGATTCACTCGAACTTTTGCCTACTAATGGTTGTACTGGAATCGAAACGTGCTCAAATTCGCTACGAAACTTGAAATGACCATAACCACTCGACGGTATAATTTGCATTCGCTTATCTTTATTAACTTTGAAGTGAGTGTTAATTATAAATAGCTTGATTCTAATCCCGCCGGCTGCGTTCGTAAAACGCTCAATTTATTACATGATTTGCTTAATCCGTTTTCTTCATGTATAAATAAATGTAGCGAAATTCGACGTGTAACAACTTAAACAAAAATCACAGGAGTTTTGCTTCTTGTAGCACATCTTGGTAAAATCATTTGACAATATTCGACAGGTTTCTTTACTAAAAATTTAGACAGAAAGTTGTAGTATTAATAACAAAGCAAATATATACCGTACTAAATGTATTTTTGATGAGATAACAGATTTTTAAAAGAAGTCTAACCAAAGAATTTAAGAAATTATAAGCAGCTTTACCTACATTTCACTGTACAGTTGTTTAAAGCCAACATAAACGATGACGAAGACTCGATGTTACGACGAATTACGAATACAAGCTCATACACACACTTATAAAAGATATAAATACTTTCGTTGTACGCATAGGTTATGTTGACTTCGCTTTTTAGTTTGTCTTTCAATTTATTGTTTCTTGCCGTTCAAAGAATGACGTCTGAAAGAGACATGACAATACAGAAATCTACGAAATGATTCCATTTCCCATATTTAATTTTTTTTCAACAATTCAAGCAACTATCGACACTTTTTTGCAGTCATCAAACTAATTTAATTAAAACATTTTTCTTAACATAGTCTAAGAGCCACTTATCCTCGATTTGTTGTTGTGTGTAAGTATTATCACTTTGCAAATGTTAGTGTTATTTTCTAAGCTAGTGGTGGTCGAGTGTTAATAAACCATGGCGCGTTAGAAGTTGAGCTTTCGATACTTATTAGGGACCGCGGCAGCTTTCCTGGTGGTTGCGGTACAGTTTCGAGTCACCATTCACATGTTGGTAATAGTTATCTGCGGTAAAGTGTAGCAAACCCCATGAACACTGTCCACACTAAAGGCTGCTACCGTTTATGAGGAGCAGAAACCGCCATCACAAAAAATTAATACAATGAAGAGGAACATTTTTATACAAGTCAAGCTCTGTAGCTATTATTCGAAAGTAATCAGTGTATCGTTTCTTAATATCTATCATCATCCTTTGGTTTCCGCCTAAAGTTTATTACACGAGGAAGATATTCCGTAGTACGATTGTATTCATAAACGCGAAATTAGTTTCACCGTTTGAATGCGATTATAGCGATCACCGTAAGAAAGTCTATTTTAAAATAATTATGCGCAGTTAATTCGCCCTATAGTGTGTATGATGTGCTCATAAAATCCCGTCTCAGCTTCATAAACGGAATTCTCACATTATACGTAGAACTTCACAGAATATGCTAGGCCATATGATTGTTAGAAATTGGTTTAACACGGTAGACAAATTAGTTCACAGCCAGTTGACTCAGAGCATATAAAGTAGGTCAAATATTAAGCTGTGCATAGCTCTGCAATTAAAGCTAGGTATGTGTATGTATGTGTTGGCTTGGGAATAGAGAATATTCAGTTTGCTCATTTAGAATTAGCATTTATTAGATGTACCCTTTTCGAAAATTGGATTCGGAAGTAATCAGCTATAAACAGATGGAAGTGGACTCGGAAGATAGAACATTTTCTTTAGGTATGTGTTAGTAGACTTTCCCGGTATTCGTTGTTCGTGAATTTTGCAGTAAGAACATTGAACTTTGGTGCTCCACAATCTTAAAGATGCATAAAAAATAGAAGAAAATTCAGAATCATAAGCAGGATCAATAATAATTGCGAGAATTTTTTTATTGGCCTGCGACCTCTATTTACCAGTTATAGTTGCTAGTTACCTGTTTTAGTTGCATACCACTAGAAAGAGGAGTCAGAATTGCAGATAAAGCCGTATTCCAAGTTGCTGTAGACTGCCATATATATCCTTTTATCATTCAAGCAGAGTAACGCGATAAAAGATGAACGCAGCGAAATACTTTCAGGAATTATAAACTTGTGCAGATATTCTCTGTGCTTTAAAAACCCTAGTGGTGATAGTGGGGAATCTCTATACGAGGCTAGTTACACATCATGCTCATAGATATCGCCAAGAGGTTAATTTTAGTACTGCAAAAATATTTATTTTTGACGAAATAAGTCACTAACTTCTACGTGTTTGAATTAGTTATGTTGTTACGGATTTGACGCGAATTTATTAATTCATTTTGATGTCGAGTGCTGCACCCATCAACATCTATCACAGTTAGCTCAATCGTCCAGAGTTCATCAAATAAATCAGGTAAGTGAAAATATAAACAAATCGAATAACATAAAAGAAAACAAGCTTTATTCGCGAAATTAGACTAATTCTAAACAAATAAATGGAAACAACTTAAAAGAAAACGGAAAAATCAGATAACTTCTAATACGGCGTAATATTTATAACATGAAAAATCAAGATCAGGATTTTATCGCCAAGTTCAGTAGTAAGAAGCTCAACGGTGCATCCTTGTACGTGTTCTCGATAGAACTAGAACATAACACGCGGGAAAACCGATAGTAGCTTGGACACGAACTTGGAAAATATTCCCCGTCTAATTGGAAAGACAGACCGGCAGCGGTACATCGGAGGCCTTGTTCAGCGTGAGCTGTTCCTGTAAAGGAACAGACGTGCTAACCAGGAGTCAGTTGGAAACGAAAATTTGGAAGATTTATATGGCCAATTTTTACATAACGTTTGCGCTTTTTACTTTCTGACGCGGCATGACCTAGCACCATCAAAACATTATATTCATCTACGCGAATTGTGGTTTGGTTAATTGTCAAAATGTATATACTGCGTTTCAAAACTATTCAGCGGATTTTCGGAAATTATCTAACAAAATACAAATTTCATGTAAATGAAGCAAAATTTAAAGAAGTCATTGCAAATAATAATTATGATTCATTGCACTTTATTTTAGTCTAACAGTGTCTTTCATCACAACATATGTTCTTAGTTGCTACCTTACTCAATACTGCAATGTTACAAGGAAGGTGGCAAGGTTATAAGTCATCAGTGCCACCCCCACATCTCTTCTTGGGATTTCACACCTACCTAGTATAAGGGTCCTACCTAGTATAGTATAGTATAGTATAGTATAGTATAGTACCTAGTATAATTAATAGTGCGCAAGGTTTCTTCAGTTCCAGTATAGCTTAATGTGTTCACTCCTCGGAAGTCAATCGTAACCTAAAGGGATAACCCTCAATTTTATGTGCAATATCATTGCTTTACACCTTGTTTGAAAAGTTGTTCACATTTCATTAGGTTGGATTGTACTGGATTAAAAGACATTTCAGAACCCTGCAGAACCAGGCATGATTGCTAAATGTTTAAAGGTTGTTAACCTTTATTTTAAGGCCTCCACAATTGCAGCAACTTATGCAGTGAGCCCAATTTGAATTAGCAAATTAGCGGGCTATCCAGGCTATAGATGTGTACGGCATAGCCAGTAGTAATTTTACCATCGATGCACTTTACACATAAAAATCTTCGACGTAAGAATAGTGAAGAATCCTGTGTTTCAATGTGCAGCACTGTTTTTAGAGCAGTCTGCATAATTTATCCTTTGCCATATTTAATATATTGTGTAACCGTAATTTAGTGTAGATTGAATGACAGAGTTGTAAATATGCATCGCAGTTCTGACTAAATTGAAAGAATTCTCACATTTGGCTACAATTGCATTTGCTGTGTCCGGTCCACCTTAATTTATGATCAACGTGTAATCCCAAATACCTTACGTCGTAATATTAGCATACTTCACCTTTTCTTTAACATATATCAAATACCTATCTTATTTGCTAGGAAACGTAATTTTCTAAGAATTCTCGCAGTTAAACTAATGGGCAACTAAACAATTACATTGATCCAACGATGAGAAACAAGCAAAGGTTCGATTTTAATGTTACAATGTTATTTCGTAATACTTTTGACAGAACAACTCATTATTAAAAATACAAGCTTTACTTCGCTGTTTCTTTGGAATTTCTATTTTGATTATACAAACGGTGAGGTTCTCAGGTATACTTGATCACAATCCTCTCTCACAAATTGCTAAAAAAGTATCGATACCAATTTTAGAATCTGCGTTAAAGTATTCAAGCTCAAGACGTTAAATCAAAGTAGATGGAATATCGAGATTCACAAGGAAGAATTATTTTTAAATATTTTGTCTCTATTATTTTTTCAGGTATACCTAATGGAAGATATATTAGCCAAATTTATGTAGAAATTTCATAAATGAAAAGTATTTGAAATTCAAATTAGCCTTTGTAGAATTTTG
Organism: Oryctes borbonicus; assembly: GCA_902654985.2. NCBI lineage: Eukaryota > Metazoa > Arthropoda > Insecta > Coleoptera > Scarabaeidae > Oryctes > Oryctes borbonicus. The sequence continues at coordinate 1,019,187 of LR736859.1, read as the reverse complement.
CAGCTGAAGATATAACAAATTGTATATAATTTGCTTTAGAAATGATACAGAATCAATAACGAAGCTACACCCTTATTGTAAATCATCCCTATTACGTAAATTATAAATAACTATCGTTACATGACTACGCTGATTCCATTCTAATTGTTGAACATATATTTCAGCTTTGATAAAATTGGTTCTAAATATTTTAATGACCTAATTAAAATGTAAAGAAATAATTCATTTTACAGTATACAATAGCGTTATCAGAACTCAAGTTGGAATAAAGCAGCGCTTATAAAACCTTATTCTAACGTAACCCTCATTACGGCCACATCGTTGTTCCATTTTATGAACAATTAATAATTGCGCGGTAAATGCAGACACAAAGTGCAACCATCTTTATTCTGCAATGAATAGGGCTCAAGCTCCGTGGAGAATATCACCTCTCGCAGGCGTCCTAAGCTTAAATTTAATTTACCGAGAGAGAACTATTTATTCGTCGGTGTAAAAATGCATTCACAAAACTTCGCCGTATTTTTCGCTCAACAATAGGTTTCGCAACGGAATATTGAAATCAATTTAAATTAAATAATTTGTTGCGGATTTCACCGCCGGCGGTGCTTTAATATTCAAGTCAATAAAGTGGCATAAATTGCGGTTTATTGTCTTAAAACTTAAATAAGGGAAACACCTTCGTCTATTACGATAAAGAAATCATTTCTTAAACTTCGAAAACTGCGTTATGCGATGAATACGTGTTTGATTCAATGCTACCTTGTTTGTTTTTTTATTTATTTGAGAATTGGTTAGTGTTATTTTTTTTGTATCTAGCTACGCGTACTTTAATGCTGCAACAAACTAATAAACAACTATTTTTTTAAATAATATTCATAATAAACGAGTACATTAAATAAACATTCGCTTATACATCTGTAATATAAAAGATAGAATCGGCAAGATTAATCGTGTGTTTTCCTTCTATAACTCGAGGGTTAATTGGGATTGGCGATTATTATGGGCTACTATTCCAGAGTGAGATTAGCCAATTAGAGATGCGATGAGGAAGATACAGCTAGCAAAACCACCGCCCGCGGCAAGAGTGACAAGGGACGAGGTTGAAAAAATCATCAAAGGGGTGTCCTCCAAGAAGGCATCGGGAAAGGTTGACATCCCTGATAGAACTCTTATGTTAATGGAGGGCCCGGCCACGAACTTTCTGGTCGTGATCATTAATAGGATGCTGAAACATACGGTATTCCCGGCATTTTGGAAAAAAGTGCATGTGATCACGATCCCAAAGAGAGATAAGCACATAGTAGCTCTACCAATCGCAATATATGGGGAACAGATATGGACGAGAGGAAGCAGAAAAGCACGGAAACCCATAACCACAGCTCAGAATTTGTTGGCAAGAAGATGCTCGGGGCGCGGTGGTTCCTAAGGGTTAAGGACCTCCGGAAGGAACTATAGCTTGAAGACTTCTCTGGGTGAGCGGAGAGGGGAAGGGAAACGGCTATGTGCAAGCTTGAAATACACCCATCTAGAGGGATAAGAACAATAGCCAATTTTTTGGACAGGGCATAAACTCTTACTGACACCTGCAAAAAACATACGAGCAAGAAAGCTGGTGCTGCAATACAATAATTAAAATTGTAATTAAAAAAAAATTGTAATTCTATGTTCTGCAAGAACGTATCTCCGTATGTCTGTCGAGACTTCTTCGTAAAATGCTTTTAAAAGCAATTATCTTCCATGAACCTGTCGGTAGGTTGTGTACATCCGTTTAACTAGTTTCTATATTTGCTGTCCGAATGCAGACGGTACGATACGTAAACCACAAAAAAGAGGCTGTCCTTTCGTTTAGCACGTCACAGATTGCGCCCTAGGAACTCGAGCACTATGCAAAGCGGCCGTTTATATCGAGCAAAGCGCTAACTCGATATCACGTCCAGAGTAAAGCTCGCCGAAAATTGGCGAGCTTCAAAGCGCAACTTTACACATTCGCTTAATTCGATGGTCAACCGCAAGGTGTCGGATAGAGGCGCTTAAGCGCTCTCTGGCGGAACTTTGGAGAATCGTGACCCGCGAACGTTTGAATAATTCAATGTTGACCTAATTTGATTTTGCGTTAGTCTCCCATAATTAACTCAATTGAAGTAGTCAGGGAGTAAGCTTCGACAAAATGCTTTTCTATATTAAAGTAGTTTTCCTTTCAGTAAATGCAATCATTCTTAAACGAACACACGTAGTTACAACCAACTATTGCATTCACAGATTGATGTAATATTTATTACTCTGAAGTATGAGGAAACAACAAGTTAGTAAAATGTATACAACTAGGTACATCTTTCAAGTACAACTACCTATGAGAGGTATCAAATATTCAACTAACGGTTAAATTTGACTGAATATTAAACGGGGGACTGGATGGTTGAAATAGCTCAAAATCCCAGAAGCGGCTAGTAATTCTGGAAATAAACATTGTTATATTCAGAACACGTCAGAAAATGCCTAGAAACAATAACCAAAAAATAATGCTAAGATAGCTTAGCTTCCTCATGGTATTAATGGAATAATTCACGGCAAACGCAATAAAAGGAGAGAGAGAAAAATACACTAACACACGGACATGTTTCTGCCTACCCGGCGTCATCAGCGTGGTTTCGAGAGTACTTTTCATATCTCTAGAGAGATATTAAAATCTTAGCATTATTTTTTGGTTATTGTTATATTGTTTTTGAAAACATACATAGACAGCGCAACATTTAATATTCACAGAAATAAATCTAACTTCACAATTAATAACCTAACCTAAACCTAACATCAGAAACGCTGGAAAATTAATGAAATAATAGTATCACAAATTCAGCAATACCTAAGCTAATTCAATAAGGAATCACGAAAATACATAAAATTAGAGATATATACAGGCTATCCCAGCCTTCTGGGAGGATGGAACACCTGTATATATTGTGATCATATATTAGACAGCCAACCAAACACAATCCATTTACAGCCATATTTTGGCAACCAGAGTTTTTAGACATCCTAAATTACAATTTCATTTCAAGTCAGACACAAACCGAAACTAAACTTTTATTTTTAGAGTAATTTTAGACTGATAACGAAACCTGCAGAAACGAGTTGCGCTTCACGAGTTCTGAATTGTCTAAACGTGGAGTTATTTGTTTCCTTCAACAAATCCGATGTGCAAATATATTTTATCGTAAATTTTTTACTAGATTAAATTACATACTTGGTTATATCTAGACCTGGTACTAGAACCCCATGGAAATATACTGCGTGTTTGGTATTAATTACCAAATTTTTCCAAATTCAAACACTATCGTCTAGCAAATTTATATTTCTAGTATTCTTATATAGTGTTGTATATGTCTAATATTCGAAGTAAAAAGGATATTTACTACCAAACACGACTCCTGCATCTTTATATTGCATCCAAACGATTTCTGGTATTTGCTTACCATAACAACGGTGGACAAAACGAACTAATATTGCCGTTCTTATCTGTTGATTCCAAATTTTAAGCCTAAGTAGCTGCTTGCAGAATCAGTTATGTACGATTTATGCCTAACATTAAGGATAAAGCAAAGGAGCTTGTTTGCTGCAGTTAGTACGCTACGAAAACTGCAGAACAGTTTTATAAATGATTGTGTAAGTCTATCGAGGAAGAAGGAAGGAATTACGGTCATTTACTGTAAATACATAGATAAACAAGTCGACCAAAAATTTTCTATAGACACGGCCCCAAACGTTGCTTTATCCTCTTTGCTGGGATGATCCCCTGCTAATAAAGTAAACTGGAGGTAAGCACGGTATTGAACGCGAAGTACTAAGGCGAAATTATTTGGTTTTGGTAGTTTTATTTTTAGAATGGATAAGGATCTATTACAGGTATGTATTTTTTTAATAATTTTCATAGCGTACCGGTGCTTCAAAAATACAAAATATATCACAGCTGTATTTTCTTTAGTTGAACACTCTGCTTATTTAAGTTTTGGTCTCGATATTTTGTATTTTATGAAAATATAGTACCAATTTTAATGTATGTCCATTTTTTAGACCAAAATCACATTAGAGTCTACTACTTTAGATTTATGTTGTATGTTCAAAAATTAAGTCTAAATGTAAGTTTTAAACATCCATAACTTGTCAGATTTAAATAGGATACCCTGTATTTTATGCCAATAGCAGATGTAGAATTTAACTGTCTGTGGAACATTACTACGCTCTCCTATGGCTAATTATTCACGTTTCACACTTATTTTTGAAAGATTATTGATTCAATTTAGACAAAGTACGAGAGTTCAAAAAAACCATTAAAAGAATCCCTATAACAGAAAATGGTGAAACTAAATTTGTAATTGAAATCTTCATATAGGTCAAAACCAGATAGCGCAAAAAACATAGTTACCATCCTTATAAAATCCAGCTCTGCCAACAACTTTCTGTGAGCGATTTTGGGAAACGAATTGAATCTTTTATGGCATGTTGTTTAGTGATGAATGCATGTTTCACAGAAATGGATTTGTTAATAACCTTAATTTTCACCATTATGCCGATTCCAATCCAAATCAATAGGTGTGGGGTGGAATAATCGGTCGATTTTCAATGTTCCTTATTTTTTCGAAGAACGTCTAAATATTGTTTGTAGATTTTCGATAAATCAATTTCCAGGGTTATTACAAGAAATTTCTTTGGACACAAGAAGAATGCGCCTTCGCTCCGGCACATTTTCATCGTAGGGTACGAGAATTTTTAAATGTCAAAATTGGGAACAGCTTATCAAGACCCAGACCGTCTTTGATTACAGTTGCAATTGCACCGCTTGAAACGTCCATTGCCTCTGCAAAGCATCTAACAGTTAACCATCGATTTGGTTTAATCAAGTCACACACACATGAGAACAGCATGCAGCTCGTTTTTCTCAATTTCGTTTTAATTTTAGGGCAGCTTCTATTTTAACACAACACTACTTGTTAACAAATGCAGCTAAAAATCCAACGCTGGCCCTTTGTTTGACAGATAAATGGCAAATGATGAATTGCTAAGGGAACTTTATTTCAACGCCTCTTGCATATGCAAAGTGAAGGAGTATGTAATAAAGAAGTAGTTAGATAACATTTGCGTTACGTTTTTTAGGGAATATAATATTTATATATATAATAAGTCCTAAGATGCTACATCTCTTCAAGAGGTTTGCAAACATTGATCTACCTACCATCGGTAAACGATTATAATTGCAAACATGTTTTCTCGCCTTTGCTTGAAAACAATTCTCATGAAAACTAATCAGCTGAGAAATTTGCAAGTTTCAATTTTCCCTAACAAGAACGAGTAAAATAAGCGTAACAAAAATCAAAGCGAAGGAAAAGGAAATACCAAAACGAATGCATCTTGAGAAACGTCAAACGTCAATCAGAAATGGAAGAGTAACGCCTGGAATTTTAAACTGCCAGAATCCTCGGCGCAGAAATTTCCCGGCGGCGATATTACGGATGCAAATCGCGGGCGAACCCTTCTCTTCTTCACAATTGCAAGTTGTTATTTGACTTCTCGTGTCGCGTCACTACCAACAAAATTTCCTAACTTCCATTGTTACCGCAGGATCCCTTGTTTTAAACTCCCTGGGTTTTTGCCTTTTGTGGCGATCGTTACTAATAAATTTATTTTATTTCCCATTATCTTTGCAAGCAGCTTTAGGAATAGCTGGTTTGAATTTATCCGTAGCTATTTAGATAATTATATATACACTGAAGAAAAAAGCTACATAGATACAACGAAAAAGTGCGTTAGTGTAACAACTTTTTTATTAAAAGCGGTCCAAAGAACGAGTTTATCATTTTAATAAACGGCTGTTTATTATATCGAGGAACGCATGCTTTCGTACTTACAAGTCATACAATAAACAAATTTATTGATATAATAATACATTTATCAGCATCTAATGAAAAATCCCTAAAGTTTGTTTCGCTTGTCACAAAGTGCGTTAGAAAACGAGTATTTATTATGTTAATCAATAGATTTCAACTTGATAAACATTAGTTCATTGTTTAATAAATTTATTAATTAATATATTTTCTCTTTATTGTTTTGACAAAACGATATCAACAAACATGATTTATTGAATTATTCTTTTCAACACATAAGTATCGGCACCCTCCGCACCACACAAGTTTAATTTATTATATAGTAATATAATAATTAGTCCGGGACGGCCGTTTCGAGGACACGAATGGTCCTCATCATCAACCGGTGACCGAATGAAGTGAGAAAAAACTTTTTCTAAAACTAAACATGCATTTACTATCCCTACTTCTTAGAACAGATATCCTTTACAAGTGCCTATTTCTACCCCCTGCACGCCTTGAAGCTACGACGTGCGAAAGATAACATGCATGAACTATCCCTTCACCGAGAAGAAATATTGTATTTTACAAGTGCCTAATTCTACCCTCTACGTGTCTTAAACTACGACATGCGAAAAACACGGCCAGATGGACGGGAAGATCTCTTTTATGGCCCAAAATATAAACGAGTGCCAGCCTACTGCAAAAGGTCAAAAAGAACAGAGTACGACAACGGTCCGTTTTCTCGGTTCATCAGATTTTTATTACTTTTTATGTAAACCGTCTCGTACGCGTCTAATTCTCGCGGCGACGTTACGTTTTTAATCAATTTTAAGTCTTCTAATTTAATACTATGCCCGGTTTCATTTATATGTTGTGCCACACTCGACGCCTCCAATCTGCCGTAGCGATAATTTCGTAGATGTTCTTTGAATCTAGTTTCTATCTTCCCGTCCATCTGGCCGTGTTTTTCGCATGTCGTAGTTTAAGACACGTAGAGGGTAGAATTAGGCACTTGTAAAATACAATATTTCTTCTCGGTGAAGGGATAGTTCATGCATGTTATCTGTCGCACGTCGTAGCTTCAAGGCGTGCAGGGGGTAGAAATAGGCACTTGTAAAGGATATCTGTTCTAAGAAGTAGGGATAGTAAATGCATGTTTAGTTTTAGAAAAAGTTTTTTCTCACTTCATTCGGTCACCGGTTGATGATGAGGACCATTCGTGTCCTCGAAACGGCCGTCCCGGACTAATTATTATATTACTATATAATAAATTAAACTTGTGTGGTGCGGAGGGTGCCGATACTTATGTGTTGTTTACCATACTACGCCACAGTCCTTGCTATCATTATTCTTTTCAATGTACGTATTATTATGCGGAACTTACCTCCAAATATTTTTTTAAAACGTTTTCTCTAATTTGCTCAGAGAACGATTTATCTTACATTCACGCACTAGGGGACACGCTGTGTATGTCATAGTTTGAAGAACAAATTCACTTTGCTCAAATGCCACAACTTTCAAAACGACAAACTCAACATTTCTTGGCGCCCTCTAGTGCCAAAGAAACGCATGCCTGCCGTTCAGGAAGCAGGGACATAAACCGGGTACTGTTCCCCAAACCATCCCTCGAGCAGTTCTCATGACTGCTAAACACGAGATGGCGACGCTGGTAGCGCTTTGGGAAACCGCACATGTGAATATTCTGACAGGCTTACCATGATGTATATAAACAGAACACATCAGAAAATGCCTAGAAAGCGCTTTTCTTTGGCACTAGAGAGCACCAAGAAATGTCGAGTTTGTCGTTTTGAAAGTTGTGGCATTAACTGTGAGGCAACAGCGATAGAAGGGAGAGATAAAAAATTACTCTCGAAACCACGCTGATGACGCCGGGTAGGCAGAAATATGTCCGTATGTTAGTATAACTTTTTTCTCTCTCCTTTTATTGCGTTTGCCGTGAATTATTCCATTAATACCATGAAGAAGCTAAGCTATCTTAGCATTATATTTTTTGGTTATTGTTTCTATGCATTTTCTGATGTGTTCTGTTTACTTACTTCATAAGTTTAAGGTAATGCTAATGAGCCTTTCTTAGTTTACCTTGTAATTTACGTTACGCGAGAATTTAGATCTTGTCATTTAAATAATAATTTATTACATGGAAGATATTAACTATGTTAACGACCTGAACGTTTATAATTTGCCTTGTCTGTTTTCCCCTCACTTTAATCCTCTCTAAGTTAAACTAGTTTCATTTACAGCCTTTGCCATGAAACGCGTATCACATAATAAATGACGGCATTAAACTGTTATTAGTAAATAATTTTTCAGCTAGAATTATAGGATCATAAACTTTGGCCCCATATGACCGTAATAAAATTGTTCATCCTTGTCTCTTTCATGATTATTCTATCAGATACCAGTGCAAATAAAGACCTATCATTTATCGTTGCTGTAAAATTTATATTTTATAACTTGAACCAACTATCGCCTAATAAATCAAGATGCAGTCCTCTTTTGAATGTGAAAACTTTTTAGATATAAGAGAAATAGTTTAAACAACAAACGTGCTGAGAGAAGCTCATATCGAGGAGATGGGAGGAAACATTTGTTGGAGTTTTCGATCCTGTAATATTAAAAATGATGATGTTGATCTTCGACAAAAGAACCACGTTATTAAACTACAGTCATTGATACATAACCAGTTATCTGCACCCAGATATCGAGATTTATTTGCATATGCTAGGAAGAGAAAGAAAGACAAGAAGCGCAGCAAACGGATCTTCAAACTTTAATTTCACTCTCAAAAACTGTTTCTTAACCAAAATGGAAAACAAGTTTGATTACAATCTAGAAGTTCGGTTTTGGGCACCTTCCCTTGTAAGTTACGTTTCAATAATAAATGAAATGTGTCTAGTAGAAAATCATCCTCTCTTTATAAAATAGTGCAAATTAATAATTAGTATTCGATAGAAGGAGTTATAAAAGTAGGCGTCCCTCAAGGTAACATTTTGGGACTTACACTTTTCTTAATACTATACAATTAATGATTTTATATATACTTATTGAATTGGTAGATCTTGAACCTTACTGTTTACCCTGATGACGTTACTTAGTGACATAAATGCGAAGCGATTAATAATAATAATGCTATAGTAGTAATTATTGTCCAACAGTACAAATATCAAATTAAGGACAATGTAAAACAAACAATATTAAGTGAAATCTGCAGCAGTTACATTAGTAGGCGCCTATAATACAAGGAAAGTAACAGCAATATAATTTTATATAAAAGATATAAGAAGCACATTCCCCGTAACGTTTCTGTGAAATTAATGATGAATCTCTGTTTCCGTTGTGTACGTTTCATTTCCAAGAGAGGTATAAGAAAAATAATTCTCTATCTCCGGCTAACGGGCGATAGACCTTCGCAAATATAATTTCTAACATAACCTTATCAATTTTCATTAAGCACTTGCCACAGCTTCCTCGCTGCATTCTCTATGTGGACGTAAGAGCTTTACGCAACGTTGTCTGGTTTTCCACTTGGAACCCATGTAATTTACTCCCACTTCAAACATTTTTTATTTAAATTCGAAGCAAACAAAATTCCATCAACCATTTTTTAATTAAATCTTTCCATTTGTTTTGAACAGGCACAGTCTTAAGGTAGCAGTAATAGGCAAAATTAATTGTCTTTATTTGAATATGAATGAAAGAAGCATTGGATATTAACGTTAATAACCTTATTTTATAACTTTGTTTCAAAGTAGGGTGAATCAGTACTAGAGTTTTACTCGAATTTTGCCAAGGACAAATATAGCGCATCTAACTCATATTTTCAGAATGTGCAACTTTCTAATATCGCCGGAATGGCAGTTCAACATGTCTGAATTCACTAGATCACTAGATTTGTGGCTTAATTTATGATAAATTGTATGTTCAGTGCTTTGTCATATGACAAGTGTTTCTGTTGGTAGTGTTTTATTCAAATAGAATTGCAGTCTAATTTATGTTAAGCTGTATGCTGATTGTTTGTCATAGTAGTAAAGTTTCAATTAACTTTGGCTTCTAATTGGATAGAAGTCTAAAAGAATTATCGATAATTGACATCCAAAGCGCAGAAACATAAATATAGGTACGAAAATTCTCCATATTTTACCTCCTTAATTGTTTAAAATTTTCCCCTAACTGCACTTCATCATTCGAATTGCGGACGATCGTCGCATCGTGAGAATTTTTCAAAAATAAAGTTCCGCTGGTAAGAGACGCAGGACGGAATCGAGAAATTCCTTCTAAGGGAAAAATTTTGGTCGCGAAATTACCGAATCGCATAAATCACATAAAACGCTAAAGTTAAGATCATGCAAGCGACATCTAATTATTGAAGCCTTTCTCCCGCACCGAGATATTTCAGATCCCATTTCCACATTGAACGAGTCTCATATCCTCGACTCCACCGTTATATATTTCCCCGGCGCATATAATCTGGCATTTGCCGCCGTTCCCTCCACTTGTTCTTGGCCATTCGGTTCTTGTATAATAGCCTCCGCTATTTCAAACTCGAACGGATTGGATGACTTGTTCTTGCGTAATTGTTACACCGTCTTGGACGTATACGTAGGGCAAAACTTGTGTAATTGCTCATTTGGTACTGCTATGAAATACCAAATATTTCGATCTAAAATGTACAAAACTGATGCAATATATTCGCCCGTTCATCATCAATAATTAATAAAAGATATTAACTCCCTAATGAATGTAATTAAATTTTATGGTACCTTTTCATTTTTCGGCGTAGTTTATTCCTATCACACGCAGTGTAGAGTGGCTATAAATCACACGGTGCTTTTACATTTTAATTAATAAATTATTCCGCGAGGAAGGTCTTTTTTTCAACCAGAAATTAAACCGCACTGGCGAGGAGACGCGAATATATCCATAAGCATGGAATTTAATAAGCATTTTCGAGATCAGGTAGCTTCTGGATTCTCATTTTGCGTCTGGAATACTTTTATATTCCACGACTGTTACACTAGGTGGTGTCGTAAAAAATTCGCTCTATTATTCGCAGCAGTAGGACAGCTTAGTAAAAGGGGGTATTCGATTTATGCAATGTGCATGTACCGCATAACAATTAAAAGCAAATCCATCTAAAATTATCCTATTACTAATTAGCATCACTTACATAGGCAAATACTGAAGCACATCTGAATACCCTTTAACTTTCAATACCTTTATTGTCATCTGAAATTTCGAAATGAAAGTTTTTCATTCGAAACTATTCCTTTGTACGGGAAAAAGTTATACAGCCGCAACTTAAATAACCAACGTACCAGGCACAAAAGATTTTAACATTTTATGGTCTAGAACCCATATTTACACCGTATTATCCTAACCTACTTATTACACACCTCTTACTGATGAGAAATCAGATTGGAATTTTGTCAGATCTTCACCCTCTCTCTTAGAGATTCATCATTACCCGGCTTGATAATTTAAAATGTTCTAATATGATTTTAGTTTATCTGTGACTATTGTTGTAACAAGTAGTACAGTAATTGAATAACAATGTTCTAAATGCCCCATGGTAAATCAATAAGTGTTCTCGTTATTGGGCAAAATCGCCAGCATATTTTACAAGTTGGCCAGCGTAGAGTACCGATCTCAACTCTGTTGAACAACAGCCAAGGCGGCAGATTTAGAAAACTAATCAAAGGGACTCTGCAAGAACTTCAAGCAGTTATCAATGTAAAGACTAGACTTTTAACGAAGAAAGTATTTAAGAACGTGATTAATAATGAATAGTAAATAACAAAATTTTCGTTAAATTTTGATAGTTGTTATCCTTAAGATTATCACTATTTATTTTTTTAGTATTAGTTTAGTATTAGCCTTTTACTTTTTAGATTTTTTACACTTTCCTTACTTGTCCAAACTTCAACGAACAATAGTATATACGGACAGGTAGTGGTGTCCTCGTGCTAATATTGAAGCATAAGACTAAAGGCTGACATTGGAAACTCTTTTTAATTATTGAAAGTTTACAACAGCCGCATGTGCGTGTACTCTTCAATGCGTGAGTTCCATAAAAGGAAGTTTATATAATGCAATTTTTGTCAATTAATGGAATTCGAAAAGAGAGGAATTGTTGGATTCAAACCAGCTGAGGTATCTGCTAGAGAAAAAGCGAGAAGAGTCTATAGCAATTCCACTGCGGTGCTCCGTTTATATCCTGCATGAATAGAAGGAAACCGAAGAACTGCAGAACTTGAAGGTTAGCTACCAGGAAACAGATTTACCAACACCAGCTCCACATTTTATTTAGTATTTGCTGTTTATTTTAGGACACTTTTAACCGTGAAAATAAATTGATTTAGTTGGGCAACAACCTTTATGTTGTAACATTACCAACCCAATTAATGGGATTAGTGTGAGACTCTTAACATCAGCGTCTTATATTTGAGTCCTACGTTGGGCATTAAAATTTGTAATACTATAGCAACAAGGAAAATTGTTTGTCTAACTAAATTAATTAGACACCGCTAAGTCGATCGAGTTGGCTGAATGGCACTCCGCACGACGGTACTTTCGATGTGAATTATCTTTATGGTTGCCACAGAAAAAATTCACGAATTAAGGTTCGAGCTGATAGGTCACCCACCCTACATTATAGTATATTTAGTGCAATTCTTATCCACTGCATTAGTGTAAAATAGAAAAAGCTTATAGCAACCCATTAACCATTACACAGATGCAGATCATTCAATACTAATTTCGCTGGATAAATTAAATGTTATATCACCTGTTTTGACCGAAAATTCCTATGTATAAACATCGTGTAAGCAGGTACATCAAATAATTACCCTTCACGATTATGAACTTCAAGCCGGAGAAGATTCTTTTTAAGTATAAGACATTTTAAAGTTTTATTTACAAAGTTTTAAGTGCTACATTTTCAGCCTCAACCTCAACTTTAACTTCTTTCCTTTCACATCTCCATAAAATCTTTATAAGCAGCGAGGTAATCTAATTAAGATAGCGCTAATACAAGGAAATGTCGGCATTTATTGGGCCTCCCACTCCAGCATTCCACCCCTATGTTAATATAAAATCTCTTTAGTATTAGTTATTAAGGCACATGTTTAATGAAATGCATCATTATATATATATTATGTATATAAGCAATCCTCTCTTAAAAACCTATAAATTGAATTTTAGTAAAATATAGTTGTTGATATGCAGTGAGAGTAACAGGGACACACATTTCACATTTAGGACGCCATTGGAAAACAGTTTAACTCACACCGGTGAAATTGTCTGTTTATATCCTATTCGACCTCAAAGCCTCCGTAAGCGTTTCGATAATTAAATTACCTTTCATTTCATTCAACAAATTTGGAATGCACATACGTTCTATGGTAAATTTTTACGACATTAAATTACGCACTTGCCTCCAACTAAAGTGGTGTTAAAACGCTTTCAAAATGTACAGGATTGAACGTCAAACATTGCCAACTTTGAAAGCAGAAATATCACTCTTTTAAATGGCACCACAATTTTTTTCCGCACGGAGAATGTATATCTAACATTACTGAATGTTGCTGATGTCTGATATTGAAGATAAAAAGATATTTAGATAAAATTCTGAAGCACTTTTATAAACAATTGAGCAGATGTATTGATGTGGAAAGAAGGAATTTCGAGCGCTCACTGTACATTGACAAATAGGTATAATGCATTTCGTTAGAAAATGGTATATTACCTCATTGAAAAAGCATTATGCCCACCTGTAATGTCAGCGTATCTGTTGCTCAGCGACAGAAACTCTGAAACCCAGGTCCTCTGGGGAGGGTATGATATAAATATACCTTTCCCTAAGGAAACGCGCTATAGATTTGGCGCTCTCGGCGGGGCGGCAGAACCGGATCCGCTGTTGTGTGCAGATATACTGCATATACATGTGCATCTCGCGGCGGTCGATATTAGTATTCGCTTCTCGCTGCTTACTGCAACGTATATACTTACTACGATGCTGGAGCGCCGCCCGAAGGTGCCAACTCTACAAATAAGTAGGTTGCTGTTAATTGTTACAATAAGAATTGCTAGGATTATTAAGTTTGTTCATGGTGTATTTTCGTAACAATACTTTACACACAGTTTACTGTACATTAGAATTACTTACAATCAAAAATTCAATAATCTGTTTTCAAGAAATAACTTTTTTTGCATTAAACGTCAGCGTCAGTTTATTTTTTTATTGGGTACAATATCCAAATGGTGGTGCTTGAATTTGGTAAAGTTTGGTGTTCAATACTAAACACCCCGTATGTTTCGAAGGCGTCCTAGTATCATGTTTGTACAGAAACAGGTACGTAATGTACTCTTTTGAAGAAAATAAGATATATCTAGACGAACACAACTATACATCAATTACAAAAACTTAATGTACAGGGCCTCCCATTTAAAATGGGTGCCTGGTCCGCTATTTATGGATCATCCTGTATATACGGAGGTATTTTTGATACTTTAAGACGTTTATTATCCCATCAAAAATAATTACTTTGTACTATTTAAACAATAGGCGCAATTTTAATTTCAGCAGGTCGAGTATCCCCTGTATAATGGAATAGAAGACGTGAAATGTTCCCCTTATTAAATGTTCTGTTCCAAAATTGATTATTAGCTGCGCATCGAACTCACATATTTAATTGCACTATTCGTAGTCGCTAATTAAGAAATCAACCTAATACAAGCTCTACAAACATTAATGTTTGTACAAAAATGTGCACCTGATCTGACTTTTACGATTATAAGTATTGACCATGTGGTTAATATATGCGGTTCAGCTTTAAAATCAAGAGTTAAATATTTGACATGTACAGGAAAAATATCACCATTAAGTCAGATGTTAGAATTCGAAACTCTTTATCGCCTTAGTTTTGTTCATGCTCATTCCTTTTTAATCACTTTTTCTTTAACTACGTTGCGTTCGAAAGATCTTTAATAGGTTTTCCGATATTTCTATTTACGGAAAATTTAATAACATTAACATTGATTTTAAATATCAAATTTAATTTCTCTCTCTAAATATTTTTGTTTTACATTTTGACTGAAATTCATTTATTGCGAGTACTGGCAAATAGAGCCATTTATTTGCACGAAGTGACGAAAGGAAAAAATGAAAAGCTGAAATGTTGTAGGATCAAGTTGCCAATTTATTTCATCCGAAATATAAAGATCTCATTTCGAATTGAATCTGTTGTCTTCAAAAGGTTAGCGATGAAAAGTTTCGATTTATCCTATGAATACAGCGATTATACCGTTCTAAATACAGCCGACTTCGAACTTTCATGATTAAAGGTAATGATTCCATTAACAAAATATAACACGAAATCAAATTTGAATTAAGGTGCAAATTCCATTGCTTTCTTTTCACGCTCCCTTGTACCCTTGTAAGAGGATTTGTTGATTTATTAAGCGGTTTGTCTTAGAAAATGAAAGAACAATTAATAACTCGTTCCATTTTGTGAGGAATCGAATTGATTAAACCCCGGATTTTCGTAATTATGTTAAAAGAGTAAGCGTATCCAGTGTATAACTTCGTGCTTCCGTAATTATAACGCAATACAATTTTCTTCAACAATGATTTTCCGTCACGCTACAGGATTCACTCTGGATCTCCACCACGACTGTCTTAATGGCGTTAATGGTATTACTGTGGGCAAGAATTCAAGTCGAAACGAGCTTTGTGTGTGTCCCATTCCTTTTATATCCGTCACATGTCTGCTCCGATAGAATATCAACCTCGACCAGTCGGTCCTTCCCTTGTCTGTATTAAGAATGTATTATGTCACGTTTGCAAAGACTTATAGTTTTACAGGGAATGTATCTTTCTCGGTATTGCACAAAGGGGCCCTTTTAATCAATAACTCGATAACAATCTCTTTTACTCTGTTCAGTTTGACAATTTTTTTAAAGAATCCTGTTTGTTTAAAATACACACCTGAATAAAGTTGTAATTTTTAAGCTTTCTCAGTCATATAGACGCTATTTCGATATCTAGCCGCTAGAGAGAATGAAACCTGTTTTAGTGTTTAATTTAGTTAAAGAGTTAATGAAGCACCAGAAATAGGATGGTTCCTTGGATAAATTTCTACACCTCAGCAGCAGAGCTGCAAAATTCGAGGCTTATATAACCTACTCGTAAATAACAAACATATTGTTATGATATCTATTTCCAAATATCCCCAGCTGGGTAACGTTCATTATGTACGACTTCGTTATAATTTTTGCCGAATTCATCGAATATTAAAATTGCTTGAAATTTATTTTACATGATTCATAACTCGGCTATCAACAATACAAGAACTAACAGTCTACCAAAAACTAACGAATTCAAACAAGTGTATGATAATCTTAATTCCATTTCCAAGTTTAATAAATTAAAAAAAAAATAACAATTAACAAAACGGGTAGAAATAAGGGAAAATAATGACGAGAATGAAGAACGAAAATATGAAGAAGGCAGGATACAATAACAATAAATAACAAGAATTATTTAAGTTTTTAGAATTGAGATTTGACAGTTCAACAGTCGTTATGATTACGTAGCCGGGCAACAAGCTCTTTGGATAAATCTTGCGTCGTTGAAAATAACATAACATCTGTTATGTTTTAACAAAAAAGGAAAGGAAAGACATGTGAGTATCGCCGGATACCCCTTTCGTTCGCCTTTCCAAAAACGTAAAACTGGGTAGGTTTTTGTTTAGTGTATTTTCTATTTAAGATAAACAAATTGACGTCACTTCCTGCGACGCCGGAAATGTAATTTAGCTGGCGATAACGCTGATGGTTAGTTCACAAGAGATAGAAATCGTCAATTTTTTTCTAAAAATTCTAACTTCTATCATTCAAAAGTTAGAATGGGAGGGATATGTTAAGAGTTCAGTGCATAATAAATGTCACACATGAGATTAGGTGAAAAGTCCACGGCCTCACATAGAGATGGCGTGACTATCTTAAAATTTTTATGTTTATTCAGTGCTACCAACCTTAACTAGTCTTCAGTCAAAATTTCATTACGTTTTGAGGATTAATTTACGACTTACCGTTCGAGTTTTGTTTAAACGTAGCTTTTTAATAGGGAAAAAATACTGCCTAGGCCAAGAATGGCTTGATAAATGTTATAGTACGTGTTCTTCTTTATATCCAACAGTAGAGAAGTGCACCATATTTTAAACGAATATTGAATATGAAAAGGCTGTGCGATGTGTGTGCTACCTTGTCTAAGAATCGATCAGAAGACAGCGCGCGTTGATGATTCGGAAACTAGTGTTCCGTTTCAGCGTAACCTAATAGAATATCTACATCGATTTGTAACAATTGATGAAGCGTGGATCCATTATTACACACTGGAATCCAATAGACAGTCTGCAAGCGGGTGAAAACCGACCGAAGTGCCTAAAGACGCAACGCTCAGCTGGCAAGGTTATAGTCGGTATTCTTTGGGATGTGCATGGCCTAATATGTAAGCCTGCAGAAATGCACTTTCCGCGCACTTCACGAAATTAGCAGAGACTAAACAGACTCGTGTTTTATCGACTCTCGGGGAAACCAGTAGGTAACATTAGGCGCTCGCTTTAGCCATGATAACTGCTCGTACTGTGATCATTCACAGACCCTAAGTAAAATATTTCGATTGCTGTATTTTAGCTTGATTCCCTCTTCGCAACAGAAGAATAATAACTAATAATTATGTTATTTGTACAATTTGCTGTCTTACAGACTTATGAACAATATAAATTCGTAAAATTCCGGCCTCTTTTATTTAATTATAGAAGTGATTGTAAGTCAAGATCAGCTAAATCCTGAAGTTGTATTGTGTCTCAATATGAATTTAAGTGATCTGCGGTCTGGTTTCTTCCTTATTGTTGCCTCATTTAATTTTAAGTTTAACATTAAATGTAATGCCAGTCGTCTAATGTAAAAACCTTTTGAAGATGTACTTTAAACAGTAATTTCGCAACTTATTTTAAAGTAAAATTTTGTAAAGTATGCGGTAAAGGTTAAATTTGTGCCTCTGGTTCGTATTGCTTAACACGCAAAGCTCAAGTTACTAAAAGGTTTAGTTGACCTAACTGTATTACTTGAAGTGTTTACCAAAACGAATACTCGATATTTTAAAACACCAAAGTATAACTTTGATATAAAGTACAAGGATCGTCAACATTATGAACTTTTAACCCAGGATTTAGTTCTCAAATACATTTTTCTCAAGTATAATGGATTTACTAGTTTCAGAAATGCCATCCAGAAACACAATGAAAGCACCTCTTTAGAAAAACTCGGACAGACTGAGATATATCGCTTTGATTTAAATACCTTTCCTTCGTTGCAAGATAAACACGAAGATGTAATATTAAATTAAAACTGTGGCTCCAAATAACTCCCGCGCAACCGGAATGAGTTTGGGATTTGTGGGTTAAAAATAGAGCAAGAAGCCCTGAATAGAAGAAAGGGCAGTTCGAGTGATGTCCTACTTGCAACGCTTGCGTTATTTTATTTACACCTAGGGGAAACCTGAACCGTGCACTTAGATGCACGTAATGATTATTTTTAGAATTCTGTTGGAACGGAAGAGGAAACTTTATTCAACTAGTCGGTCAACCGATTCGAAGTAAAAATGAAATATTTAACAGCGGTGCGATTTTCCGGAACCAACGTCTTCAAAATTTTTGCTGTTTGGAGCATTTTGGTCTGGTTGCGCATTAAAAGTCGTGTATGAATATAAATTCCCCGAAAGTGTGACACAATAAAACGATCAAGGAGTTAAAAGTTCTTACAGACGTCTGGTAACGTGAAAATGCTGGAAACTTAACCTTGAGAAATTTATTTTTAAGTGTCTTCATCACGTACTGAGTTGTAGTTATGCGGCAGTTTTCAAATAATTAAAGGCTGCAATTCCTATTTTTCTTATTGATATTGTATCCTTATCGGTTACTCTGTGACTACTACATCCTGGTGTACGTTCATCTATAATTCTTTAATATATCTGCTAAATGAAATACGTGGACCGCTTAGATACACATGGGCAAACCCAAATGCCATCAAACGCATTCCCATGAAAATGTTATCTCACACTTACGTTAGAACACTTCAAATGTAACTAGATAAGAATTATTAGGCAGCAACTTATTCAACTTAAACAAATATCACTAGTATATTTTCAGAGAAAAACAGATCAACAGAAAAAAAGCGACAAACTCTCATTGCACTAAAAAAATTAATTAAACTTGCTGGTGTCAAAAGAAGGCTTGTCAACAAGCCTTCTTTTGACTAGTTTCGAACACTTCAAAGTGCTCGAAACTAGTTAGATACCTGTAATTCATTTCATCTTCTCATGCACATTCCTTCAGAGCTTTTGGCAACAACTTGAAAGTTTCGCATACAACACTACATTAATTTAATAGCTACGTGGGTGATATTTGCCCAAGTAGCGAATTAATTAATGCAATTACAAACTTTGCACCGAGGTAAGCTACTATTGTAAATATAAAGACAGTAACGTCTGTGGAAGGTATTGTCGATAAATCTCTCTAAGCGAGTTTCATGCTGTAACATTTTCATTGTTTTAGGACGAGTTATTAGAATTAGCGGAATTTGATAATTTCATCCCTTTATTTTATCTTTATAACACATTTCAAACAACAGCACCCGTAGAACAAAGTGACACAATAGAATCTAATAATATCCTCTTACAATTTAGTAATTTGGATTTCTCCTCTTTTTGACACGTTTTTGAATGCTTTGGAAGACTGTTTGCTGTCGACACATCGTTTTCTATATTTATAAATAGCAATTCAAAATTATAAAATCTCTTCGTATTACGAATGTTTTGGACCTATAAATGAGTAGGGTAGGAATGTTACCTGTAGTTTCCCGATGATCACAAAAGATAATTTTAAAATTTTGTCGGATTAAAACCAGCGTAGTTTGTCGAACTTTCTTTTTAATTTCTAGAATAAGATATCCTACGATAATTTAACTAAAAATTCATATAATCTAATGTATCCTGCTTCGTAATAGATTCCAATACATTATACATTTCTTCTGAATAAATAAATCACATACTCGCACACTGGGTAGTGAAACACTTCACTGTCGCCCTTACTACAACATTTCACTAACATTGGATACACGTTTCGATAATCAAGCAATTACTGCTGAAGATGCTAGCCTATCGAAACGTGCATCCGGTAGTGAAATGGTGTGTTAAGAGTGATAGTAAGTGTTTCACTTTTATTTGAATGTTAAAATATATTTTGTTTAATTCAATTTGCAAACTGTTATTTTAAAGAAAATTGTATGTTCCTTTAAAGGATTTTATTTCTGTAAGTCTGAATCTGAAATGTATATTTGGTGCAATTTGGTGTCACACATCGAAAGCGATTACTTGTGATCTTAATACCTATCGTAACGTTAAAAATACCGCATTTATAATCGCTTTTACGAAGAGTACCATAGTGATGCTTTTCCAACGCCTCTCTCGATTTTGCAGCTGCCTATAGAGCCGAGGCCCTTTCTGTGGTTTTTCTGCCCCTGTTCCTCTCCCCGAAGTCTTAATGCGATAATTCCTGAGAAACATGCACATCTTGGCTCATTTTTCTTCAAATCAAATCAAAATTTAGCCGATACTGACTAGTATGAATTCATTAAACGCTAGATCGTGGCAGCAACAAATACATTAAGAAAAAGATAATTTAACTAACGCTTCGCACCGCACAAGTTCAAATAATTTATTCCGGACAGCTGTTTGGAGGGTGGGTCGATCCCCATTTTTCAACCGTTCACCCAAGTGTGATATAATTTTATTGTAAGAACATTAAATATTGCTAAAATAAAAGTGTAAAGTTCTTGGCAGGGATTGACTTTAAGCAAAACCTATCGGTGGCAGATCAGGGAAGAGACGCCAAGACAATCGAAGCTTCCTAGCTCGAGTTTTGTTTAACAAAAGACGTGCTGTATTTGACGTAATTTCCGGTGTCAATACTGTTTATACTTTATTTCAAGTTCTAGCTGGAATCCAGCTCGGTAATTTGATAAAACGCTGAGTTTCTTTTACATGGAACCCCGGCATACAGAGGATAACCGTCGTTAGTTTCTTTTGTGATTAACTCATCATTCGTAAAAGTTATCTTTATCAAACTATTCCTTTAAACATCAAAAGAGTATCTAATTAATACTCCCGAATGTATGCAAGGAAAATATGGATAAAATCGTTATAAAATTCAACTTTATAACGTAAGAGTCTGTATAGTGTCCTGTTTGGTTACTACGAGCATTCGAATTATTTTATATATACATTAAAATTTGGGAACGAGAAATACTTTGCTCATGTTGAAAAATAAAATTTTAATTGGCAATTACAATGTAATCTCTTCTAGCGAACACCTCTACACACATTGAATTCCCCAAATATGTTACGTCAATTTATATTCACGCCTACCTTTATTTACTGAACAGTCTACATAACGAACCCGGACAGGATATTTTGTCAGAATTGTTAACGTAAATATGAATTCACCTCCAGTTACCTGACAAAATGCTTGCCCCTTTTTTCGAAAAATAAATATGCTACAGTTATGCTTACACTGCATAGTTTATTCATTCTCAAATTTTAAGCGCCTACTTTCCTTGCAACACTTAATAAATTATCAGAGAAGCCTACAGTAAAGATACAATTCTATTAAATAGCTACGTAAGTTATAAAGATCCGACAATAGTTTTGGTTCTCTATTTTATGTAAAATAAAAGTTTCAATTTGTTTCCCGTACCCTTCGTTTTGATTGTAGGTAATGACAATATCTTATAAACGCAAACATTTAATTTTAGAAAGGAAAATAAACATTACAAAGCATTGCGAAAAATTCAAACATTCTGTTTAATATTACTAGCTGGAAAACTTGGGGTTGATGAATCTCAAATCGCAGATCTATTCAAAAAGGAAGAAATTATCTTAGATAACAACCCTTTAAGTGACCTGTTTTAGAAGTTGCCACCTTATTGAACAATAAAATAAAAGCATCAAACGACCTGCTTGAGCCTCCGGAACATATATGGCGAAAGCACAAATGTAGATAGTAATTTGGTAGCTAATTGGAAATATCAGGTTTGCCCCAACACACCAGCAAACTTGTTTGTGAATCGACGGGTACAGGCGCAAACAAATTTGACGTTCCAACATAACTTCTGACTGAAACGTGTACGAATAGTCGGATGTTCCAATATAAAACTTGACGATGACCGAATCGTTGAATCGATTCGCTGATTTTTGTGGAACTGCTGCCAGGGATATGCGCAGAGTATTTGTTGCAGTTTTCACACACGGTTCAAAAAAAAAACACAGAGACATGACATTGGTATAGGCAGGTTCAAATTCAATAAATGTCGGTTCTAACAAAGCTGTTCCGAAACGCTGCAGTATCGGTCGAAAAGAAATAATAAGATGAAGATGCCATTTATAGTTGGTCGAATACAGACGGTACGTTAGTCGTCCTCCAAAATTGATTAATATATCCTAGCGCATCCGCTAACAGTTTTAAAAATTAATAAAAAGTTCTATATCAATAATCCAATTAGTTCCTATTTCTAACTGATTTCCGGTTTATCCTGAGTAATTCCGGGACACAAATTTTCCCAACGTTTACAATACGAAGATTTCTCTTCGAGTATCTGGATTTCAGAGGAACCGGTCCAGACTCTTATCGAGTCCTGCTCACCCCACAGTTCTGACGAGAGCCACACCTCGCTGAGAGCCCATCCCAAATTTTAAGGTTACTTCGAGGTGAACAATAAAGACATCAATAAAGATGTTTTATGAGTTTTATTGAGTTTTTTTATTTACAAGTCATTTGTGTTATCTTTGTTATTTATATGTTATTTATATGTTCTTTTTTTAATAAATCAAACACACCAGTATTTGTTCACAATACTTCTAATTGAAGATATTTAAATAACGGCAAATTTAATATTCGAAGGAAAAGACTAGCCACATTACAAATTAGTTCATAGATGTATGTGTACAGTTAAGACAGCTTAAATGTTACCATTCGCATTTCATTGAATTATTTGTAATAAAGTTTATATTGTTTTTAAAATACGTTTCATCACAAAAGCTGGCCACGAAGCTAAGAGCTCTGAGAAATTTGAGCAGGCATTTTCCAGATAAAATTACGAACTTCATTGCTTTACCTATTTAAGTATTATAATAGATTTAAATGAAAAGCTCGCACATACACAGATATAATAGCATTACAATAAATTGCAAAATATGCAGGCTGTCCCATGATGATTTCCACCTTCATGGACACAGTTTCTAAATCTGGTTACGGTTCGATATGCTTTCCGTAATTTATTTCTTAAGTCTTCTAAATCTCTAGGTAGTGTCGAATAATTTGAAACAATACCTTTCAAATATTCCCCCATGAAGTAATCTGGGGACCGCGCAGGCCAAGAAATAGGACCGCTTGATCCAATCCACCGTTCAGGGAATACTCTACTTAGGTATTCGCTATAATGAAAATATGGGATGGCACCATCCCGTTGCTACTGCATTGCTTACCTTTGCATTTAATGGAACGTCCTCAAATAGGACCCGGAGCATATTTCGCAAAAAAATTGCTCCGGGTCCAAGTATTTTGACCAATTTTGACCAATCAAACGGCCATTAAACACGCCACACCATACATTCACTCCCCAAATTGTTTGCGACAATTATGATTGATAATAGTCCCATTATTGTGAAATCTTGATTCATTACCCCATTTTATCCAAAAAATATGTGAACGTTCATGCAGGCGATAAATGTTAATTGTCGATGACGATCTAGAGCAGTCAAAGCTTGGACTAGGTGTATTTTATTATAGTATTATTAAGGGCAATATTTTTGATTTTTCAATACTCTCTAGATTGTTGATTTACTGATACTTAGTTCTTCTACCAGACATCGAATAGATATATAATAAATAAATTGTAAATAAGCAAGAATATTAAATCTACTTTCGTCGGTTTGAACTAGTTCTTCCCTGAGAATCTCTTGTTTCGTTTTCTCGCTTGAAAAAGAACCAGTTCATAATTTTTGTTCAACGTTTTAAAAGTATCATTACTGAATACTAGACGACCAGAAGGTAGCAAACTTTACAAATTTCTAGCTCTTCTACAGTCTTTTCTGCATTAGCCGTAAACAATGAGCATATCAACGAGTAAATAGTAAAGGCATTGCAAACTTACAGTTAATTAATAAACAAGAAGAATAGGACTATTACTATGAACTGTTAATTTGTCAGTTAATTTTAGCGTAACACTGGGATGGCACTGGGCCATATATTGATATGTAACGTAGAGACTATTTCTTCTTTTAACTGGTAGCATGTGTTTATTATCAAGTGACTACTACATACTACTAGTACATTTCTAAGAAATACGTATTACTTTACTTCGATGTAGTGATCGTAAAATTCTAACTTCATTTGCTAATAGCAGACAGAGTAATCATAGGAGATAGTAAGTATGATAGTCTGAAAGGAATTTCAAACTATAACAATATATAGGCTGTCCAATTTAAAACGTTTAAATTTATGTCACGTGACCCAAAAAACGAAAGTTCCAGAAATATACTAAACATACTGTATTATACGGCGTTTCGTAAATCTATCCATCAAATTAAACTTTTATAATAGATTTTGTTGCCGAGATATGTCATGGGACACCCTGTATATTGGTAAATTATAGCTCAAGATATATTTATCTTAAGGAACTACAAATAAAAACGTTTCCGTCGCAAGGTTGATGATTGCGGCGGCGAGAGATCTCTTAATAATACCGTTAAACGAATCAAATGCCACTTTCGATTTGCCTTTTGTCAATCATTTTTTATTTCAAAAATATGATTCAAATTCCCTAGCCTCTAAATAACGGACGCCTTTAATAGGAGTGATCTAATTCCCCATTGGTGTCCGTTAAATAGGGAGGCTACATTGTATTAGACATTTTGAAAACTTGAACCTCCTCGAATATATTACATTTCTAAAAAGTAGATTCATGCAAAACACATATTACGATCTAATCTTCCGTCTATGACTATGTTAGTCTTTGCATTTGCAAAACAAAAAAAGAAAATGTGCAACATTAAGGATGACATTTTAAATAGAGTATGACAAATATGTACATATATATATATATATGTATATAACTGTGGGGCGTGGGGACTGACGATATCTTAGAAATGATAATAATTTGAAGAATTTCCTATCGCTATAGCCATTGTAATGTCCAAGATATCGCCGGTCCCCATTCTTAGTGGGACACGCGGTATACACATTCACACACAAATGCACAGGGAAACGCATTCCTGTCACTCGTGAATTTCCAGTTCAAAAAACTCGAACGGCCCACCTGCACTGTTCAAGAATATCCACATAGTTATTGGCAAAGAGAATTCTGACATGACAACGTTGCGCGTGCCAGGCAATACCACATATTTTCCGCACGTTACACCCGTATATTCGCAAATGTCAAACAGAGTGAAACTATGCAAAACTCTCTTCACAGGTCAGGGATACGAAAATGTTAACAGGGGCATATTTATGACAGCATGAACGTTTTTCATTCGTATCGCATAATCCATTACACTTCGCCTCTCCGCCCGGTAGAACATCGTAGCTAGTTCGTGCACCCTCTGCGCGCTTTTTTTTTCACAAACCATTTAGAAATAATCGCGGCCGAGAACGCCATACACGCTCAGATATTAATTTTTATTTTTAGAACATGCGGCGTACGTTTACACGCATATACATATAACATAGGTTGGAAGAGACAAGGAAGGAGGCGGTATGTATGTAATTTATGCTACGGGATCAATAGCGCGCAGCGTGATGCAAATGACATCGGCGGATACATGAAATAGATTCGGAAATGTATCGGAAGCCCTTCAAGTGAAATCGCTCCTTAAATAAGATTTAAGCAGGCTTAGCAGACGATACTTTGATAAAAGCTTTGAGCAAATATCTAGCATTGCAAGTTATTCCGTTTATGTAAAAACTATAACAGGTACAACACATTTACGTGGATGTTGGACGTGAGGAATGTTCAGTGCAACCACAGCTTTTACAATTCCACAGACTCTTATCAAATCCAAATCCAATCACAATAGAAAGCGTCCTGGAGGGCCAATAGACTAATACCGAAATACCTAACTGTGGAAACTTTGAAAGACTATACATGTTATACCGCAACTGAGACACAAGAAGACAGCAAAGATAGTGCTATCTTAAGGTATCTCTGGCAGGTTTACTGACAAGCCTTGTAACCCTAAACTGTCACCTATACGAGCTAGAAACAGCTGAAGGTTAACTCTGCGGACTATACAATGAACGAGAAAGGTACGTAAATACAACAAAAAAAAGCACGTAAATGTATCTTATTATCAAAATTGGTCCAACGACGAGTTTATCGTTTTAATAAATGGCTATCTGTTATATCCATGAATACTTTCGCATAAATGGAATTATTGATGTAAAGAATACATTTATTAATATCTAATGAAAAATACCCAAAATTTATTTCGCATCTCACAAAGTAAGTTAATAGCGTATTTGTTATATTAATAAACAGGTTTCAATTAGATAAGCATAGTTTATTGTTGTAATAAATTTATCAGATAATGTAATGACTTTTGTTGCTTTAATAAAATGAAGTTAACGAACACGACTTATTCAATTAATTTCT
Source organism: Oryctes borbonicus (assembly GCA_902654985.2). Classification (NCBI taxonomy): domain Eukaryota; kingdom Metazoa; phylum Arthropoda; class Insecta; order Coleoptera; family Scarabaeidae; genus Oryctes; species Oryctes borbonicus. Next base: position 992,542 of record LR736859.1, on the reverse strand, counting down.
TCAGTGTACCAAGAAAATTTGGTGGTCATCGACACTTAAGTAGCCCATTCTGAACACCAACTGAATTGTAGGAAGAGCATCTTAAGATAGTACTAGGGTTCAGCAAAAGCTCCCAACCAAATAAGCGCTCGATTAGTATAGATATATTCAGATCGAAATAACTAAAAGCATCAACACTATAAGGCGTCTTAATATTAATAATAATAGTAATAATAATGGTGATCTTAGGGCAAACTACAAGGAGTAATGTAGAAGTACTTGAACGTCGTCGTGAATGAGAAGAAGCAATATACGAGCATTTAATCATTGAACTCATACTTATGCTTCACTTTGGATTCACCACGAACCCTTTTTGTTAAGTAAGCAGTTATCATTGGGTATGCTTTTGAAATGATGAATCGTATGACAATTCTGGTACTGCATTGAAGCTAACGTGAAGGTTCTTTTGGTGTTTTTAAATTTAAAGAAATCCTTGATAGATCAAACATTTTTAATTGATTAACTTGATGTTTGATGAGCAGGATACTTATTAAAGATTCTGAGAAATTGCGGATTCGTGCTCATTTTTATTGTATGTATTAAGGTTACTAATAAAGTAACTAACATCAGACCCTTCTTTCGAAGAGACATAAATGACATCTTATAAATCTGCAATCAATGCCGCACTATGAATTCCTGGAAAATTTAAAATAATTTTCTGAGCTGGAAGAACTTCGTGCGCACGACCTCCAGAAAGCACTGGAAAACCTCAATCAAGAGTACCTTGCTGTAATAAAAGGTAAAGGCCGAATTTAACGGTACCAAACTTGAAATAATAGAATATTTATAATAATTGAAAATATAGAATAATTGAATAATAGAATGAAAGAATAGTTAAAAAAGTGCTCATTTCTCGGGCGTACCTGTTCGCTATTATGCTTCATAAAAGTATATCTTCCGAGATTAAACTACCATCCGGTTCCGCAAGTCTTTGAACACTTTCGCATATGCTATCCACCTCTCGTAACTACTTCTATGATTTTTTATGCTTTGCGGTTCAGACACAAAATGTGGTATGCCGCATCGGTATAAAAACGCGACCATAAATATGTAAACAGGCGTGACAACCTAAGTACTGCTCATTTGCATTTGATTTATGGTGATTAAGGTGGCTCGCATCTCGGCAGTTCATTAAGCGTACCGCTAGATGCAGCGGTACGCCGTATGCATGCACACTTACCAGCGGTGTACGCGCGAGGTGAAACGAGCCCAACATAAATTATGTTTAGCAATTTAGCTGAAAGGTATCTTGGGATTCCGCTCTCGGCCTCGCTCCATTCGATAGAAGCAGGTCTTGACGTTCGATTTATGATCTCTATTATCGACAGCAACTGAAAACACTTTGATATACATACCTGTATTGTTGCACATCAACCGGGTCTATTGGGAAACCCAAATAAATTCGCCGTTGGTTGCTGCCTTAAGTCGAAACCGTAAATTCGGTCATCAATAGAACGTGTAAAGAATTAGCATACGATTCAATTTCACTTTGCCTAAATTACGACATCATTTCTCAACTTAGTTTAAACACCAAAAGCGCTTACTACAGGGTGATTCCTGGAAAACGGGTCAAACTCCAGGAGTGCTCGTAGGAATGATACAAATATTATATATAAATATTAAAAAATTTCATATATTAACGTTTTTTTCTTAATCATAGTGTTCTTCTCGCCAGTTGCTCTCTTGATTCTTTAATATAGGCTGTAGTATCTCTAATAGGTCGAATTAATGCATTCTGAATGTCGACTTTTACCTTGTAAACTTCATTTTGAACAAGCCCCATAAGCAGTAAACTCGTGAGTTCTGGAAACCTTGGAGGCTAACTAATAGGACCACCACGACCAGTCTTCATCATGCTGATAATATATCTCAAGCATTATGATGCTTTGAGGAACATGCTGTAATAGTCCTTGTAATTCATTTTGTAAAAAATTTAATTAGTGCTCTCTCCTGAGGCAATTCTCCAAAATGAAAGGATCAATTAAATGAGTATTCAAAGTACCACACCATGACGTGTGCTGAAATTACTTTCGACCGTTGCGTAAAGATTTTCATCTGACCATGTATGAGAGTTCCCAGTATTATTAATGCCATGTCGTGGAGTGTGTTCATTGCTTATTTTTATGGAATACCCAATTGAGTACCAATTCTTCGTAACCTGGTCGTTGCATTTTCTACTACATCCAGAGTATTTTCTACTTCTTCTAAACTTTGCTGAGTAATTCGTTCAGATGTTATTTTGGCACTGGGAAGCATACCGGTCTCGCACAATTTCGGAAATACATTTTTACCAGAATCTCACTAATGTGGAAACCGTTGATGATATTGTTCAACAGCAACTGTAACATTCCCATTACAAAAACAATAAACAAATACCATATTGTATATTCTAAACATGAATATGTGTGTGGCATTTTCTAACAAAATAATGTACAAACCAAACGTTAAATCACTGTCGTAATACGTTGAATCAGGACAACGATATTATTGATCAGATATGCGTACTGTTGTTCGTATGTAACGCCATTCTTATTCTTTAAAAGAGTTCCTATACTTTACAAATAATCATTTGTAAATGTAGTGCGCTGTTCAACAGCGAATAGTTTGTGCACTAATATTTTACGAAAATGGCCCGAGTTATGGCAATATGTCGTCGAAGTTCAGTTTAATACAATTATTACATACAATATACAAAATTCAACTGGTACAGCAGTTAAAAGTTGGCCTGTAAGATCCTGTGATTCAGCACACCTTCACTTCTTCCTTTGGAGTTTTATAAGAAAAAGTGCACGCCCACAGATTGACCACAGTGACCTCAATGCTAGCATTCAGGAAATAAAGCCACCTTTGTATGCCAATATAATGAATAACTCCACTAAATATCGCATCGAATATTCTCTTCCATTTGTATATGGAAAAACAAAAAGGCATTTGGGATTTTGTTCAAAGTGCTATAGTTCCTATAATTCTAATTGAATCACTCTCTTTGTGCGATTTTCTAAATCGATTGTAAATCGAAACGTTTTGGCCCATCTACGATTGCGTTACAGCAACATTTCTAACACTAATGTAAAAAGGCAGTTTAGCATATAATGTTCAGCTTTCTTCATAGCAACAAACAGTATTTTGTTTGATGTTGATGTAGTGTTTTATACTGATATCCCTTCTCAGCAGGATGTTACTTCCAAATTTCAAATACCAGTATAAATCACTTATCCAAAAATTGTTTTAACGTTGTCTACAAATTGGTAGAGGTGCCGGTGATTTAAGTAATATATTTCTAAAAATCGATGACAAGGTAGACTATAAACAATACCTTTATTGAGTGTGCTTCCAAAGAAAGTGTATTTCAGTGTTGCAAAAGCTCCCACTTTGCACAACTGTAACTTGTCACAGGTAATTACAAATAGAAAATGTAAACGGAGATTCCGAGCTCCAGTTTACTATCGTAAATAAGTGTTTCATAGTTTCAGTGTTTGCGTTTTCAGGACCATTTAATCGTGAACTATAACTATTAATCTTTCCTAAATGAAAGTTTCGGCTTAATCCAAAAACGAACACAATCGCTATTTTATGCAAAACTTAACAACCACCAAAGATATTTCAAGAATTACTATTCTATTATGAAAATAAATTCATTCTATGTACATTTATATCCTCCTACTATCCTTTATCAACAACAAAATTTGGGCAGAGGCAATTATAAAAGCATTCTTTGTAACTGGCATAAATCTCTGCACAATAGAAAACCGCGGATTTTATTGACCAATTTTGCAGTGGTAAATTATATAAACGCGTCTGAAAATTCAACGTATTTTTATCAGTATTCGAATTGCACACTATCACCAACAGAATGACACACTTTTTAGCTTCATTGAAGAAATTATACTGATAGAATTAGCATTAATGCATGACACCAATAAAAGTGTCTTGTACAATGAAATTTATGAGTTCCGCTGCACCCCAATAATGCCGAAATATAAACGATACGAGCACAGTATCCTTAGAGAATTCGTTATTTCATATTACCCGTGTGCTAACAGCATATCGCATTGAGTTAATCTGAAATTTAAAAAAGTACGTTAGAGAAAATGGAAAATAATGAAAAGTAAACACTCAAAGATCCTGCGAGTATGTATAGCCTGGGTTACTTAATCTCGGGCAATAATAACTAATGTAAACATCCGCGCAACAATCGTAGTAGTGAAAACAGTATTAAGTAATTAATTTTACAAATAATTTTCATTGCTATGGAGATTTATATTTAGATAGTATTCTGGTTTGGCAAGCATTTACTAAAAGCGAGGTTCTAAAAGTATAGAATTGCTGGCGTATTAACATTTATCAGAAATACGAAGAAAATAAGTCATTTAATTAGGAAGAAAGGCCAGTATTAAATATTTATTACCATACTGCGGATCAGCGAACGCCTCTACCGCCGGCCCTTGGGAGAGAATTCGTTCGACAGCGACGTGCATATAGGGAAAACGGTACACAGTCAGAAAATACTACTTCTGCGTGTTTATCTGACTACACACGCTCAACCTAAATGTAAAATATCAAAGGCGTAGCTGCATCGAACCGAAAGCATATCCCAATACCTTGTGCAAATATACCCTTTACGATAACCAGATAATCCAGTCTTTAAAAATCTTCTGGCAAAATGTACGGATAGAAGTATTTGCTACAAGTCAACGTTACGAAAAAACTATCTGTCAAAAAATGTACACAAACCTCGTAAACAAAATTAAAACTGATGTACGAGACAATTACTACTGGATACAAAAAGCATAAGTATAAATGTAAATGTACAGGATCTATTGGGGTATTGAAAACTAATAAGAGCATCTCTGTTTGAAACATATTCAATGCTTCAAGAATGAAAGGTTTTCGTATATAATTCAATATATCCTAATTCTTCATTCGGTGAATTGCTGATTCTATATGGCAGCTGCATACAAATGCACCAGGCTCGGAGTTATCGGCTTGTTTATAGCCATTTTATATAATACCATTTGTATCATTTGTACCACTCTAATCGCTACCTACTTCCAAGCTCTAAGAATGAATAGAACCCATACGTTTCTCTGATATTAAGCAGGATATAACTGCTATTATACAAAATCTACATTTAAATGTGGATCAATTGTTTACTTTGCTCATTGAACTGATACAGACAGTTAAAACAAGCACGTTAATATCGCGACTAAAACGATTGGTTAAGAAAATTACAAAGGAATGTGGTGACAATAATGAACAATGACGAATTGACTCTCACTCAGTCAGAAGTCGAGACCACAACATAATTATAAATTCAAAAAGTATTAACGTTGTTAGGCAAGACGCCGTGGTCGAAGGCCATGGTCGATATGCTGGGGTTGCTATATTAACACCAAACACTATCACTTTTGAAGCTAAGTCAACAATTATTTGAACATGTCAATGCCATATCTTCTGCGATGAGGACCTAGATTTTTTCTTATATATCACAATCGTTTATGATTTGTGGCGACTTTAATGCACATCATCCAGCCTTCGGCTCTATTATATCTACAAGGTGAGGCTGATAAATTAGCTGAAAAAATATGGTCTTACAGTGTTACGTCTTCCTTCCTATCAATGTATATTTAATCCAATCGTTTTGGTATGGAATACAAGTAAATCATTTTTCTAATCAAATTGGTAAATATGGGTGGCCAGAAGCGATTCACATGCATAAAATTATGAAGGAAGGTGCTAAATCAAATAACTGAAGTCTGTAATCAAAGTATTGGATACACCAAAGAAATAATTCAAAATGGTAGGATAGTTAGATTAGCTTAAAACAAAAATGATCCTGTTTCATTTCACACATCAATTTGATTAAATTTATTATACCATTTATATTAGTTATTAAGGTAAAATTATGTAAGTCTATATACATTATAAAAAATGTTAGTTTCGAAAAGAAAAATTGCTAAATGACCTTTAAAAGTGCTCTCTTACCATTCTTACTCAAAAATGTAACCATTGCTAATAAAGTAACGGTTTTTCATATATTAAATTAAAACGCAAGGGATAAATTTAGCGTACGCCAGTCTCCAAAACATAAAATATCGAGGTATCCAAAATGCTTTCCGTAAATAATAATGCCTGCACCATATAGACTATAAACCTTAATTTTATATATACTGGCCATAAAGTTTTGATATAGTGCGCTTTTTTTTTTTGTTACAGTAGTTGACGAAACTTTTCGAGCAATTCAAGCTGCTTTTAAATTTAACGTAATTCTCGCGAAAGCTTCTAGGAAGCGCCTCAATTTAATCCGCTTTAACACAATCAGGCATACAATAATCCCTGCCATATTTACCTACCCCATAGTTGCCCAAGTTCGTATTGTGCCACAAAACTTAGGATATATAACAACCGACCTCATTGTCGTCATCGTAGCAAGCAGGCACAGACAAAAAAAGAGAAACAGAAAAACTGACAGCGGATGCGAAATCTGCGAGACACACACAAAAGAAAACACCGCCCGGCAAATTTTTAACGCTTCACCGAATTAATGAGCCATTCAAGAGGATTTATGCTGAAATTAAAACCGAAATTACACCGTCGCTTATCTAGGATATCCAGCTACCGCCCGTTTTAAGTATGTATAAGACGTATAAAAGGAAGGAATGAAAAAAAAGCGCAAATTATAATTACTACAAGATCGTTTCGTTATAATTCTGTTTGTTCGAGGCGCGAAGGAGACGAGAAACTTTCTCTCCTGTCATTACTGTTCTCCTAATCTTGACTCCTTTTCATTTTCTCGTCCCTCTAGATGGCGAACGCGCACAATTAAAACTTTGTTGTCCCGAAATTTTCACCCAAGTCTTCTAGATAATTTCGTTTCGCTCAGCTCTCCTCTCTCTGCCTTGCTTACCTCTATTCCGGTCTATCGCTAAAACTGAAATAATTTCAACGTTGGTTTGAGAGACGAACGCTAAACCTCTTTCGATCCCATCTTTCTCTTTCTCTACGCTGCCCCCATGTTTTTCTTGACTTTTTTCTTCCTTCGCTCTTGCCCTTACCTTCTTACTTACTTAACAACGTGCTAACGGCACGCAATTACGACACGACAGTTGTTTCCGTTAGTAATTAAAAAGCGCTTTGCGCCATTTGAAAATTGAAATTTTAATCGCATAAAATTACTTGACGAGTCGTTAGTGATGAAGGTGTATAAGCAAACGCGGCTTCCTTCTCGCGAAATATTTATAAAAAGACAGGAGCAGGATCACGAAGTTCGAACAGTCTACTCGAGTTTTCCTTTTGTGTAGTTTCTTTATTCATTTTTGTATAAAGTTGCTTCTTGCAAGCTAATTTCAAGTTTTCTCTAAATTGTTAATTTGCAACAAAGGATGATGTAGGATAGTTAAACACTACGAAAAGATAAACTGTGTATTCAATTTTACGCCATTAATAGGAATAGGGCCAAGAAACAATCAAATTAGAATCTTTGCTAAATTTATTAGCTTCCCCAAAGGTATAATCGATAATTAAGAATGTAAACCATTTTAAAATGGGCAGTAAAACTAAATTTACCACAAGTTAGCACCTGAGTTACTGTTGCGAACGTCCAAACAGCTTGCTAAGTTTTAACACAGTGATTTAAGGAATAAATATTTGGATGAGCTGAAGTCATCAGTAGAGATGACCAAGGTAGGGGAAATTACTACTTTTTGCAGCGACTAGACAGACTCGCGTTTAATCGACTCATGAGAGGAGGTTCGTGTTGCCTACTGGCTTCCTCGGGACTCGACAAAACATCAGTCTTTTTTTCTGTTATAAATCAATATATGCAATGGCGGCAGTGTAGATTACTATCTAAGCTCATCTTTTTTATGATAATATCGATAAAGCACTAGCTATTGCACTTACAGTATTTTTAATTTAATCTATAGCAAGTGCTACAACAATCTAGGCCCGTTATTTGTTATTCCTTCTTTCATTCTTGCACGGAAATCGGCTTCCGTATCGCCTCTAGAATAGTTAAACATTGCGTATAAATCTCAGGCAAACCGTAAACATCAAGTCAATTATTCGAATTAATTGGCCTAGGCAGCGGTGATTCAATTAGTCACGGGCATGCATGCGAGATTTGTAAACGTTAGTACAACACCGTCGGGTTAAATTGACCAAGTCGTCCGATTTCTACTGACATTAGTCAAGTCCTAAGTGTTCCGGTACGTCTACCCGATCTTCCCGCTCTTCTCCTATGAATAAAATTTGTCTAGCATAACGTATCTTCGAAATAAATGCAGAAAGCTTGCGAATTGGACGTTAGCGTTGCCCAAGTAATTAACCCTCTCCAAGGGCAGCCGTTTCGAGCTTACAACGTTTCCTTCGGTTTAAGTGCTGTCAGATCGGCGTTGAAGATAGGCCCGGAATTCGCATTAAAATGCTTAGTTTGTGTACGTCTTAGGATCTAGATAAGAGGAGAAGTGTTCGCCTCGCAGGAAGTTCGATGGAACGGACGAGATGACGACTAAAAATTAGAAATTATGAGCGAGCAAATTGGATTAAATGTTCGTGTAAATTGCGTGAAAGCAGGCGAAATTTTAATAGAAATAAAACAGCCTATAAAACCCAAAAATATATTTTTAACCAGGTTGAGCATTTTAAATAGCTGACTAACTCTCGTAGCAAACATTGAAATTTTAACAAGGAGCATCATCATGTAACGATTTTTCCATACATTCGCAACAGTGATTTAATAATGATATTGAGCATTTAAGTTTTTATCTATTTTTTGACTCCGCCCATCCAGTAGGGCCTTCCACCGTCCAATCAGACTCAAACAGTAAATAAATAAAGAAGAACTAAACAGGTCGAAACATCCGCATATAGACCAAATCATATACAAATTAAAAGTAAATAAAGAAGAAACACTGGGCGATAAATAAAATGGAAAAGAATGGTTGCGAGAAACCACTCACTGCGTGACTGGAATTGTATATTTCAGAAGTGTTTGCATTTAATTTTTTTTATGGATTTAAATGCGCTTAGCTAACAAAATCAGTAATTGTCAAGCCATATACCACAAGCAGTGGATAACCGAAGGCAAAAGTACTATAGAAAAGTAATGTTGAATTCCAGGAAATAAATTCTCTTATGAAAACTTTAGCAACGTATTACAAAAACCTGCATTTTACTGTCTTATATTGAAATAAATACACATGCGCTATTGTTTAAGTTAGTATAAACATTGACCCCGCCCCTCGGGTCTCATCCGTGCAGCCCAAAACGGATCCAGAAAATTTCGATAACCACTGGTATGGATGTGAATGTACTACACATTCACATCACGGAAGTGCTATCTAATAACATTCCATGAAAATAACGTGGTTATATCTTAAATCTATTCATTTGTCGGTATCGTTAATATAGCTTATTATTAAAAAAAATTAAATTACCTACAGTTGTTAGTGTTGTTCCGCAACGTCCTTGTTTTGAATTGAGGAGAAAATGGGCTAGTTTGAGAAAATACCTATTTCTATTATACTGCAATCAAATTGTACTTCAAAATTTACTTTTTTATTCGCTTACGTTATGTTGCAGATAATGTTGCTTGTTATTGGTCGTAAAGCGAATGCGATGCTATTATTGTTGCAGAATCAAGTTCTGTTGCTGAACTTTAAAAATATAACAAACGAATGTGACTAAAAAAAGAAAGATGAAGGAATAAAACGGAGCTTTTAATGATCCACAGACAGATAACTTCTTATTGATTTTAAGCGAAACTATATCTGCACATAAAAAATATAATTTCAAGTGCCAATGCGAGAGCGAACAAAAAGCTAAATTTGCGTATTTTGTGAGTGATGTACGGAAAAATAAAACTGACATGTGAAATAACAGTAATATGTATTTCTTTACCCACCAGAAATACCAATAACAGAGTTTACAGTCACTAAGAAAACACGTCTTCAAAGATAATGTTAAAGTCGTCATTACAATGCCAGCAAAATATTTTAAAAGTTCAAGTTGAAAGTAACGAGTCTAATGTTCGAGCCAGCTTAAGTGTAGCAGAAATATTTGTAGAGTCTAGCCGTCCATTTTCCGACAGTATAAACTAGCAAAACAGTGTGTTTTAAGAATATTTAAAGAAGTGTGCCCGGATTAGAAAAGAATTGAAGATATCAGTCTCTCCGCTAGAGCTTGTACTTGACATACTGAGGATTTCACCACTAATTTGTGCACAAATCCTCACACAATGTGCGTAACCTAAGCAAACACTGCACTCATTTGACTGGTTCTCTTAAGCTGCGGACGAAAGTACTGACGTAACAGATATTGTGCAGTTACTGATGGTCATGAAGATCTTTTACAACTTTGAGGGGAACGACAACAGGGAAAGAATTATTCCGGCACTTGGAACAAGCGCTGGAATCAGGAGAAAATGGTAAGCATTATGACTGATGGAGGTAGTAATTATGAGTAGACCAAATAAAGGTCTAATAGGAGGAATCAAAACTAAAATGGTAGAGTTAGATTGTGATATTCCATTATTTTTTCATTGTATTATACATGAAGGAATCTGATGTTGCACAGTTCTTGCAAGTAGAGAAATAATTTCTACTGCATCGAAAAAATGAATTAACATATCGTCAATTTGAGAAATTTCTGCCAGATCGGGGAACTAATTATGGAGATGTATTTTACTATTCGAAAGTTAGATGATTGAGTAGAGGAGCAGTACTTAAGATTTTTTGATCTGAGACAAAAAAATAATACTTTTAAAATTGAAAAAAGCATAAATATCAAACTCATTAAGTACTTGGATTTTTAACCGATTTAACCAGTTATTAAAATATGCTCAATATCAAGCTTCAAGGAAGCAACGAATTGATATCTTATATGTATATAGACGCGAAGGCCTTTTAAATGGAGAGTCAAACTTTGCTTGAAGCATATTTGAGGAAAGAAAGCTGAACCATATCCCGAACTACAGAGTAGCTGTCGAGAAAACTAGAGTATTGACAAACTACTTTCGACATCACTTAAAACACTTAAATGCCACCAGCAAGCAAATCGCAAGTCAAGTACAACCGCAAAGATCCCCTTAGTTACTAGAATTGTTTTTATGATTAATAATGCTTTCTGCTGATTATTTCCCATCATTTAAAAATCACGCTCATCATCTCCTCCAACCCGTAACAGCTACGGCCCACCTTTGTTCTATAATACCATTATGTAGCGCTTATATACTAAAGGTTGCCAACCGCTGGTATAGACAATCGCTAAATTCGAAACGATGTATAAGCATACAAAATTAGCAACATGAACTAGTAGCTTAGCGTGCAGTATGTAAATCTGCCGGTATATTATTTGGTTTGTAGATAATAAGCTATCGCTTCATGTCCGTAAAGCGGCTTTAATTATCGGATAGAATAGGCTATTATTATATATTGAATTAGCATCACCGAGGCTTGGACTTTGTTCTTGACGATCCAATTTTCTTCAAAGGCTTATAGTCGTGTAATGTTTGCGCGGATATTTGTGCAATATGTACACGAATGAAGTAATAAAAGAAAAATTGTGATCAATAAGTTGCATCAAGGTCTGTTTCAGAATTCGTTATATCAAAACAAACAAAATATTCGAGAATCGTCCGTATAAAGGCATCAAATTCATCTTATCCCCCACATCGACGAAAATAAAATCTGTATTTACAGCGTGCGCTAGCTTTGAACGTCTCAACAAGCAAGCCAGCAAGAAGCGATATTGACTTTAAATAATAAAAGATAATAATAGAGAACGTACGTATATGTTGACAATGCATCCACTTGTGCATAATATTGAAAACAACAAGTAGCATACAAGAGGAAACATATTGTATGAGCTCCACGTTCAGAAATTACTGCCTCCGTTGTCGCCATATATACCGCGGCAAACCACTTTGGGAAAATATTAAGGTGTAAGTGTCTTAGTTTGAAAGACCCATCGAGCGAGAGCTGACGTTCGTTCACACTCAAATATCCAATAGCTTCTAAACGTTATCTCTCACGGTGAGGCGTGTGCTTTAAATAAAGTTTAAGTCGAATTCGTGAATGGTGGTACCATTTTCTTGAGCATGCTTCCGTTAGCTGCTCCTCTATATATGAACATATACATACAAGGATATACGGAAGGCATACATGCATATACATACGTACATACCGATGCATGAAACACGCATATATATGCGTGCACACTCACGTCTACGATGGAATCGTTGTCGTTCTTTATTGGAGTATGGATTTATTTTATAGGTGTAGGGTGTATGGATATATACTTTTGAAGAGAGCGTTTTTGCTTCCGCTTTTCGAATGCCGTTCGCGATAAAATATACCTGCGTTTATTCCAGTAGATGTAAAAATAAATATTCACAACCAGTTAAGTTTACGTTCCTTATAGCCCTTATATGTCAAGGAGATGTTTTGAATTCAAGATGGTGCATTATTTACTTGCGGCGTATTAATTTAAAATATCCAATATTCTAAAATTGCTCAATCAGTAGAATACCCAATTGATTCATCTTCGCGGTTCTTAGGAGACGTGCACATGTAAAAATGATAGTATAAGGAATTCTTATTCATATTCATGTACCTTTTAATCAATATTATATTAAAAAAATTAAATTAAAAATATTAAAATTTTCCGGATGAAATAAAAATAATTTGAAGCTTTCAAAGAAAAGTCTCCAATCCGCACCTTCAGAATTGAATAAAACTTGGGTGGTATATAGATCTTATAGAACCATATAAAATACTGGTTTCCGTTTCGGCTGAGAAACGGTTTTGGAGGATGAAATCGGATTTTGAAAATCAGAAGCTTATGCGTTTCTCGTTAGTTATTTCCTATTAATTTAAAAATTAACTATACATAAAGATATTTAGCATTTTTAAAGGGCTATTAAAGCACACTAAAGTTAATGCAATAGAGTCTTAATGAGCGTGCTATAAATTCATTCATTATAGTAATGATAGTTTACATGAAAGTATTGCAAGCGTTGAACATTTAATGAAAGCAGGCCAGTTGTAAACAGAACAACCAGGAAAAAAATGTACTTGTTATTGGTAAAAGCAAACTCGATGGGATGGTCGAAACGGTCGGGTCTATATTCCAAGCGGCCGCTTTTTAACCAAGCATATGCAAATACATTTCTTTATCTAGGTGCAGATAACTGGTTATGTATCAATAGCTGCAGTTTAGCAATGTAGTTCCGTTGTCGAACATCAACATCATGATTCTTAAACATTCCAAGGTCGGAAAGTTATCAACAAACAATATCTATACGCCAAATCCATACATACGAGAGCTTGAATTATGGCGGTTGCTTTTTTTTAAGAATTGGTAGTATATGTACAAACTTACTGACAGAAAAGAGAAAAAAATATTTACGAGAAGGATTAGATCAATGGCCTGTCCAAAAATTTAATACTAAGAGACTTTGCGTTCCAGAGTTTGGTATATAAACCATTGACTAAATAATTCACTGGTTAGTTTCTTGAACTATACCTCATCGTTTTCATCGGCGTAAATTCAAGTCATGAACAATTAAATTCATATCTACACTAAGCCGCAAACCTATTAAAAACAGACTTTGAAGACTTTGAGACTTTGACGAAATTGTCGGTAACTTATCTCCTCTTGCACCACCTTGTTGTATTGACTCTTCCCATCTACATAATTGTGACTGGGATTCCACTTTTTTTAAGCGATTTTATACATTTTCTAATGCCAACCCCCGTTTCTTCTCACTTGAAATGTTCAACTGCTTTACGCTTATATCCTAAACTAATAAACCCACTTTCTGTACCGCTGATGAAAGTTTCTTCCTATTCTCTTGTGTTAATTATTTAATATCTTCCCATAATGATTATACGTCCTCTTCCACTATTTATGTTATGTTTTTTATTGCGTCGCGAAGTTCATCCTATTGCTTGATATATGATTTCAAAATGGTAATATTGCAACAAAACTTACACTTAAGTCTTTAATTTGAGATGCTCCAGTAAGTAGGTTTTCGACTTCCATCATATCTCACCGCATAACATTTCTCTTGGTAAAACTAGCGATGGGTGAGAACGACGCTACATACATTTATACTAGTACATACACAGCCTATCTGCACATAAGAGGGGATGAGTGGGGTTATTTCTACGCCCTTTAGCTAAAGTCGCCAGACAAGATATAATAAATTATATTTTTCTTCCCAGTAAGAAACTAACTGATTTACGTTTTTGTATGTTACGGAAAACTTTATTCTTTAGGCATTGACTTTTATAGTTTATTGAAAAGAGACAATATGTTACGGCATTTCAATTCGATTTCTTAATTTGGCAAATACTTTTGATACTAATTTAAGGAAAAATGGAATTAATTCTTTATATAAATCATCAAACCATTTAGACTGAAACTTTTATTTATTGAAACTAGCATTATTATAATCTTCAAACTGTTCATGGTCATAAATAATTAAACGATAGGTAATGTAAAACTCCTATCTCTTTTTTATTCTTTTTATTATAAAGATTGTTCCATTAATGATAGCCTATTCATAAAATACATGGTTCTATAAATCCTTGAATTACCAACGGCATATTTATTTATTTCGCCAATATAAACAAATTTATAAACCAGAAATAAATGTAATATGCCCATATATATATATATATATATATATATATATATATATATTAATATATACAAGGCTATACATAAATACACGCCCGAATAACATAAATAAATTGCCATGAATGTATCAAATACGAACATTACAAAACGTTTTATAATTTCCCGACAAAATGGTGAAAATGCATAAAATACGCATTCATTTTTGAAGCTAATGGACCGTAAATAACGTATATATTATTATCCTACGATATTTATTTGCAAAGCAATGCTGTACCATAAATGAAAATTAAAGTCACGCGCGTTTTTCGATAAATGAATGTAAATACTACAAGGATTTTGAAGAAAGGAAACGCATCATAAGTTATTCTCTATTGTTCTTTATTACTTCTCAGGCGTGTGTTGTTTCTAATTTCCCTTTAAATATAAAAGAACGATGGATAATAATGAAATATTGTCTTTAGAAAATCATGAAAGTACGATTTGCACAATCGTAGATAGTTTTTAAAAGGGATGCTTTGTTTTGCACTGCATCAAAAGACCAGCTACATTTACTGCAATGAGTATCGATAGCGTTAAGCCTTTAATACACTACAGGCGCAACATTTAATGCAACGTGTAACACAAGATGTAATGCAACCAGTGTGTAGAAACTTTGCGTGTTGCAGTTAACGTTGCACTGAGTGCGCGTTGCCGATCCGAATGCTGTCGGTTCTTGGAGCGCCATCAAAGAGATGTTTAGTTGCGGTGTGGACGGAAATTCTAGTCGACATGTAGGTACGTACATAAGAACGCACTGACGCAAAAATGAGTATTGAAATAATGAAGACATTCTAACACTATAAATAAAAATGGAAGAACGGAATAACGAAAAGATATTGTTATTAATACGGTTGTATGAAGAAACACGAAAACGAGGTTTTCTATCAGTCGCTTATTCTTGTATTGGCATAAAAGTTGCAGACGCTACAGCCAGATAATGCCCATTCCATGTTACACTATTATATTAAACCCGCCCACGTCGCATTATATATTGCATTGAATGTTGTACGTTGCGTCCTATGCAAGGTTTAAACGCTCAGACTAGCGCATGAGGATCGCCGTATTCAGATATATTGTATTTCCGTGGACCACAGATATTCAACAACGGAGATCACACAACTAACCTGAGAATCCAGATTTAAAACTTTATGGGTATGCCTTGATTTGCGACAGTAGCTCAGAAGCTACAGAGAATGACTTACATGTTTTTAAGCACACGAGCAACTTCTTAACTACATTAAGAAAAACTAACGTTAACTGCTATATTTTTAAAATTACATCGCATTGTAGGGCGGACTAACTGAAATCGTCTGAAATATGTAAAAATTCAAAACTTGAAATATTTGTTTCAGTAGTGAATTACTCTATCTTTTATCTGCAGTTCTTTGTTTTATTAATATCGGTATCATAATTAAGGTACATACAATACAGGTAGTATAAGCTTTCATCTGTTCACAAATTACTATTTCATGGCGCAAACGTTATACGTTATAAGTTACTGTTACCAATTAAACTTTTAACAATCATTAAATAAATTACCGGCAGTACAAATTGCATCATGACCGAAAATTTTGTGAAGTTGAGCAACTGCCGCAATAAGTTTTCATATGTTTTTGTAGTTGAAACCTTATATTTTCCCAAGCTCAGCTCTTTTCAACATATTTATACCAGTTGATTGCAAAATTGTGTAAAGCAGCTGTTAGCATTAACGGATTTGAGTTGGTTAGAGATATTCATTTCTCGTAATAAAAACTCGCAGGAAAAAATAATACAATCAACTGGATTATTCATATAAACGGCGACTCTCCACTCCATTTACTTTATGGGCAAAAGCATCAATTACAATTTCGTTTGGAAATAAAGAAAATAAATCCTGGTTATTCACCAGAATAATGTGATTAAAGAATATTTTTTGTTTGAATAGATCCATACGATTTACATAAAAAAATCTGTTTTTTTTCGTAACCTCTTCCAAATTATTTTATTAAGATTTCTTGTTTCTTGGAGCGTTATTAGAGAACTAGCTCTGACCATTTTAATGGCTCTTAAACTAATAATTTGTGACAAGTATAGCTAGATAACTTTTCCGTAATTTGGAACTACGATGTTAGTACCTCACAAATTAGCATTCAAGTTTTAATCGAAAGTATCGTTTGTACGCCATCATCTATATTGAACATAATTACAAAATTAATGCTTCTGATAATGTAAAAACACAAGAAGCAACTGAGTAATACAGCTAGTTATATAAATATGCTTGTGTAGTTGCATCTAATGGTGGATAGAGTGGAAATAACTTAATTTGAATTGATTACAATTACACCGTACACATATATATGTGTATCACTGAACATCAAAGTAGGTCTTCCTAATTTCTAATCCTTTAATGTCACCGAACGACAACAAAAATCATTTAATGGTAAAGTATAATTCCATTAATTCGGTCCATTTTCCATCTTGTACGCGAAAGCGAAAACTTTTATCGCCGCCACAAAAAAAAGAAAAAACCCCTTTTCCTTAACCCTTCCTGCCGTTCCATGTAATAATCCTAACATAAAAGACTCCCATCTTTTATTAAAAAGGGACCTTAGAATTGCTTTTGGCATAGAGAAGCCACTAGACTAAAAGAACAAAGACCCTTTAAATGAGCATTAAAGGATTGTTCTCGGATTATCAGCCGAAGTTTCGCATTGTTTTGAAGATCATCCGATAAATTAACAGGAAGCTAAATACCAAAATTTATCCGCGACTCTAAAAATTATTACAGATAAGAAGCATTTCCCCGGACGACAAAAGAAACGCAATAGGACAATCAAATTTATCACACACTCATTCTATTTTATCTTCTGCGCTTCTGATTTATGATCGCCTTGCGCTTTCGTCCCAAATTACCCCTGTCTAAACCCTATTACGTTCCGATCAGATATATATATATATATATATTTAAAATTGTACCACCTACAACTTCGCCTAGAACTTAATTCCAAGCCAGTCCGCCGTCTTTTCTTTCGTTATTGTTTGCTCCCTTTCCAGTTACGTCATTATCAATTCCCAATCTTCCATAAAGCGGATTCCTTATGTTCTGAGAAGAGATTAAATTTTCCGACGGATACTCTTTTCCGATCATGTGCTGAGAATTGGCGATCTACAGCGATTATGAGAAACATTTCCAAGTTACTATGGAAGGAGGCCATTCTTTAAGTGAGCCGTTATTACTTCTCGAAGGCATTTCAAATTGATTTGCAATTTTCTTATCGAGTGTCGTCGTTAACGCTGTATTTCTTTCAGAGCTTCAATTTTAAGAATTGGTTTAGACAAGAAGGTATTCCAATTTACACTTACAAATAATGTATAAATCAATATTTTAATTGTAAAGGGCATTATTACAATTAAAACTTAATTATTATTGATGTTAACTTTTACACATTTTAACGACGAGTCATCCTTATAACGACGATTTTGTTAATTTAAAAATTTCATAACCTCTAATATGAAATTAATTGATAACATTTTGATTATTTGTATGATGGTTTTGTGTTATTTTTGTCTTTATAATGTCCAAACTGATGTAAATATCTTTCTGCATTTTATGCTATTTTATCTTTTACATGTTCCTACATACTTATGTTAATATGTATATTATAACAGGCAATCGATTTAACAATTAAGAGCTGGTATGAGCCCAAAATGTATGAGAGGTTAAAAAAAATGTTCGCTCGTATCGTGTAATCCAAGCACCCATTGGCAGCCGATTTGACATTTTATAAAATTTATTAATAAATTTGTAAAAGTTATGTTTGGTAGTAAATTTGAAGAGTTTAGTTAAATGATCAACATCTGTTTAATGTGGCATATTATTAGTTAAATGATTTGTAAAAAAAAATCGCAGTTCACAATATTCTTGAAATGTTATTCCATATCCAACAAAAATTCAATAATGCTCTCGTCAGCCTTTCATTTTTATTAACTTCAGTTTAGTTGCAGTTAGTTATTTCATAGTATATTTCTCCATTCCTACGACCACATTCGCGTCACTGCGACATTTTCGAATGCATCATAAATTGCAATCAACTCTTCACAAAAACTTTCAATGCCAGTTTACTAACTGGAAGCAGTACCCAGTAATAACCCGCAGTCACACAAATTTAAAAGAAAATATATTTTTTAATCTCTTCACCAAAGAGCAGCACAAGAATATCAAAAATATTGTTCTCGCCCAACATTTTCCCTTATTTCTAGGTTAGAGTTGCAAACGTACAACATGGCTTGTCTTATGCATAACGAATGGACAGAATCCGCACGGGATTGCTTCGATGGAATACCTGTGTGGTGCAATGCACGGACTAAGACGAATAGCCGACGGAGTACCGGAATTTTATCCGTCCTGCAACCGCCCCTTTTTCTTCTTTTACAGTAATCCTTAAGTATAACGTACCCGTTAAACGTGTTCGTGATAGTATAAGGTATATAGCTCGCAAGAACAATTATGAGCAATAATAAATTTGCTGAGATATCATATAATGGCAACGAGTATGTTACATATACGAAAAACTATGTTAAGTTAAATAAAAATATTGAATTTGATTTTACGAACGCCGTAAACTACATAAACAATTTCATTTCATTATCTACTAGCTCTAATTTCCCGTATTTTACAAATATTGTGCACCATGATATTATGAACGAACGACACATTACCCTGAGAGAGTGATTGGAATAACGTGTTTGCCGAAGAATAATTTCCAATGTAGGTCAAAGAGGCAATATCAATTACTATTCATTTCGTTATGGTAATCGAAATGGCTGTAATTTTTCTCCGGCAAAATTAGTCGAATGTAAAAGAAACCCACAGACGAACTGAAGTGTAGATCGTAGTGCAATTATGGTGGAAATCTGAATTAATATCTGCGGCGTTCGTTTTGCTCCAACCTAATAGTGGAATAGTGTTATCGTAGGACTAATAGCAGACGGAGGATTTACTGTTATAGTCTATGAAAACGTCTAACCTTTACGTTAATTCTGAATAGATGTTCCTCGAGAATCTTAAGTGTTTGCTCCTTTATTTGCAGAATGACGTATACCGAAAAGAAGTTATTTGTTAGAGACGTATTAAAATAGCTACTTGATTGAGTTACAATTTTTAATGAGTGTGATGTTTATTTGGATATGATTATATTATTCGTGAATTTCCATCAAAATATCGGTTTTTAGGAACTGTGTTGTTTATTTTTTTTTATTAATAACATAGAATTTTATTAAATATTTTTTAACTGTTTACGGTGATGACACATGTTTAAATAGATATTTGTTGATCGAGTATTTTCTCATATAGATGCCTGCGTGAGTTGGAAGACTCGCTGGAAGAATTTGACCAAAGAAATTAGCACTGTTCCCTCTCAGAAAGTTAGAACATTTAATATTTTTCAATATTTACTTCACTTTGTTATGGTCAAATAGAAATTATATTCTCCTCCACGGGAGTTTGCTGGGGTTTCACGATTTTGTGGTAATTATCCAGCACCTCCACCAAAAAAAAAGGTGTGTGTGTATGCGGACGTGTGGGCGCGTGTGCGAGCTTACCCGAGTTTAATGAACGTCTTCGCTGGAATGAGTATAAACAAAGTTTGTAAATGTTTTGAATAATTTATCTTGGTCTATATGAAAACGCCTGCGTTGCTTATAGTTTTTTGGATTTTCTTTTATTTACACGATATTCGGAATATCGCGGTCAGAGAGCATTAGTGTTTTGAAGCTTTATTCTCTTCAATTTATTGAATTCAAATCTGATTGCTGTATATTGATCGTTTATTGAATCCTTGGAATATATTAAGTGGAATATATATATTAATTTTCGGATGTAATGTGAGCCATAATTGTCCGAATTTATTCCACCACGTGCTACAACCGCCATCTTTTCATTTGAAAAGATTGACCATCTACCTCTCTACTATCACCTACACCTGAACAATCGCATGGAATCAGTTATTTAATTGTAATTGTTGAATTGATGTAAAGCAAGCGCGTATTCTAAAATCCCGGAGGTATGCTCACTGCTAAATGTTTCTTTTATTTTCGACAGTGAACACCCCAACTTCCGTAGTTTGATGCTAGTAGTTCATGTTATTCATTTAACAAATTAGGTGGAAAGCTGAAAACCTACCACAAGATTTTATTTAACGGTACCAAATTTCTGCCCTGTGAACTTATTTTAGAAAAATCCGAGAATGTATCGAAATCTATGAACGATAGGTACGTATTACATTTTCAGTGGAAATCTCTCCCAACCAAATCCTCCAATCATAACCCATCTCATACGCTCCGCCTGCCTACCCAACCTTATAAAAACCCATACCCCGAGCGACAACAATCATTCTTCTCTCAGCAGGGATACAACGCACAGTTTCCCAGAAGAAGTTCCATGCAACTGAAAGCGAAACGTAGGCAGACTAATGCAATTGCGACACAGTTTCAAGCTGGAAATCTAAACTCGTTAAAAGCATGATTAGATTGCTGCACACAAGGTGAAAGTGAACAGAAAATAAGCCAGATAATACAAATTTCAAATGTCTGCGCTTGACGTTAAATTCCAAGTTGAAGTAGATTGCACACGTTGATGGATTGGCATCGAAATTGTCATCGACTTTTTTTGTCTCGAGGAGAGTGAAGCAGGCTGTAGAACACAGCTCGGCTAGGACCCCAACCTTCAAAAAAGGAACTATTAGTACATTATGAAATATAACGAGACCTACAGAAGATGCTTTCAAGGGGATGTAGACCTGTATGTTCATTTCGAGTACTCCACCATAGACTAGATCGCACACAACAGTTAATTGACTACTGGGGATCCCAGGTGTATAATCTACTTTAAATGAATGGTCTTGTTATTGTCTCTGTTTAGACATTTAAGCATTTTAACTTGCCTTGCTCTTTATATTTTTGAATGTATCATATATGCCAGCCAGAATTTGAATTTGCTCATTAAATAGATTGAATGTAAAACCAGACGCGGACATTTTCTATAACCGTATTTCCGTCTTACCAAAAACATGTGTATACAAGTTCTATTTGTCAAACACTAAAATATATTATTATTATTAATACGTAACTATCAGCACCGTCATCTGTGGACGCGTTTCGCCGTTTACGGCGTATCGGCACGGCTTTTCTGGCGCTGCTAATTGATCGTAGGAGTGTTTAAACCTTCTAGGTTTAGATATTCTCATCAATACTCGTTATAATCCCCTTTTTTCAAAAATGCAGTTAAGAAAATTTTGAGCGATATGGACTGTTATAACAACGAATTCTTCACCCTCGTGTGATATTAAACAATATTTTTTTAGCTATACATATATATTTTAGTTTGTAGTATGCACTTCTCATTTGTTTATTTGATATTTATATTCTGGCGATGTTTGTAATATATTAATTACAAGTTATTAAATGCACATTAAACAAGAAACAAACATTAACTATTAAATTACGTTACAACATCCTCGTATACTCTATTCTATTTTCTTGTACTTATTCCATATATCATTTATTTTACCATTAAATCATTTCCCAATTCCATAGATTGGAATCTAATTATATTTACTTTACTGTCTTCACTAAGAGTGAAATATTGAGCAACTAAGGGTCTTTACGATCGAACGATAAAAATTACTCGTCCACGTTAAGATTTTTATGTGCGCTGCTTCTCTGATGTAGAGGTTAAATTGAGCCATAAACAGAACGTTTTCCGATATCCGTTTTGATTAAATACGATTACCGAATGGAGACGATCCGTATAACGCTAATAATTTCTTTAATACTGTTTAATAACGGAGCGTCGACGACGTGTCTTTTGACACATATGTACACACGTCCAAGGGTCCCTCGAGATCGCGACAAGTGTCCCGAGTCCCGATAATAAATAGCGACGGCCCATTTAAAGCGATTGTACGCACTCATACGACATAACACGCATGTCGCCATACAAACACGCAAAGTCGCTATCCCTAGCACAGCTGAAGTGAAATGGAAAACGGAAAATTTATGGTATTTTTATCGGGAGCCATAAAGGGAACTATCGGCGTTCGCAGATGGCTGTGTTAAAGATTCGCAGACATTGCTTGAATTCTAAATACGTTCGTTACGATTTATTTCGAGATTCTATCTTTCATCGCGCGGCTTTACCGTGATGCCGTTCCTCTGCGGATGACATTTTCATTTCCTCTTCTAGCACGCCACTCGTCGCGATTTAAAAGAATACATGAGACATGTACGTCGATAGTAGTTATATTCGCCGGCGATTCTGTGCTAGGCAATTTAACTCGTTATGAACATCAGTTGGCGTTTTTGAATCGACAGGATAGCAACTTCGGCGATACTGATTGAAAGGCATTTGTTCATTTCGCTCTTTTACGATTCTCTGTATGAAGCTTTCCTATCGCAAATGGTATATTGCAGTGAGACTCTTTTTAAAAACGGACTTCGGATTAAATGTTTAAAATATTAAATAAGTAGGATCTAAATAAATTTTGTTATTTACCGAATAGACTTGAATGAGAGTCGAACAATTTTTAATGCCAATAAAGTTACAGTTTTATTAACATTAATAATTGTATTCTTTTTACAAAATTTTGAAAATGTTTGATTCACCTAACCTAACCCTAACCTACAGCTATGTTTGAAACTTTATTTAATTAAAAGTTTGTAAGATAACATGCCAAGCGTCATTATTGTAAGTTCGATAAGACTGCCACAGAAACACAAACTTGTGAGTGACTTGAACAACCCAAAAGTGGCCAAACATCAGTTATCTCCTATATTATCTCGTCAGAGTTCTATTATGACACTGTTTTCATCCTATAGCAATTTTTGGCAAGAAACGATATAGCAGTTGTTCCTCACCTAGCGTGTTCCCTTGATTTTTCTCCTCGTGACTTTTTCCTCTGTCTGGAGATCAAAATCAATTTGAAGAAGCAAATATTTGGTATGCAGAGGAGACTAAAGCTGAATGATGGACGGTGCTAAACATATTAAAAAAGAATGCACGTCTTTCGTGACAAATGCGATTCCCAAGCTAACCACTCTGAATGTGCCAGAGATGAAGGAAGACCGATATTTTATAAATTGTATTTATCGCTACATTTTGAGAACTTCTGGGTACCACGTCATACATGCTACGAAATAAAGGTTTTACTATTAATTAGACGAGCATTTACCCTTAAACATATGCGACCTTTTCAACGCCCCGCTGAAAAAGAGTGTTACGCTGAGCCGATCGCTGCATGTTTGAAGGTATTTACGAAAACTAAAATATCAGGTCGACTTTGTTTTTGCTTTATAATTTTGCTACTAAAGAATCAAATACTTTCGAATCACATTTGCATGGAGCCTTGTCACAGGCTGTGTGATGCGTTGACAGAAAGAATGATAAGATGAGGAAAAACTGTCTACCCATGCGAGGGTATTTATGTTGTCCAGATAATAAAGAGCCAAGAAGCTTCTAAAGCTTGACAAAAAATCCGAGAGGGTTCTAACCGTGATCCCTACCGGCCATGGTCGAACATTTACATAAAATGGGACTTTAAAGGCAGGAATACCATCTATGTTTGGAAGAGAAGGAAACAGCTGAGTAAATATTCTGCCAGTGCCTGTTGTCTCGGGAATCGTATTTTTCTAATTCTGGTATTCGTCAGATGGATAAGTCTAGTCAATAAAGTGTAAGATACATGACCAGCCTGCAGTAGATTTTATTGGCTAATGTATGTGGATGAATTAATCCATCCACCCGGCTTTACTACTAGCAGTCCTAGGAGATATAGCAAAAATAAGATCTTTATCCATTAATCTTTATTCGCATATCGATAATTGTAATACAATATACACATATAAACACATTTTTTTAAATAAATAAGACTAAACAATAAACTACTTGTTACATGAATAATTGAGAGGTATTCTTTGAATTTGGCCTCTTCTAACACCCAGTACAGGGATTAGTTACTCAGTCTTATCAATCAGATCCGACCTCTTGAGCTAGCCCATGCTTGTAGGATGGTTTGTTGTATGATCTATTTTTTGACCAATGTCGAATATTATATTATAACTGAAATAAGATAAAATGAAATGAAGTTGCACTTAAAAGCAAACCAAAGAAAACAAAAAAAAAGCAAATAGACAAGGTCCGTTGGTCAAGCGGGATAGGGTCATACTAATAGTGGATTACAATAGGCATAAACGCAATACTTTGAAAGTTAATTGCTGTTTACGCTAGCTACTTGTAGTCGAAGTTTGTTCTCTAGGTTTCGTTTATGTATCTCAACAAGTTATTATTTAGGGCTCCGTAAATAATTGGATTCACCGAGTATGCAAACGCCACCTAAAATATATTACTGAAAGTAAAACTTTACCTCCCTGGAAGAGCAAATTAGCAGCACTTCCCTTCGCTGTATAGTGAAAAAAATCTAACGAGAACGTCGATGTTTTATTAGGGAAGCGGGCTATTGATTTTGTGAACATTTTCGTAAGATGTATGATTATGCGCAAGGTTACAAACTTCCATAATGAACCTACGTTAAAGTTTTAGCTGGTATTGCCAACAGTATGATAAATATTAATGCAAAATTTTAACTTGGGATAAAGACTGAACTTAAAAGCGCCGAGTGCAAAATTCTTCAGTTGGAATTGCAATATTATTTTCACCAGAGGCACATTTGTGTATCTTTGTCTAATAAGTTAAATAATAGTGAAATTGCTATTTGTCATCAATATATATATAATATAAAAATGTTGGCAAACTATTTTTAAATTCATTATTGTGGATCAATGATATAAATCAAGTAGACTATGAAGTACAGAATTACTACATATGTATATTTCCATATTTAAATTGCATTTGTTTAGCAATAATTTGCAGCAGCAATTGTGAAATCTTAATAAAATAAACTTCTAGTCAGAAAGCAGCTATCGGCTCACAAAGTAAAGGAATGTACCACGGAATTTATAGATTGAACATGTGATGTGGTGCAAAATATTGTGATAATCCTTGTAATGTAACAATATAAGTGAGAGTGCAATAAACACGTAGCATACACGAGAAAGAAAAGAACAAAAACGTGCACGTTTCCTGCCTATCATTTAGCAAAGAACTGTACCAGTGGTGCTCGATGCAAATTAAAAAGAAGATCAAATATAAGTAAAAATAAGAAAATTAAGCAACTGTTGTTATATATGGACGAGGCAATAGATGATATACGCATCTGGTCGTATGAATCATGTTCGGCCGTCTATTGCTTCCAATGTTCTAAAACTGTGCTTGTGTGGGCGACAAGATGAGTGTCTGTACCGGCCCCGTTGGAAGCCACTCAAACACTATAGTTGAATGTTACTCTGCTAGACTGATGCGTAACATGTTTTTCTTATCTAGATGTAACAGAGTAATAAAAAAGAAGGAATATTCGAATTAATGATTTATTGAATTGTAGTTTTTAATCATTTCTAACGGCCAATTTTTCCAACCGCGCCAATAAAGTATAAAGTAGGATGGAAACAATTCACTTCCATCAAAATCAGATTATGCAAGAATAAGTTACTTTTTCCTAGGCTAAGCGTTCCATTTTGAAATGAAACAATCATATTACATAGCTAGATTTTGCGCTTGGCGAGGTGTGAGCTTTTCTTCCACTTTACTGTCTTCAGGTTTAGTGGAAGATATTCAAGCTAATGAAAACCTTGAATATAGAAATGGATTGTGAACTTTCGGCAATAATCCTTCTTTTCTATTAAGCGATATCTAAGAAGCATAAATGGTAACGGCGAAAAATTGCCAGAAATGAACTAACAAGAAGAAATTGGTTTCTAACCTAAAACAACTTTTCCAAATATTATTGAAATAATTAAAAATCTTTGGGTTACTTAGTTTTTTTCTTAACCACACTGTGAATGCGTCAGTAAATGCTATTAAACCTAACATATGCTCTGTAGGATCAAGAAAGCTTTTTTTAGATGAAATCCGAAAAATTCAAGTCTATAAGCGAAGATTATCTTTTCATCAAAATCGACTTCTTCAACAAATTGCGCCGCAACCTGTAATTCTGCTTCAAAATTTATTTAAGCGACAAAATAACATTAAGAAAGAAATCGAAAGGCGAAATGCTCGACACAAATTCCAAACCATTACAACTTGAGGAGATGGCCTCCCGAATAAAGTTAATCCAATAAATTTAAGAGAACATCTATTTTCCCTTAATCGCAACGTTCGCAATAAAGGAAATTGAGCTAATGGCAAACGGGCCTTTTCTTTGACGAAAAGTGCACAGCAGGCGATTGAACAAACGGTCGACGAGGCGAAAGTAACGTGAAAAAATATTAAAAGCCAATCAGCTGCTAGTCAAACAAGCGAGGCAAACAATAATTTCAATTACATTTCGCCGAACGCGCTGAACGCGCCGGAGGCAAAATCTCATTTCGCCAGAGACAGTCAAGTAGGCACTGGAACAATACTCCCGTTGTACCTTTGTCGTTCGACAAATGAATACACGAATTGTTCGATTTTGGCTTTGCTGGATACCTACATTGCATTCAGCATCAATCCATTTACATTATTATATAGTTGTAAGAACCTGTACAGTTATCGAAAACGTATAAGTGCCGTAAATTTCAATGTTACTAGGATTATCGCTGAACTAAAATAGGCGCGTGATATTCTGTAATCTGATACGCTTCTGCTTTGGCAATGACTTTGAAAGAGTTCTGAACCCTTTTTCTTTCACCCCTTTCGTAATTTACAGCTTTTATCAAGGTAAAAAAATCCCTTCATTCCATGCATTCAACCGACACGCAATGCGTTTCGGTGATTTAAATATCCCCTTCGAATTGAGAGAAAGTAGTAAAGGTTAGGGTGTCACATGTGAGCTTTTATAAGGAAAGAAATATTGCCTAACGCTGCAATTTCTCTTAAATCTTCAGGTCTTCTCCAACATATCAGTATACGAATGAATTCAGATACTTGTCTGTTTGTAAGCTGTAAAGAGTAATACTTAAAAAAGAACCTAGCTGTAACTTACGAGTTTAATATGTAACATATACAAATCAAATCAAAAGTACATAGCTACGATTTCCTAACTAACTACAATAAATAGCAATTCAACTTAAAAATGCCTAATAAAGCGTAACTACTTTTAGATGTTCATTCGTTCATTCTGACTTCACTCGCGACCGTTCTTCCTATTCATGTCAAGTTTCCACATATTCTTTCTGGACAGTGTGTCGAACGATGTTTTTAAGCATGAATACCAGATATGTTTTCTTTTCCTGTTCTTTAGCTCTCTATATTACTTTTCTTATTATACCAATACGATCCTAGGGTTGGTTTTCCTATTCTAAGAGCCGCTTGTTCTGCTTCCAGTGTGCTTTCTACGCTACTTCTTAGGTTTGTTTCTTATTATCCTTGTGTATGTTTTAAAGGCAACTGACCCCAGTCTTATTACCCTGCAGCTTTCGCATTTTCTTTTATTGCGTTTCTTGAACAGCGGAATAATCACATTTGCCTCCCATTCCTTTGGTATCCTGTTTTCTGTGCATGCTTTTGTGTTCATTAATCTAGTAAACCATTCTCTCTTATTTTAACAAAACTACATATATCGTGCATTCTTTTTTGCCCCTGAACATTCACGTTTTCCTTCCATGGGTTGACGCGTTCTTTTATAATTCAACATAGGCATTTGGCATAGCGACTAGCTACTAAATAAGAGAAATACGTCGAATTTGTCATTTACTTTTCGCCCTTGTCTAATTAACGGGGTACAGAAAGGCGGTAACCGATTGTGTATTGACAAAGAAATTAATAAAAAGTATATAGATTTTCTACAACGTTTGAGCGAAACGTAACAGAAGAATAGCCAAAAGTTAGAAATTCAAGGAGAACCATGTACGAACGAACAAACGAAGAAGTTATTCTTGCACCTGATAAATTTTCAGTTTTTCAAGAATGTTTAAAGAAATAACTGACAGGATGTTCTGTCATAAAAGCAGATGTAGAATATGCGAGGTAGCAGGAAGTTGTTTTCTTTTAAGAAAGAAATCGGGTGTTATCCGCTTTTTATGTAAGAAAACGGAAACAAATATCTTCCTGCGCAACGAACAACAGGAAATAGGACGCATAAAGAAAATAAACTTTGTAAAAGTTGCCTCTTCACTACACATATATATATATGTACCTGTTTCAATTGTCGCTCCAAAATTAATTCTTCAAACGTCTACAGAGCGTGAAATTGAAAACGTAGAAGGAGGATTTATTCAGCTTTGGCTCGTCAGTTGGCTCTACCTGTATGCACGACTTCTAATGAAAATTTTCATAGGTATTGGGACTACATAACTGCTTGTGAAATATGAATATGAATATTATGAATATTTCTCTATCAACTCCGAGATTCTAATACCTTATACAAGTAGTTGCTCTCGCCTCATATTGTTTGGATTAAATGAATAACGTATGAGTAGCGCCCACATATGACAGCACAATATGCAGTATTTTAGATATGTGAGAGCATGGAAGTTCTGCTAAAGATATATCCATATAATATTTTGAAGTAAAATTAAGTAGCCTTCGTGCATTAAGATGCAGTTCACTTCAATTTTCAATGCATTTTTCTATTCTCTATAAATTCGCGACCTTTGTGCGATTGTAAAATACTAACTACCTCTAAAATGCAGAAGTATATCAAGATCACAATTTGCACTTCCTCGGCTCGTTTAGCTTCCAGAGCCAACAAATTTTGTGAGGTATCTGTGGTAAACTACGATAAATTTGTAATTACCATCTGGATGGGATTAGGTCGTCGTTCACGCCCTATTGCAAGTCGAGTATTATTGGCAACGTAACCACTTCAAAGCTTGTTTCTGTTTCTTTATTTTAAAACGCATTAGGTCGAAAGCAAGCGAAAATTTTGACCAGAACGCTAGTTAACTTGAAAACTAAACTCCTTACTTTGCTACATACATTTTTTCTAACAACCGTATATTAACCACAAGTAAAAACACTACCAGTTCACGAATTAGCCGACTTTGTCAGACCGGATAATACCAGAGACAGTAACACACAATTCGTCAACATTAAATGAATACAATTGAACAAAAAGTTAAACTAAACGGAATAACTGAAACCAGCTGCAGCGTTCAGTTGTTATTTTCGCTAATATTTCATAACAAGATATCCATTGATCTAATTTCGCTGTCAAAACTTTGCAATTTAATATCACAGCAATCAATCAATCAACTAGGTACCCATGAGAAAAAGGAAAAAGTGTTATGTACATCTGCAAGAACCGTTGACGCAACAAAGTCATCAATTTTCGATATGCTGTATGCAGGTAACAAAGCGTTATTTAGGAAACGACTGTAATAAATTGAAATTCTAAGAGCAAAAGAACTGAGAATATATTGCATACGTATACTTCCGCTAAGATATTGCCCTGATTACCAACGTCCCTTTTTCAATTTAACGACATTTTATATCGTTTGATTATTTGTGTCTCTTCGTTTGTTGGAAAAAACAAGAAACCGTTACAAGTTACCTTAGGGTACCGCAAACGCACAAGGTGTATGTCATATACAAAAAAGAAAACATATTTCATGTGTTTTCGTAAGGGATGTCCCGATAAAAGCGGAAAATTAAATTTTTAAATAAAACACATTTTTTTTTCTAGAGAAAATATCGAAATTTTGATTATATCATGAAGTAGACATAAAACAACATCTGAGATAAATGCCCTTCTCGGGTCTGCTGGTGCATTTACTTTTTTTTACGGAGTTTTCAATCACGATTTGGGATAAATGTGGCCGGTTTTCAGTAAAACAGCGTCCAATCTCCTCCTTCAAACTTTGGGTAGTCGCAGACCTGTTGACATAAGCTTTTGTTTCCAAAAAACTTCATTGAATAAAATCCAAATGCGTTAGATCGCACGATCTAGGCGTCGAATTCTACTCGCCCAAACGGGAGATTACACGATCGCGGAATGTCTTGTGCAACTATATCATTGTTTCACGTAATGTGTGGCCAATGGCACCGTCCTATTGAAACTACATGTCTTCTCATGAAGCACATGCAGCGACGTTGCTTGTTAACAGAAGCCCTTAACATGAAACTGGGCCTCATCACTGAAGAAGATTTTGTTGGGAAGTTATCCGCTTACCTGTGAACTTTTTTCGCTGTGCATGGTCTGTATGTTTAATTTGTTGAGTCAGTTGAATTTTGTAGACATGAAGCAGCAAACCTTTCGTGAGAATACTACATAGCGCTTCTTGAAATGATCAATACTTAAGCATCTAGTGTGTTCAATTGCGAAGAGAAAATATTAATCCCATCCCACTCAAAAAAAGCAGTATATTTAGGATGGATCTTTTCATGCATATACACTTCGCGCACTATCACGGGAAAGTGTTCTTATGCGGACAAATTGTAAAGTGCGCTGTTGGTGTTCTTTACTAACTTTTTTAGAAGTAAAATGATTTGTTTAGTTCCAGAACAAGTGGCTCGAATAGTTGGTTTAATCGAAAATAGACGGTCTCAAACATATGTCGCTGATCTCGTGAATATCAGTCAGTCAAGCAGTAGCCACATATAGGGAAACAGGAAATTACAGAAAACCAGTACCAGGTGGTGCAAGCTGTACTAACCCCCAAGGGCACTGCTATTTTAAACTACAAACTTTATAACTTGACTAAAGTCAGAAATACTAGAATGAGTACGTAATAGCTTGCGCCAGCGTGGAATAACAGCCAGAGTACCCGTAACAGCTTGTCATCTTACCAAAAATCACAGAGTGATTTGCCTAAGATTTGCTAGGGAACATGTCAATTTGTGATATTAATGACTGGGCCAATGTATTCTTCACAGATGTATCAGCATTTGGTCTTTACACCTCAGGTAGTCGTATACCGGTTTACAGACGAGACGGTGAGCTCTATTTGTAATATTGTAATATCATATCTACGCCTAATTTCAATGGTTTGGGGAGACATCTGCTTAATAGGTCGTATAGGGTCAGTAACAGTAAACAGAGGTACAATATAACAGACACCTTAGAAGATAATGTAGTAGCATACATGTCAGTAACACGAAGTGAATTCGTGTTAACGCCGACTCCATTTGGCAATAATCGTTTAGAGGTATCTTGGCGAGGTTGATATTCCAGTTTTAGATTGGCCTGCAGTAAATCCGGACATCCATCCTATTGAGCATATCTTCACAGAATGGTACAAACCCAAAGTATTGCCTCAGCCGACCTATAGGTTAGATCCATGCCAAACCGAACGGAAGCGATCATATAAGTTGGATGTAGCAATACCGAGTATTAAGCTATTGTCCTATAATTTTTTTGCTATAATTTCAAATATGAGTTTCTGTTTTCATTTGATCCCTATATTATTTAAATAAACAAAAAAAATAATTTCTGATAATGTATTAGGGTATATTGAAAACCTTCTTTAGCCATAAAATCATTCTTATGTTACAAAAATGAATTATACGATACTTTTTAGGCGGAGTATATTTATTAATATTCGAAAAACCGTTGCCACCGCCAGAACGTCAACGAAATGTGTAGATTGAAAATTCTCTGAAGTGGAAACGCTGCAGGTACGGTACGTGCACTCACAGAGAAGTAAATGACTACCGAAAGCGTGAAAATCTTTTAAAGAGCGGTCACATATAAAAAGAAAAAAACCAACACGATTCAGCGTTTGCTGCAATTATTTTTAATTATCAAACCTTCCGGATTTCAAACGAAACAATTTTATCCTGGCGTTGATCCAGACCTTGATTTATATGCCAAGTGTTGTCCAATAGTGTTTCCTTCTTCTTGTTTCTAAAGAGTTCTGTGATATATATCATTTACAAGATGCTATTCTTTCGTCAAGTCCAGATCACCAAGAATGCTTTCTAAAATCACATTTCTTCATCAAAATGTTTAACTGATATGGTGTTAGTGCTTAGAAAACCATATCTTAGGAGAGGGAGGACATTTTTCATTAATTTGCTACATATTTAACTTGTAGATTACAATACACAACTGCTTGAAAAAGAAAACACTATCTTATATATGAAAATATTGAAATGAATGGATCAGGTCAACTGCTTCTGTGTAATACATTTAATACAAAGATTAGTTTTGCTCCGATATGTGCAACAAACATGATTTATTAGCCGTACTGCTATTGTAAAATAAATTGAGCTCCTCTATATTATAACTTTTTGTTTTAATAAAAAGATACAGCACAAATACAGCCAATACAATAGCATACGCAGGTCAATAGCGACAAGCAAACTCGTTAATTGAAAATTGTGAAACAGGATTACATATCTACAAAGATAGAAACACACAAGCGAGATATCGTTTCTCGCAACCCAATTGATAAACAGAAGTGTTGACGGGAAAACTTTGAGTCCCTTCTTTACACGATTTCAGTGCTGCTTCGCAATCGACTTCGGTTTCGGCGTGCTCTGAATTCATTATATCACGCACTCACTACTACAAACGACCGTAGATTCTTCACCGCAAGCCATTAGTGACAGTTCTTGTTACCGAGATTCTAATTAAATCGTGCCAAATTAATGACTTAATTATTTTTCCTCCTCCATTACTCAGGTGTCGCTTTTGCGCTCCAATAGTCTTTTCTCGTTCACCTTACTTGCGTCTTCTTATTATTCTGCGGCAGTATTGCCTCCTTTTAGTAGTCACTGATGTGTTTCATTCAAATACATCTTCCCCTCCGTACATGTGACGATTTTACTGGTTCCGGTAAGCGATCAGCTGTGGCGAAAGCCGACATTTTGTGATTAATACTTCAGGAATGGCTCCAGGGTGAGCGTTAATGATAACTTGTTTGATGTTTTCTAAAAGATGATTACGACTTCAACAGCGTTGTTTACAGAAGGTTGAGTATTAATTAAAATACAAATAATATCGAGTTGAAACCTTATTACAGAGTTGTTTTTAACGTTGACAGGTTAGTGTCGGTACGATGGATTCTCAGGCCACTCAATACCAAACAAAAACTGTATAGACGGCAAATTTACGAGGGAAATTTGTCGTCTATACAGATTGATTGCTGTATCCCAAGTTGAAAACTTTTTCCACTGGGACCTTTCCAGGGCTTACAAGAGTTCATACAACGGATTCATAAAGGCTCTCCACCACCAAAGAAAGTGGAAGGGTTTCTCTTAATTGAGCATAACCCAAAAAACCTCACAATTATGCTTAGAAAACTCTACTTTTACACGACAACGGCAAAGTACATTAGCCACGAATTTTTCGAGTTGTAGTCAATGAATGCAACTTTAAGGAATTACTACATCCATCTTACAGTTCCCACCTCGCCTCCTGCGACTATTATCTTTTTCAAAAACTCGAAAAACACTTGCCAGGGCTCAAATGATAACTTGGAAAACGCTGCGAAATGCAGAATTATCAAAAGATTTTTTTTCGAAGACAGATATCGTTATTAGAAAAACGTTGGAATAAGTGCGCTAATGTTAATGGTTCTTATGCTGGAAAATAGATTTTTATTTGAACTCTTTGCTTTCATAGCTGCTTAGATAACAGAAAAAATCTCCCATTGTAGGTTTAACTAATATTTATTTTGCTTTTGAGTACTTATAGAAAGAAATTTAAATGACTTGCACGTATGTATGTATGTATCTAATACGTACCTAGTACACACCATACCTGGCTGAGTGAGTTTTCCAAATTCCAATAAAGGGAATGCTTATTCAAATTAAAATTAATAATAATCGGTACCACTTCAGTTATTAAACTACGTTCCCAACTTTACGTCTCTACGAATACATAGCTTGGCCTAAGGAATAGTACAAGCAATATTTGTAATAAAGTCATATTTGTGTAGCAAAAGTACACAGAAATACCTGTAAGAATGAATAGGTTTCCTGGAATTTTTCTGTCACAATAGAATAAATGCGGTTGCCTACGCTAAAGTTCTAAACTAATAATTCTGCATGACATACATTTAAATTAAATTCTGAGATTTCTGAGGTAGCACCATCTGAATTTCCTGAATATAATTTCACTTTCCGTATTTACTCCTTTGTATATTCGCCCTCTATTTGCCTGAAATGGAAGATAAGTGGAATAATCTAACGTATTTTACTTGTACCTTCAAGTGCTCTCATTTCGAATCCAATTACTTGCAACTTGTTACCTTTGATAATGAGCAATCTTTAAATAAATGGTCGCAGATATTTTCACGTTCGTCGAATGAGCAAATAATGATTCCGAACTCGTTGGTAAGAAAAAAAAGCAATACGCACGTCAAAATTACAAACGCAAACAATTTAATGTTATTCCGTAGAAGTTCTATCCCGAATCTCGGCGTTTGTGTTTTTCCAGCTTTTTCGCAAAGCAAAAGTTTTCGCCAGTTATTTACTTTATTCCACAGTTTTCAACGATTTGTGGCTTAAAGTTTCTGAATTAACAATTTAAGAGGATTATATGTTTTTAAAGTTGAATCCGAAAAAGCAAGCTTTTCCAGGGAGATTTTTCAGAATTTATCTTCTTGGATGTTTTCACGCCAAACCCGTGTCACATAATCGATGGCCTTCCTAGCACAGTTCAAGCCGAAATAATAATAACTTGCGGTGACTCTTATCAACAAAAGTTTTCGCAGTCCGCATTTTACTCTTAAATTGAATAGCAGCAATACGTACTACGAAACCTTGACGTAATTTAGCGTGCAATAATAAAAGTATTACTGAATTAAATCTCTAAATTAATTAATGTTATTGAAAGAAAATGGAAATGAAGTTTGTAGTAGTAAATAAGTAACAGATAATCACTAGAAAATTTTATGAGTGTTTAATTTAGTTACCTTGATAACTCTCAGCATTTTCGTATACGACATTCTTAGCACGACTAAATAGATTAAGAAACTTGTCTCGTATATTTATTTACATAATTTATGAAGCAATTACACCACTCAATATTGCGAAGAAGGCTACGTAACCTCAAACATTGCTATATCACTTTGGTGAGCATTTGGAAGAAGCTGCTGAACTGTAATGTAAAAAATAACGATAGAATAATCGGAACGGCTTTATTTAACTACATACATTGAGATACGTTGAGGTAATCGTAACGGTGCAATGTCGCCTTATGGGTATCGCAGACCATTGGTTTCTAGTAGTTCGACAATTTTGCGTCTGCCTCAGCATATGTAAACGTGCACACCTCTCGATTCTATGTCAACTCAATTTTTAATCGACGGGCTGTCCGATTCTTTCGCAATTTAAAAGGCGAACAACTAACTATTGACAGGCAACTTGCATTATGTGTACCTACATTCACCATCGATTAAATAGTTGCATAGTCGATTTATTTTTAGGGCTATTTGGTTAGTTAAATTCGCTAGAAATCGTGTATATTTGAAGGTTTGAGATACGCAGCGGTGACATTAGACGGTAAACCCCAGCCTAATATTGTAGTCTACAAAAAAAAAATAATTCGAAATATCAACACTGTTTCCCTGATAAAAGAAGTTTATTTTCTAAAAACCTTCTAAAGACAACTTTAGGCTCTCGAATTTTCCTTATGTTAAAACAATGTAGCTTGTTTTTATAATAACACAAATAAAAGTTAAGATTCTTTAATTTCTTTTTATTCATTCTGCACCAAGACTTATTTTTTTAGTTAAATGCTCCATTTACATAAATACCAGAGCAGAATTCGCACTTTTTATGTGGGTTTCTTTATTTCTCTGAAAACGGCCAATTTTGCAGGAAAACTGACTATATCAACTTTTTTAATTTACCAGTCCGCTGATGGACAAGTTTAATTTCTTTTGCGCTTTAAATGGTGAGAGCTTTCTATAAAAACTGACCATTGGTAGAATTCTAATAGCTTAAACAGGCATGGATGGGTATGTTTTACTCTCTCCTAAAAAATAAAGAAAAACGGCAAACTCCATAATTATGTAGTTGTTAGAACACATGAGGATTTAGAGATACTTCAAAAGGTTAACAGAGCAAAGGATACTAGTCAATAGCATTTCGAAGGAAATAAAACTGTTTTGAAATTCTTTTTAACTTTGGGGACAACGGGATTTCGTTCATTTGTCCTCTTTTGACCTCTTTCTTCATTATCTTTACAAGTTTGGCAACGGCAGCCTTACGATCTGACATACTTCATTAATGTGGAAGTTGCAATCACAATTGTGCAATAAAAAATCTGGTACAGATAAAAACTGCTCGATAAAGTAAAATTGTCATATCCGATAATTCTGATACGTCTATTTTTCCACCACTTAAAAGATTTGGCAACACCCTTGTTGTGGAAGAGCAAAATGCCGGCAAAAAAGCGACGGTCACTAATTACGACGTCGTTGGGGAATTGCAGGCCTATCTCACGCGCGCGTAGTGGGAAAAAATTATAAAAACCGGCGAATTTATCTGAAACGAGATATTACTTTCGCCCCCTTTTTGCGTACGAACGTTGGCGGAACGATGCCCAGGCCACGTTGCGAATATAAATACGTCGGAAAAGTATAAATAAAACGCTTTTACCAAGTGGGAAAGCGGGCGCTCTTTTTTCCGCCTATATATACAAGAACGTGTAGGTAAGATTGAGTGTCTCGGCGCAAAAGAAGTAAAAAAATATTATCTGTTGACCTGGAAAATGGATGTGGCCGCATTTATCATTCTCTAAACGCACTTGTTTATATCTGCACGTATGTAAGTATAAATTTTTGTAGCACTTCGTATCGGAGAAAGTAATGCTTACACAGCTTGTATTGAAGCTTTCAGTAACCATTAAAAACTTTAATGAAGAAAAATTGAAATTCACACATATACAACTCTTACAGCCACTTGTATCGATACGAATTAAAACTTAATCTTGAGTTAAATGACAGGTGGAAAGACTGCCTCTTTTAAATTTTCACTGCATTCCAAATACCGTTGCACAATTATGTGTGGATCCGGTTACACGATAATAATCTGTTGGATGGGATAGATAAAGGCTGAGTTCGTTTTCGATAGGTGTATCACATCACGACCTACGGTGTTAATAGAGGAAGGATAATAAACGGATAATATCCGTGTAGCCTGCTGTCGCTGTTCTGCTTCACAGCATGTCATGTCAAATGTAAAGGTAAACTGACTTCAAATCGGCGGTCATGTAGGCATTCTTTTGTTTTATCGAATTCCTAGAAATATTCGTTCAGTTGGGCAGCAGAACTCCGCGTATTCAAATCACCATGCTTGACTATCACCCCGAATTAATGGTAGAATTCAAACGATGAATGCTTAGAAAATTGGAACAGCCCAAATTTGGAGTAGTGTTAAACTAAAAGTCAGAAATTAATTGGCGTTTCCTCACTCATTTATTTAATTGTGATTGTAGGGAACATATTGATATCGAGAAAGTTTTCAACAAATTTGCTAAAAATAAAATATGGGAAAGTTTGAGGAAGAAAAATGTAAAGAATAAATTGATTAGTATTACTAAATGTCTCTACAAGAAAATTAGCAGTAGGTACGTGTTTTTGTAGCGCTGCGTCAAATAGAGCGTAATGCTAGTTCATTTGGGAAGACCAAAGTCGTTACCCACTCCTGCGATAGAGAACACGGATAGAGTAGAATCCGGAGGGAGGAATTAGTAGGTTTCGAAGAATCATCCACGAGTAGCAGCTGTACTTCTATCATGCGCAATGAGTGCAGGCCGAACATTGTTGTTCCGAGATTAACGCAACATTACCGAGATCCCGAGTGATGTTATTACCGCACCTGCACATAAAAAATATGGTATCAGTTGTCATGGAATACTCGGTGAGGAATGATGTACTAAGCAAGTAATTCTGAATCATACAAGCTGTATAAAGTAATTAGTAAATACTAAGAAAAATATTTTCAAAGCATACACTAAGCCTTAATGTTCATTTTTTTCAAATAAAGCCTAGATAAAACGTGGCAGCAAATCGTGAGTATTTCTCGTAAAACCAATCTGCACGTTAGCTTTCTATGGTGGTAGCCCAGCATGTAATAAATTTTCATTTGGCCAATAAAATGTGTTTTACCAATTTACATGTCCATTTCAATAAAATGTTAGTTGTTTTGTATTAAAATAAGATCTGTTGACGCATAATGCATTGCTGTTGCAGAGATCCATCTTGTAAAAAAAGTTTAATACCATATATGATGTTT
This sequence comes from Oryctes borbonicus, assembly GCA_902654985.2. Taxonomy (NCBI): domain Eukaryota; kingdom Metazoa; phylum Arthropoda; class Insecta; order Coleoptera; family Scarabaeidae; genus Oryctes; species Oryctes borbonicus. Next base: position 953,625 of record LR736859.1, on the reverse strand, counting down.
TTTTTGTACTTCTATGTCTCTTAATTATCATGTTTATAAAACCAAAATGAGTACCTCTAGCTATCATCACTGTTTGTCTCTCGGCTTATGTCATCGTCCTTCCAGATCGAAGAACCAGGTGTATCTTGGCGTCATCTAGTGCTAAGAAATACATGCGCCTGCCGTATAAAAAGCAGCGGCAAAAAGCATGTACAGTTCCTTTAGCACAGAATGGCGCCAAGAGATACCTAGCTCGTTGTTCTCGAAGGAGGGTGATATAAGTCGAGAGGCAAGCGGCGATGCTAGGTAAACATACGCTCGGAACAAACTTTACTCACTAGCTTCATTTATAGCCAGGTAGTTTGAGAGTTGACGCCTTTCTTGATTTATTTTTTGTAGTTTGCTCTAGAATAACTTCAAAAAATAAGTTCTGGTCGTCAGATAACTCATGTTCTACTAAAAGCGTTAACTTAGAAATAAATGCCAGTACTACTACATTGCTCAGAATTTTAAGGATATTTCCGCAATTATCTATTGGCCTGGGGATGGTTTTCTTGCTCTGCAAACCCTGTAATGCAACTTGGTCAAAACTTTAGGTGAACTACTTTTGCACTAGCCTTCCAGAAACTCTGTCTATAGCGTATAATTCTGACTGTACAGATACTTGCGAGCGTGGTAAGATATTTGTAGAGCGGTAGCGGGTGACAATAAATTTGTAATATTTATCAAGACAATAATAGTAGGTGTGGAGGATATTTAACTGCATCTTTTATCTATTTAATCTTAAAATGCTAAAAAACAATTGGGCTGTAGTTGGTATACGCAACCCCACCCGCAAACACTTGTTTATAATGTAAAACAGCTTGTTTGATATATATGACAAGGAGATATAAACAAACATGGTGCGAACATTTTTAAAGAACGTAATAGTATAACGGAAACTTCTGCGCAAAAGAAAATTTAATTTAGCTTTGTAACATATATGTGTATTCCGCTTTGATATTCATCCAATGTACACACAACCGTGAATCAGCCCAGCATATTAAATAAGGTCCCGGTGCTAGGCAACCTAGAAATTCGAAAGCGTTTTTTTCAGTTTCGCTTACTTACCGCGTAAACACGAAGGTAACTCGCAAAGATGCAAGAATATTAAATCACGACTGAATGGAACTTTATATACATATACGTTTGCGTATACCTTTACTTTGTCTAGTGCTCTCTTGGTCTAAAAATGAGTTTCTCTTGGAAATAGAATATGCTCGGCATAATGGTCCACTTATTGAACGTACAGATCGTATAGCTACAAAACTCATAGCACACAGTTCAGTGGATTCATCTGGAAATGTATATTCTTTTCCTATTTATGTAGGTTATAAGAGGATGTTAAAAGTGATTCATAAAATTTATACGTGAATTTATCACTATTGGGTGTAAATTAACAGTAAAAAAAAAATAACATAAAAGTAAAATCGCACTAATCCGATTGATTAGCATAGTGCCGATTTATTCAAAAAACTCATTAAAAGAAATCGTCCAACTTGTATTAGCAACATAGTCTAAGCTAATACAAGTTCATAAGTATCCGTGTTACACTCACAAATAACACAGTTTGCTATAAATGTGTTACTGTGGCAAATCAATTGACTTGCTATAGTTATTAAACAGTAGGAAAGGATAATACACGTAATAGTTGGTGTATTTTGGACTGATGATGAACGAAGTGAAGCCCCTCGTTATAATAATGGAACCCTGTAACTGAGACGCTTATACTTTTTACATATGATCAATAAATAGAATGTAATGGATTCATGGAGTGGGACTACTTACTTGTTTGAGTACTTATAACTAGAGATGACCATGTCAAATTACTATGCACAGCTTGAGGTGTTTTTTTATTCGGATGCGGGGTGTTCTGTAATTCCTTTGTCCGCGATTTTCGCTACTAAACCTTTTCCTAGAAACGCTAATCACCTGGAGAGACGGCGTCTAAACGCTTCTTTTTGCTTTCTCTGGCTTCGAGTGATGTCATCATTTTCGCTCTATACTTGACAAATAGACCGTTCATCTCCGACAAATTAGAGCACTCACATACAACATCTGATTTAAGAAAAATAAATAATCTCACGCGTCACACACTTCTTACCGTATAAGGAAATATATAATGTTACTAATATACTGGGATGATTTAAAACGGGATCTTACCACTGGCCCATTATACATCACGTGACTGGCTCGTTTTGTCTTGTTTAATGTGTAATGTTATCGTTCCATTATGGGCTCAATATTTGTACAGCTCATCACAGTTCCAGTCGAGTTATCAGAATAATATAAGAGCTATTGAAGCAACGGGGCTTGGAAGAATATAGGCGCGTTTTTGAGGGTAAGTAGAAACGAAGAGCAGTCTTGATTTGGTATCTTTGTAGCAAGAACTAGACTTAAATACCAAGCAGACAGCAGATAATACACAATTTACAACACACAGTCGAAAGTATCGATTTCGATTACCAACTCTTCATGTAGTGTACACAAAATATAAACATGTATAATCGTACGAAGAAATTTCTTACAGATGTACTACTCCAATCCATCTCTAATGGTGAAGTAGCATATATGCGATTGTGTCTTCATGTCTGCTATTAAAAATGTCTCACTCTTCAATTAGTTAACGGCAGACGTAAAGGTTCATCCACAATTACCGCTCTGGGTTCTAAATATCCCCGATCATTTAATTTCTTTCATATTAACGCCTATTTATCATGGACATATACTATGTCCATAAGTAGGCAACCTGTCTCTTGTGGTATTCCATTAAACCATATTCTCTCATTAGACCAAATAGCTCTGTTAACTTTACGTCCAACTTTCCATGAAGTGAAATTAAAATTTGGTGTATGCGGCGTAAAATTCTTAAATAAATCAACATCGATGATATTATCAACGTTAGGAAGCATATATATTTCGCTTTGTAAAGATTTTATCATCGTATTGGATGTACAATCTCCCCTTCATTGACTGATGGGGGTAATTCTATGTTGGCTAATATTTTATCCCCGTTGTATAACGGTCCAAAATAATATTAAAATTATGCAACCATTCTTTGGCAATTTACATATACTGCCACACTGTAGTTTAAAATTACGAATGTTTCTGCATATAGACCAAGAATGTAGCTTTACAACTTATGAAAAAACACAGAACCGTATGTAAAACTACATTCTCTCATGTACTACGTTACATAGTTTACAGATATAACTTCCCAAATCTATGGTGAAGATTCACAATGAAATATGATATAAAAGTTATCAAATTTGACCATAAATTCTTCTTGGACTGTAGTTAGGTAACATGGTGGTTCACAAATTTAAGGAATTGCAAGAAATTAAAAATATAATTTTCCTCCAAGAAGGAGTGTGGTCTGTTACGAAAGAATTACATATCAAAATATATTCCAAAAGGAAAATATTAATTACAGTAACTACTTATAGAAGTAGGAAGACGGAGATGAGACAATAAGCTGTTTGATAGAAATAAGCTTGAAGAGGAATTTTTGATACACTATTTGCACCAACTTAACTTAGGATTTCTGTTCAATTAGCCTTAAGGGTTTTCAATATTTGTATTCCAATTACGAAAACCTGCAGCACCTTTAGGAGCTAATTAGATTCAAATGTATATCTAATGGTCAGAATAGCAGTTTCAACAATGACAGCAGTTAACTTTCTCTTAATTTCTGAACATGGCTAACGTTGAAACCACATTTATCTATTCCTTCAGTCGACCCTTTCATACCGAGCATTTATAATACGCCAAGTAGAATTTATTGTTTCAGGAAACGACTTAAACGCCCATAATAATTAATATAGATAGCGCGTACTCCTAAAAATATATATCATGTTGTAGAACAGAGCAGATGAACTTCCATTCATTTATCGCATAAACTTGCGATGAATATTGATTAAGACATCTGCCTTTAAACTTCATACCGCCCGTACGATTGCTTTATTACTAGGCCATCGTAGAAGGCGGAGATGAGAGCCAACGTTGGTTGGGTTAGAACTCAAAGCGGTGCGAGTTCGGCGTCATTTGCATAAAAGGAGGCGAAGTTACCGAATGAACTACTGCGGAAGAGGCTCCAATAAGGCTTACACTTGCCAGGATTAGTGAGTATTGTGTTCCTACTATTATAACGTATGAAAGCGGATTAAGTTTTCTTTTTGCTGTAAGATTAGTACCAGACAATAACAGAGATATCGAGCATTTATGCAAGTGTAGGTGTGGGAGTTGGATTTGTAAAGGGTCTATGAGTAATACGTGAAGATGATCGTGACGCTAAGCTAGTAAAGAATTAAAACCGTCGCCTATCCTCACAATAGAAAATCCATCAAGGCGTATGTCTCAACGTCTTCCATAATTTTCGTTAAGGATAACTGCATTCCTACTACTTATACAACTGCATATTTCCAGAAACAACTTCCTTATGAGAATGGTGTTAGCAGTTCTACAGGATGAAAGGAAAACGAAAGATTTTGAAAAAAGAAGTATTAAAACAAAAAGACCATTTTAGAAAAAGAAACAATGTTAAAAATAATAAACTGGAAGAAAAACTTAAAAAAAACGCAGAGAGGACAAATGCCGTGAAAATATTAATATACACGCAAGTAGTTAAATAAGATACTATACAAACTGAATGGAATAATATTAATAGCACCACAGAAAATTCTAGACAGAAGGGAAACAAAGGGTAGTAAAGTGTAGTTCGACAACGAATGTAAAATGTTGATAAAACAAGCGACACTGCTACAGAGAGGAAACGGATTATGAAGAACAAAAACCGAAAAACGAATATAGGAAGCTATGGATAAAATGGAGAATGTCCCATGCACCCAAATCCAATATCTGATATCTTCTTATTACGTATATTATTACAGTTTACGTTAAGAATGTGGGAATAAACCCCAAGGTGTGCTCAGACGATACGTGGAATAAGCCCATTAAAGTAGGCTAAAGTACAAATAAGTTTACACAAACCGAAAAATAAAAAATGAAAAACTTTTAGGCATATTCTTTCAGTGCGTGATATAACCATCTTACTCTTTTCACCTTCGCTATGCTCAAACACCACTGCTTACCCAGCTTACCATTGACGAAAAATAACCACCTCAAACATGTATACTCTTACATTAATGTAGTAATCGCACTTATTATCGTATCACATTGTAGCGCCAACTCTAAAAACTTTCTGCAACTACACAACCGCGAAATGATACTAAGCAGGGGAGCGCAAAAACGCATTCTAATTGCCGCGGCGCTTTTAAATATTCCCTTTTGTACGACAGCATTGCACTTTTCTCCGCGAATATGTATTTTGCCTCCTATACGATATTTTCTCCGGTTTGTTTAATCCCTCTTTGTGCTTGTTCTTTTCGCCGTAAAATCTCTAGACCGGAACGACCGACTCTAAGACCCTTTAGATTTGAACAAATTTAGTTCAGCAAGTTGACGCTTATGCTTCGCGGTTATTACGTGTACGAAATAGGACTAGCACGATTCCAAACGTAATGCAATTAGACGGTTTTAAAATGAGTATACACGTTTTGAAATTTGGATTTGAGTTGATTTATTTGTAAAGCCGAATATTTGAAGGAGGACATAAAAGGGAAATGAAATCCGGTGCGGGTTGGAAATTGGCGGGGAATTAGGAATACTTCCACGACTTTCCGAATTGAAATTTTAAAATCAATTAAATTAAATACACTATAACGATATGGTTTGTAACATATACATATGTAAAATACTGACGTTCAAATATAGCTAAAAATCAAAAAAATTTCTTTTAACCCATAACTAATTAAACAAACACTAACGCCTTCGAGATTCAATACAGTTCTAAAGAACATTCAACGTCCCTATTTACATTACGAATTTAATCTAAACTTTGGCTTCGAATTTAGCCGGTCCTGCGACACACCTTCAATTAAATTATTCTTTCGGCTACATGGAAGCGTACCGCGTAGATAACAAAGTAACAAAACTGGTATGTACATTAAGGCCAACGTTTCGTGCTTTGCATTCTAATAATTTCGCCCAACACGTCCTGCGGACAACGGGCAAAAAAGGGAGAAGGAACAACATCTCATACATTTCATTTTTCCTCTCCTTTTTGTTTTGCATTTGCCTGTTCCACTATGTTGGATTATATTTTTCCGAGAGAACGGATTCCAACGTACGTCACACAAAGCATAATGTACTACTTTATAGCAACGTAAAATAGAATCCGAATGATGCCATGGAGGTAGGATACACGGAAATAGAAATGTAAGCAGTAGCAGCTTGTCTCAGGAAACAGAAAGAGAATGTTAGAAAATACATGCGTATTAAACTTCTGTACGGTATAATATAATAAAAGGCTTCGTAGAAAGAAGAAATCTGTGGAATATAAGATTTTGAATAGCTAACACGAGTAAGAGGATTCTAAGAAATTAATGGTTGAACGTAGCAAGAAAAACCGTTTTAGTCCCCAACATAATCTAGTGATTTTGTCATTCAAAAGGATACGGATTTTCGCATGGGGTTTAGCTGTTTATTTTTGGTTGCGTATAGCTGCAAGCCTCCTCAGTTTTTTCCTAATTTATTTTCGTGTCTGTGTCACGTCTGTGACACATTATGACAAGGCCAATCTTGTCCTTAAAAAAGAAGAGCCCGCTCAATAACTTTTAACGTACAAATTCCCTATAATAAAAATAACTATATTTCTTTAAAAAATTAAATGTATTGTGTGTTACTGTTTGTACTACCATGCACCAATTAAAAGTGTAAATTTAACGCTGAAATTATTGAAACCACATCCAAGCTTCAGCCGACATAAACATAACTGTATAATATATAATATAGTGAATTGGAATATTCTGGAAGCTACTCATTTAAAAGCAAAAAACAAAGAAAATGGTGGTAACAACAATTATATCAGAGCAACATTGTAAATACTAGCAACCAATTTTGAAAACAATTTCAATATATAAAGCAACGTTTGGTGATCGTTTACTGTACCCATACAATTATTATTGCTATAGGCGAACCATGGCACATATACTTTTAGTCACTGCGGTCTTAATAAATCTATAATAAATATAACAAGATGTCCATGTTAGTGTTAGAATAGTTAGAGGCTTATAATTAACCTTAGCATTACTCTAAGAGCTTCTCCCTTCAGTTCAGTGGGCGCGAGAAATGGCTAACTGAAACGTTGGCGTTGTGTGCAAATGGTGGCTATAAATTTACATTAAATGTGTTCCATCGTCTTCATTTCTACTTGGCACAGACAACACGTTCGATCTTCCGCATTTCCTAGTTTGAGTAAGAGACTTTAGGGTTACATCTATGAAAGATCCTGCGAGTAATCTAATATCCCCTTGCTGAACGATGGCACCAATTTTTCTGCTTGATCACACATCAAGAATCAAGAATAATCAGAAGGCCTCACGCCTTCTGATTATTCTCCAATGAGTTAATTACTTGTCTTATTATGTGGCTCTTTTGAATTACACACAAAAGGTTGGGTCCAATGAAAAGCGTGCTCGCTGCTTCTTAGGCAGTCTTCTCTATCTTTTCGCTTCCTTCGACTCCTAGTAGCTTGGAGCCCACCGTAACATAACATGCTAATTGTGTCATAGTTGCTTTAGGTTGTATACACATTCGCGCTTCAAAACAAATTTCTGGGTATATGCCTTAGTAGCCCTTAGAGCTATCTATAGTGCTATAGAAGAACATAAAGATGTAAAGAGTAGGTGAGGTTTTATTTTATAGTGAAGGTGACAGTCAGCTTTGTCATAATACCATACAAACCATAACAGTAAATAAGAACTGAGACTCGAATACGCGTACAGTATATAAGCCCCGAAGCAATTCAGAATTACCCTTACCCCACTTTAGCTTACTAACAAGGAAACACTCTGAGGTATCACTTACCGGTCGGATTGAAACTTGGCAGATCTCCAGGACCCACCGGGTGTTGTAAAACGCCGCTTTCACTCGTTTAGGGGGTAAAAGCTACTCCTAAAATTTCGACAGTTTTCAAGTTTTTACAATTTATATCGTTATTACGAATAAAAGAAATTATATCTCTAGATACCCCTCCCATAGTGATAGGGGTGGCAAAAACAATCTCATCCAGTTTGATACACCAATGGAAGGCGTACTTATAGATATTTCATTCTTTAATTTTTTTTATTCGTAATAACGGTATAAATTGCAAAAATCCGAGTCGTCGAAATTTCATCCTTTAAATGTGAGATTCCTCCGAAACGGAAAGCAGTATTTTAGAACGCTCGATGGGTCCTACAAATTAGCCAAATTTCAATCCGATCGGTGAATGATACCTCAGGGTGCTGCGCCCTTGTAAGTGAAAAAGAAGCAAGTGCTCTGTACAAAGTTTCGATTGATAGTAGCCTCGACGACCAGAGTAGTTTTATAGATTCCTAATTTATCCAGGTTATCCAAATAGTTCTTAATGGGTTTGTTACATAAGTTGCATTTTAAGAAATCCAACTTCCGAATTCCAGTATTTCTAAAGATGTACATATACACTTGAATTATGCCAAAAACATCGATAACATTACTTTTTTGCATTTTTACCAAATGCGAGTGGAAGTTATTAATTATGCTAAAGCTACATTAAAAGTAACGCATATAAACAATAACTATCAAAAACGAAATTTTTGTTGACATAACTATAACTAAAACTAAAACTGCAAACATTAAATGTTCCAATGGAGCAGCATAACATAACAGGGAAAAAAGAGAGCGGCGGAATTTAGGGCGAGGAGAACGTGATTATTTGGAGCTCCCATTAGTCAGCATCAGGTTCGATGGTAATCCTCCGTGGTATCTGTTCGTGCGATAATATTGGAATTGTTGGTCTATGGTTATAACAAGCAAATCTATAGTCGGGTGCGATGAGCTTTATAGTGAGACCGCTTTCAGAAACGTACTGGAATTTCGAATTAAAAAACCTTACCGAAACTAATTAATATCTGAGGTCTGAACGTACATCTGAAATTTATTGGTTGCTATTGGTAAACTAAAAAACAATCTTTCAATATTCTTCAATAAATTAAAAAGTTCCAAACAAATAGAAAACTATGTCAACAGTTTAAAAATTACATAGTAAATCAGTTTGGCTCTTCAAACTGACCGAAATTATGAAATATTAAACAAGAACAGGAATGAAGGATGAACACATTTGGATTGGAATTGGATGCAGCGTCGAGGCAAGATTTTCACAAAAGTACATCGAACTACAATGTTCAAATAAAGAACTACAGTGACTAATTACGAAACTCATTGTTTGGTTAAATAAACAAATAAATTAAAATTAATTTCAAAAATTTAAGCATACCTATTAAATAAATTCATAAATAGCTGTAGATCAGAGATCGTTTTAATAATCTGTTGTATTTTGAAAATTTGTTAAAAAGAGATGTAATTTTTTATGTCTTCCACACTCTACTATAACTTGCTTCAACTTGAGCTACTATTGACCTAGTGTTCGTTGTTGGGTCGTTTTCGACAATTTCCAAGATGTCTTCTTCAATATCTACCATTTCACGTGGAGGTCTTCCACCGCGACCTGAGCGTCGTGCATTTAAGTAGTCTGTGTCGCGAAATCTTATAACTAAATTTACAGTTGTTACCTAAACCCTGTTATTCTGCAACTTTTATATAAATGACTTTTGGTAAACTGGCGCAACTTTAGGAACACCTGTATAATGATTTGAAACCATAATTTGACGCTAGGGTTTGCCGTCTAGTGTCATCCCGAAATATCATCATTGCGTTTCTACAAACTTCAAATGTGCACGATCGCTAGCGATGATTTCGTTATATAGCTACATGAAATTTGAAAAAAACATTTTTTTATGCCAAAAAGAGTTGTCATCTATGAATTAATAAAATTATTAAAAAGCATCGCTGTCAACTGACTCCACAAATTAGAAAGACGAGAAGTCATAAAGGCGTAAATGTTGCTATTTTCTTTATTTGAAACAACAACATTTTTCGAGTGCATTTTGTAGTATATCAAATTTTGAAATCTGTTTAAAAAAAGGCTATTGACAATGAAGTAAAAAGACGTATAATGTATTCTAGAATACTGATTCTCTAACCGGTTTTGTAATTAATGTAAAATTTAATTTATTATTTGGTTAGTTTTTTTTACATACATTTTACATACGCACACAATAAGGCTTTAAATTAATAACAAGAAGCAACGTTTAAATAATTTTGTTCAACGTCAAGAATTTTCGCTTCGTCAAATTAAAAGAATTACCATGCTGCAAGAAGTGAATATTTAAGGCAGGGGAATGTAAATTGTTACAAGCATCGCTTTTGTGACCTGAAATGCGAATTTTCCATTTTTGGGACGTTTGACCAATGTAAGAACCCTGTATTTAGAATCCTTAGAATTAATCTGTAGGTTTCTCCAAATAATTCAGAGTGACAATAAAATAATGTTACCTTAATTTTTTTATTAAGATCCGAAAGAACATTCTATTTATGATCTCCTTTCCCTAGGATTACCAGTTGGTGGAGATATATTAACTAACAGATAGAGACCTAAGAGGAGGGACTCTACTATACAAGGCACTGTAGCATGATGTTACGGACGCGGTAAAGCATCACTATTACCTGAATGTACCTTGGTGCGTGTGGCTGAGCAATGCTAACCACACCGTAAAATATCATCTAAGGCGATGTTCTACAATTTATTTATAAATTCTTGGTGTTTTTAGATATCTTTATTTAATACAGAAGTAAATCGCAACCATATTGTTAGTACTGAAAGCCAACGTTTTCTAATGGCAGTGATACGTCACTTTTTGTTCCATCATCGAAATTAGCGACGAACTTGTCAATAAAAATACGCATCCACCGTATGCCATATCATTGCCTATCTATCGAAAAATATAATTTGAACTACTACTGGGTACAAAAATAGATATGGCACAATAACAACAACAACAAAAGGACGTCAAAAATAACGAATTGATCAGCGCACGCAACGCATGCAAAACAGCCCAAGGTAACAACGGGTACCGACGCGATGTAACGAACATTTCAGTTAAAAATCCAAACATAGTACCACCAAAACTGGGTTATAGGACCGCACATGCATAGATGATAACGGGTTCGCGTCTCTTTCTAGCTTACACGCACACCCGGTAATTCTTATATTTATATGGGGTTATAAATTTAGGTGTATGCGAAAGTATTACGGCGCGTACTAACTTCTCGCGATAACGTATGATGAATAGCTAATTTAATTGGTCCATCGCACGGCTATTCGCTTCTGCTTCACATCGTTTTCTGTTCAAACGATAGGTATAAAAGGAAAACATCCAATCTCTTTTTCCTATAAAATACCGGTAGTCCTCACACTGCAATTCATTCATGTGCTGCGGAATTGGCGCAATAGGATAGATTACCTAGAATTGCATTTCGCAGAAAGAACATTATAGTTTTTCAATATCGATTCAAAACCACTAACAGGTGAACTACACCTATATATACAATTGATATAAATTTGTTATCTAATAAAAAGATAATCTTCAGTGATAGATTCGGTAAGAAGTCGTTAAGTTGAATTTTGTACGTGTTACCACAGAGAACAGCAATTTCCAGGAAGATAAAATTAGTGCTTCGGTTAAAAAATAGCTTTGAATCAGAAGATAAACACGTTTCAAATCGCAACAGATTTATTTTTCATGTTATATTTGAATACCCTTAACCGGATTTTATTAACGTAATCTTGATAAAAATAACATAAAGGATCGGCGCGTATCTGTACGAAAGGACTTGAGAAATATGCGAAAGAGGTACAATAGAAGTGGTAACAAATAAGGTTGGGAGATAGTATTAGTGCCTTTTTATCTTTCCCAGGTTTGTATCGGGTTTCTCAAAAGAAACCTTCGCAAAAATTCTGAAGCAGATTTAGTAGCGATTCCTGCCGCATTCATCCAAATGTCGCTACTTTGTTTATACATGTATAAAATGCCTAGAATATGGTTAACCCATCGCTATTAATTCTATGTTTACTTCGACTAAACCCATTCGCATGCATACGTCATTCGGTATTAATTTTATTACTATTATGAATAATATTCCTGCACTATCTTGCAAACAACCTGTCTTATTTCAACAAACATATAAATAAAGTGTTGCAATCCACTTCATTGAAGTTGGAAAAGAGTAAGATAAAATTTGCACCCAGATTGGACCATTATTATCGGACGTATTACTGCCATTGTTGTGAGCTAGCAAACTTTGGTGGCTGAGAGATGTTGTGAGGTAATGTGTGGTTGCTTGCATTAAACCAAGCGAATAGCGATTAGTATAACAACAGAGGTGGCCAAACGATTAACATCCATTATATTATTGTATCTGTCTCACACAATATATCGCGGCCATATTACATTACATCTGACGCTGTATTGTCTTTGTACAACAATACAACTGTTACAGTTAAGCATCTTGTTAATAGTTTCGATGCAAGGAATTTCACTTTATGTATGGAAAGAATTTTACAATTTTCCAAAATATATTGCAGGACTCAATTTACAAATTACAAAATTATTTAATTACTCAGCTAATGTTTTATAAATAATTTAATGTGTGGGATCCATTTTCTTTGAAAAGGAAAACATATAGAAAAACAATTTTTGATGTTAAAGAGATACTATATTTTTATTGAATTTGAAAAATGATATTTCTTTTGACAATGTTCTTGAATTTATAAAGCAAGCCCTATTCGACAGCTATATTGAAAGTATTTATGAATTTGTTTGACTTATTGGAACTTAAAATTTGATTTAATTTGAATTTGTTATACGGCCAAATAATAAATTTTATACATGCCCACTAAACTTCTTTAGTCTGAAGCCTGAAGCGATTCAAAATCAAATAACAAAATTTAAAGAAATAAATTTTGTTTCGTGTTTGATAATTTTGATGGAAGATTCACTGTTGCAAAATTCATATTAATAATACCTTCAGGTTTTCATAAATGTCATACTCCTAAGACTTTTCTTGGACATCACCAAGAAAAAATATCCAAATTGGACCAAGGTAGATTTAGTTATAAAAAAAATGCCTTTATTTCAGTAATGATCTTTTAAAAGGATAAAAACAGAATACATAGAGGGCCAAATCTGATGAATACGATGGATGGGGCATCAATTCATACCGTAACCGAGCCAGTTTCGCTAGCATAATTGCCAATAAGTGGGTCGGGGCGCTACCATCATGGTAGAGATTTTTTTTCTTCGCTAGGTGGGACCTTCTTCTCTCTGTTTCAGCGTCGAATCGGTCCAAGAAGTCAGCCTAGTACTGTCGCGTAATTTTTCCAGACGGTCAATTAACATTATACCTGGCGAATATCAAAAAGTCGTCGATCGATGGAATTGTCCTCGCCTTTTTGGTGCACGTTCGCCGAGAAAAACCCATTTTGCCGACTAATCTTTTTCGTTTAGTAATCTATCCATCTTTCATCTATAATCACAAAACGCAAAATAAAAACATTTTTTAGAGCAACGAGAAAATCCCTTAGATAGAAAACACAAAGATTGATAATGCTTACAGCAGTTCCAGTAGTACTTTTTCGTGTTCACAGAAACTGGCGAAATTGACTTTTTCTAACTTCATACATGGAATGATCCTTCGGCGATATTTTGCTGCATTCATTTTTTTAAAAAGTACGAAACCGTGCTAATATACACTAAATCGATTAATTAATGTTACAAGCTACATCATCTAACACCATGTTCGTCATAGACAAGACCCCAAGACCTAACATTAAAGTAATGATCAGGAAAAATTAGCGAAGCCTTAAATGTATCAAGCATATACGAAGGACACGCATAATTAATGCGAACATGCTCTATCAGCTCTATCGAATAGCGCGATCTATACTGCGGTGTTCGAGAGTGCACTTAATGTACTTTATACATTGCACATCCCCAGAGATGTTCCTGACAGACATTGGCGCTTAATATATTAACTGTAGCCTCTCCAGTATACGATCCTGAGAGCTCGCCTAGAGTTCCATAAATTGTTTCACGTAATCCTCGTCCACGTTATATATAAACTTATATTGTCGTCGTACATAAGACGAAAATTTTAAGAGCGTTTAATATGCCATTGCAAAAAGTACATACATTAATATGCGGAAATGCGGAATTTGTGGTTTAAAATCCATTTCCGCTAGAGGAAAAGTGGAATACAACCGACAATTTAGTACTAACTTCACTTATGAAAGGTGCATTTAGTGAAACGAGGCTTCTATGCAACTTCAGAATTTAATGGACGGGTACAAAAACCAGTACTCCGTCTGGTTATTTTATAAATTGCACTTCGTACATTTTGAAAACGCCTATTCTCTAACTAGAGAGGGAGCTATATTCTAAATAAAGCACCGATTATTGAAAATATATAAACTCATCAATCTTCAAAAAGATACTTTAATTATTTTCAGAAATATTTTTAATGGGCCCTCGACGACAAATTGCATAACTTTTTCATGAACAGAAGAACGTGAGAACTATATGAAAAAGTAGCACACTATAACATAAACTATGCTCAATAGAGTAGCATACAGTTGCTCTAAAAGGTATGTCCAAGAAGCAGCTTCAATTCCCAAATATTGAAATGCGATATAACTTTAATATGCTGTTTTATTAGTAGATACGATTATATAAATTATCTAAAAGATATTTCTGAATCTGCTTTTATCTACATATTAGCACATTTCAGGCTGTATCTCGATAACTTCGAAAACCAACATTCCAAACAAGTTGCACGACTATTAAAGTAGAGCGACCGGTAATAAATTTGTGGCAATCTAATAAAACGCTATATGTTCTCGAATTAAATCGTACCCTGCTATGGGAAAACATATGGAAAAACAAGAAAAGAAGTGGGTTAATGGAAACACATAAAGATCCCATGCTATGATATCGCGGCATATGACGAAAGATGTCGTCGTCGGGAGCCAAGAGGCCGATATAAGAAAAGTTTGAAGAACGCACTGTAACGGATTCCATATAATTATGAGGCAGTTTTTAAACAAGAGCGAACCTGTTTATTTGCAGAGAAGTTTTATATGAACGGCACTCGGTTCGGATATAAAACTTGGCATTTTTTTCCAAATGAACCTCTGCGTCGGAAGTATTCCTTAAACTTTATATCCGACAACTGAATGCTTTTATTAAATCAGATATGGACGTAAAAGATCGAATTTTATTTCTTGTATGGTATATTTGTATTCTGACAAACGATGAAGATATAGAAACAAGTTATCGATAAATATCGACATTTATCGACGAATTTAAAATTAAAAGTGCTAAAAGTTTGATGAAATCCATGCGCATCACCATGTGATCTGGCTAGACTAAAAATCAAAGCTAATATTATCACAAACATAAAAATGATCAAATTGACAATTCAATGTTTAAATAAGCGGATTGGATAACTGTATTGGAATTGTAGTGAGATACGAGGATAGCGGATGCGTTGAAGGGTAAAAACTTCAGCCATGTTGGATACGTCGCTTGTGCCAGTCGATTAAAAATAAAAAAGATCGAATACCAAGCCGTCATCGATTGACCCTCTAGCATATAAAACACAAGCACAAGTTGCAACCACCACCGATAACATCGGATAAGTCCACCAAATTTTGCTAGGTGACCGTCAAATTAAAGTTACTGCGATGGCAGAAGCTGTGAAAGGACGTGTTTGACATACATTGACTATTTTGGTTGTGTGCCGCGTTTTCTCATTCAGGACAAAAACGCACTCAAGTGATCGTTTCCAAAACCATGTTGAAGCAACTTAAACGAAATAAGAAAGAGTTTTGGTGGCAAGTAGTAACTGAAGATGAAACTTGGATACAACTATACGCTATTGAAGCCATTAGCTGCGAAAGAACCGAAAACTGTTCCATCGGCCGGGAAGGTGATGGTTACTGTCTATTGGAATAATGGGGCTCTCAACAACACAAAGCGCTTCCCTCACGCTTCAGTGGTCGCAAAAATTCTCGAATTGATAGGCCATCTCTATTCACCAGTAGTACTACGTTATTCTGTTGAATATTGACATTCCAACAAAAGGAATAAATACATTGCTTAATTGAAATTAAGCAGTTCAAGGGTTTATTGTTTGTTAAATGTCAAGAAATAGATAAACTATATAATACAGTGGTGATCAAATATCCAGGATCTATACATATATGTCATAGAGAGCAAATCAACACAGCATACATACATTTTAGGAAATACATGTTTAACACCGATAATTGTAAACCCGAAGGTATCTATAGCACTGATACAGACAAGTAAGATGCCGCATGCATACACAGCACGTCGTATACGACTAGGCGCACATAGTACTATTCCATGTCCCATGTCGAGCTGTGCTTATTAGTTTCTGCAAATGTCGATTTCGGTAATTTATACCAATGCATAGCGTGATTTATGTTGCTCTACCGGGATCGATATTGGAATTATTATGTATTTTATGGAATACTGCATTTTTTTGTGACCCGTACGCGTTAGAAAAAGCCCCAAATCCGCTTGGTCTATTTAATGCATTCCAACATACAGCTATAAATTATGGATGATCACTTATATAAACAAAATCGACTACCAATTATAATTTTCATTTAATTTGGCGTCGATATTAAAATGAATGTGAAACGGTTGCATGAAATTTACACATTAGTGTTCTGGCATTGATATAGAGGAAAACAATAACGTTCAATGCAAATTATTGCACCCTATTTTATTATTTTAGTTCATAATTGACAGTAAGTAAAGTAGATTGAACTATGCTGATTTTACGTGTTGTCAATTTGATTCTCTATTAAATTGATTATGGTATAAAAAAGACACAATTTTTGTTTGATAACATAACCTGCGTAATGTAAATATAATTTTTAGACTCACTAGAATTATCACCATTGCGCTGTTCGCCCAAGTAGGTTCAGGTAATCACGACATTCTGCCGACATTTATAGGTTTTCAATCACCGTTCTGTATCCCAAGAGTAGTAAGCGGTAGATATACGATGCTTCCAAGGAAACTTCTGCGATGCTTCATTGTCAAATTTCAAAATCTGACATAAAATAATGTATTTGAAAATTAAGTTGTCAAATTCGCTAGGCAGTGTGCACGTTTCACGGTTACACGTAGCAAACGATAACACTTCGCTGCGACACCAGACGGCACATCCTAACAAAATATTACAATTTGTATCAAGTCTGTAATTTCAAATCGTTTTTATAAATTAAGTTATTTTATTTTAAGAACAATAAATATTTTTAAATGGACATTGTTTTATAAGTTATCATTGGTTGAAAATTAACAGGCGCTATCAATAACAAATGAGCGAAAAGATCCTGAAAGACGTGTAGACGAGTTTTGAGGTAAATTATATTCAAAAGTAGTTTCAACTGTGAATAGTCTGTTGGAATTATTATTAAGTGTGTATATTAGCTGTTGGTAACCTTTTACCTTTTTAGGTTATTTGTTCAATTGTCGAAAGAGTATTAAATTTACATTTCCTAAAATGCCTGTCTTTTCCTTATAAATTCCAAACATAGCATGGCACTTGATATTAGTGCAGCCACTTATACTTGCACACCAATACCAAGTACGTATTTGAATGGAAGCCTTTAAATAATCTTCCAACAGCACTGGAGTGCCAAATAAACGACATAGATTTAATTTAACGATTTCACGCGGAAATTGAAAATTAATGGATGAATGAATTTTGCTGTATCAAACTGCATGTTTGAAATAAATAGAATGCGTATCCTTTGGAATCGTATTATCGGTATGTACAGGTTCGTATTTCACAGTAACAATCTGAAATAAAAAATTTACACTAAATAGTTGCGGTTGACATGGACGAGAATCAATCAATAAATTACTGAACTAGTGTATGACAGAAAACATAGTTCTGTATTCAATGCGCTCCCACAATCAGCGGATTATAAGGCAACAAATGAAAAATGGTATATGTTTATCTAGTGATCAATTGTCGACAAATATTGATAAGTCTTTTTTTTTCTATTTTTTCATAAACAAATATTGAATATGCGTATTGGAATAATTTTCGACTTCAGAGAAAATATACACATTCATACCTAAAAAGACTAATATTAGCTTATAGTTTTAATTTTCATTTGCGAGTGATCGCTGATGTAAATATTGTATGTATGACGGTGAGATTTACATCTTCTTATATACATCTAAATACTTGTTCGATTGCTTAGAATGAAACTGGAAGACACTTTCTTTCATGAGTAATCTAGAGAAAAACCAATAAAGTCTATTCGGAGACAAGCCTTCCCAAATATAAAGGACGTTCAGTTTGCGCCACACATGATATAAGTTTGGTTTCTTAAATAGAATAACCTGTATATTCATGTCTTTCTAATTAATGTTATTAATGCTCTCCATTCCCATCTAACTTAGTCTTCGAGGTAATTGGTATAGTTGGAAATTTTTCCGAAGTGCCGATATCTTAAGCGTCTTACAAGCTAAAGTGGTGATTCAAACTTTATTCGATTTCTTCGTATTTGAAATTTGACATAGAAACTCTTCCAGAAATCTTTTCATAGATATTATTTAGTAAATTAACTAGTAAAGTGTGTAGATAAAGCAAAAAATCACTTACAACGTGAATATTAAAGTCTTGCAATTTCTAGATACATGCACAAAGAGTGATTGTTTTAACGAACCTAGATTAATTAATTGTGGATGGACTTTTGCTCTGTGTTTTAAGATTTGTGGGAATTTATTGGATGGAATAATGCTCTTTTTAGAGGTACTCTGTCAGATCTTCAGTGCCTCACGGAAGGATATATTTACAGAGATAAATAAATTGAAAAAATAAACTACAGCTGGTCCTGATTAACTGCCAAGTTTTTTTTATTAAAAGATTCTGCCCCTGAATTGATCAAACCAATACACATGACTTTCAATTTAGCCCTGAAAAGTCATGTTATTTCTTCGCAACGGAAGCTAGAGCCTGTCTGATTCCTAAAAGTGGTGATATATCTAACATTACTAATTTTAGACCGGTGTCTAATATTAGCTAACGTTGCTAAGGTCTGTACAAATGTGGTGCTTATTACTGTTGCCCCTAAGCAGCATGGTGTCGTTGAAAAGTGGTCCGCAGTGACGTATGTAGCTTTGTTCAGTTTACTTCAGAAACTTTGGATGCGCAGAATCAGATCAGAACCACCGATCACCAGACTCTATTACGTAAACTATTTAATTTTGCTCTCTCGCTAATTGAGCTGCTTCAGCTCTATTTATGGGATTGCGACATTTTCGATTAATATAATAGCTTTTGCTTTACTAACTGAACTGTTACATCTAGAGTACCATAGGGTTCTTGGCATTCTGTTCGCGAACTCAGCTACCAGTATATATTAATTGCGAGATCCTGAATGATCTGAAAATGTTTTCTTCTGTTCATTCAAAAACTAATTGCCTTACTAAAATGCCCAACTAGTGCGAAACAAATTGCTTTAATTTAAGTATCACAAGGTGTAAAACAATTACGTATACCACGTATAGAAATTACCAATTTTATTTAACTATCTTCTTGAAGAGAAGGAACTCAATCATTGTTATTTGACATTTATGAACCATGTTTTGATGGCTTGAAGAAGCCTTTATTTAGAACGCCAATTTGCAATTCTTATAGATAAAGAATTAATCATATGTGGTATCTAGTGTCTTGAAACTCCAACTTATTGGAGTTTAATTATTGGAGATAATAACCTTCGGTTTCCGGTATACATCCTAAACAGGAAGTCAACGAAGTGATCAGCATAGAACAAATATTTGAGCCATCGTATATGAAAACTGTTTGCAATTTTTCAAACATTTTTTTCTCAATAGAAGTGTTTAAGAAACGGAATAAATTTGTTACTCCAGCATTGCATTACAGATTGCCTGCTGATGATCATTTCAAGATGTTCTAAATGTTGGAGTCATACACATTAAATAGAGGAAGTTCTGAAATACTAAGCTGAATAACTATAGAGTGCATAGTCTCAGTAATATGATATGCTTTACTTAGGAAACATTATGTGTAACCAAACTGTGCATCCTGTACACTTGAATAGAATGTTATGTTGTGAATGATTATCTTTCACTCATTCAACAAGTGAATACACTGTATATACAATATAAACAACTTAGTGAAGTAATGTGAGGTTTAAAGATGTTACAGCCTTCCTTATGTAAAATTACGTACTCCAGTTAGAAATAAAACTTGCATAGAACTTATAACAAAGTGGGTCGATACACTCACTTAATCAAGCCGAACACTGCAAATGACAGCGGGACCGATTTAATAAAAACGTTACATAACTCAAGGCAGATGCCCAAAAATATATTTATTTATTATCCTTCCTGTTCGTTGATACCCGAGGCATTGGTCGACCGCAGTATCTCTTGCTGTGGGGTACGGGAGAAACCAAAAAGCACAATAATGATCTTCACTTCACTCGATTCTAGCCTCCCCTTCTCCTCCTCAGAAAACCTTAATTAACGTCAGCGTAATATTACTTTCAGCTGGCACCAGAGAGGGAAGTTCGGCCCCCAAATACCCCGTGATAGTCTTCATACACGGAGAAAGTTATGAGTGGAATTCGGGAAATCCGTACGATGGCAGCGTGCTGGCGAGTTACGGCGGTGTCGTTGTGGTTACCATCAATTATAGGCTCGGAATATTGGGTAAGTAATTTAAATAATTGTCTGGAATACAAGTAAAACGGACATTGCCGTCTAATTTTGCGCTGCTAAATTTCCCATAATATTGCGAATTCAGCGGAGCATTGCTCTCGCAAGTAGTTTAACATCTACGTAAAGTTTGTTGAATTTTAAGAATCTAAACCGATTAGCTGATTTAAATTTACGTTGTATTAAAATATTAGGGCATTTTGAGGAATATATTGAGGTGTATTTTAATATTTTGCTTTCTCTTTTGATAACCAACACTTCATCTATTGTAAATTATATTTAGGTTTTGGACTCGCCAGAATTAAAAGAGATTGAAGGTGATATGCAACATATTCCTAAATAAAAACAAATGAAAACAAAAAAATTAACACCGGTGACAATCAAACAAAAGGAAACGATGAAACTGATATAACTAATAAACCGCATGCTACGCCTTAAAGAAAATTGATAAACGGAAGATAAGAACGTAAAATCAATATACTGGTGACGTCATGAACAGCGTGACTGTTAATGACGTCAAGATAATGATTTCCAATCTGTTAAAATATGCAGTAAGAGAATTCTAAAAACAAACGGTCTTGCCCCAGCTACTACTTAGATTTGGAGAAATTTCTTAATAAAAAGAAATTTCATGACATAATGTGTGAGAAAATGGTGTTTAAATAGAAGGAATGCCTTCATATCGCTTTCGGTTTTAAAAAATTCAGGAAATTGACTAATTGGCACGTACGTAAATAATTTTTCTTAGAAACCCAGAATGCGGACCAATCCAAACTAGCTTGCAAGTTAATAAACTACCACCAAAATGTATGTCTTACTACTTCCCGGTTTAATTTTAGTACCTCCTAGTCGTCAAATTATTTTTATTACTGAATACGGTAAGAATTTGATAATCTACAAATAGTATTCCTTCCAAGATTTAAACTAGGATCATCTCTTTGTCGCAAAGACGCTTTACATGATGTTTACGTCCAGTGATTTAATTATTACACCTAACTTTCTGTTTCATGGATTTAGCTCTACAGCTAAATGCATTCAAAAGACTGTTCTACAACAGTCTTTTGAATGCTGTGCTATAAACGTAAACTTCCATATTATTATGGAAGAAGAACACAAACCAATATTATTATTGGTTTGTGTTTATAGAACTACCACTAGTAACTTCAATGATTTTTGCATTAAATTTGAAAACCTACTCAATGCAATTACAGTGGCCAAATCTGCTGCTATAGTCCCCTGAGGCATTGACTCTTTAAATAAATGCTTTTAATGCAGAGACTTACTACTTAAATTTCGAATTGATTTGGTGCTAAATATATATTTAATGATCCATCAAAGCCCTTTAAGGCGGTAAATGCTGATTTAAATAATGTATTCTTAATCAATAATGCTAATATGACCGGCCTCAGTGTAGTAAGTTTAGCTGTTAAATGTACTGACTTCTCCGGGCGTACAGTTCAAATAACAGCCTTCACAACATGAGGAAAATCAATGAATCGTGTTGTGTTAAAGGAAATACGATTGATCAGCGACAGCAAAATTAAGGGCTGCCATTGATGACGACTTTGGAACTATCAATTGATAAGTTTAGTACGGTTTTCAATGCTTCATAGAACTCTACCGTAAATGGTGACATTATTTTCTATACTATTCCTAACAATCCTCACTACTACTGTTCGCTAAGGAGTTCCATGTCATCAGAAATATATAAGCTTATCTTTTAAAAACACATCTACAATGTTATTTGAAGCTGCTCTGCCATATGTGTATCCATACTCTAGAAAACGATATTTTTCCTGATGACTTGAAGCACGCAAATATCTTCACAAAAAAGCGATGTTAACGATAAAGAATTACAGGCCTAGAAGTTTGCTTACAGCTTTCTCAAAACTTTCGAAGTATGTTCTATACTCCACTTTTACTATATACAACTTAATTAGTTGTCATCAGGCTGGATTCCTTAAAGATAAAAATATTTAGATAGTCTTATTCGATCACAGAAATGTTGTTGTTACCGTTTTGCAGCAGACCTTCGACAGCGTAGATAGAAGCTAATCTATAGCTGGACTGTCATGTTGTTAGAGGAACAACTTTATCTTAGTTCAACTCGTATCTGAGTTAAAGACAGCAGAATAATTGACATCAACCCTAATTGTCTTTTGTAATTTATTACAATTATTATTTATTTTGATATTTCATTTTTCATTACTGTCAAATGTCCTTCAACAGAAAACAGTTGACGAACTGCGCCGATTACACATCTTTTATAACGACAGTTATCAATAATAGTTCCAAGTACTTGCCCTTAATTGAACAATGACTCACTGCTGATAGCTTAACTACTAATCATAATAAAACCAACGTTATGCTTTCAAAAATAAAAATTAATTATTCTAATTCTTTGTCTCTCAATAAGCGTAACTACGATCCGCAACATTAAGCAAGTCTTATGGGCCTTGCTATAGATGACTGTCCTAAGTAGAGTAATCATATAGATTTATTAGTTTACCTTTCAATTTGACCTTATATTTCTGAATTTTGCGAGTTTAGTTCGAGGCTTTAAGGTCTTATAGATGGTATAAGAAAACGCGAACCTTCTTCCCCTTGATTTAATTTTATTTAGCTACGTTCCGTTGCACGTATTGTCCACGTGTTCAGCTATTCTTTAAATTTCTCTCTGCTCTTCTATGTAATCGGTGTAATTTTCTCTCTGTGTCTCCCCATTCTTGTCGTGTCTGTCAGTAAATATACATGTTTGCTAACCTTTACAAATAACTTAAATATTTTTAAATAGTAAACACGCTGACTTACTACGCGTGGCTTATTTTACACAAACACAATTGCATAATTGCATTTTGGGATCATCTTTTGGGGAAGCAGTAGAGAACTAGGTCGCGTTTTGTTAGTAAAAAAAATTCTGCAGCTTAATTATGAACAACCTGCAGAGGCCATTCTAGAATTTAACAAAATTTGCAATCTACATTTTCGAATGCTTAGTATTTTTATGTAAACACAAAATTCTTACTTGACCATAATAGCTTTTTCCACACGTATTGTACCAGCCGTAAAACAAATTACTGCTGCCTCAAGCAGAGATTACTGATAACTGAAAGCCGCCTTAGCTATGTAAATTTAAAATTGTTCAACAGCTTGCCTCATGCTATAAAATAAATAAGTAGTCTTTATGTGTTTAGGAATTATTGTCATATGTTGAACCTTACAGCATTCAGGAATTCCTAAATTGGCGGCTAAATAGTTAAATGTTATATTATTTGTCTTTGTTAACATTTAAAGATGTAAATTTTCTTTGATCTTTGGCCTTGTAAGATTACAAGGAAGTACTCAAACATTTTTGTTATTATTATTAAGATATATTGTATTACAGAACCGATATGTCGTTTGGCTGCAACAGTGTTAGACAACTTTCATTCAAAAGTAATTGTAATACTTATAATACAATGAATTAGTAGCGTAATCCTTCGCTCATCTTAACATCTTGGCGCTAATATCATAGAGTACCCTCTCAGTCGCTTGGAAACGTAGATATCTGTTTATCATGTAGATGCTTTAGCTAATGGTTTGTTTTCCTGTATATCGTACGATACTCTAATTTGTAGCGATCTCACGCTTCGTTACCGCCTGATGGAAAACGACCCAAATTGACAATTGATCGTAACCACGTGCTTGCAATTTCAGAACACGAAATCGGAAGAACCATACATAAAAAAGATGAGTAACGAAATGCACGTCAACGCGAGCAAACAACGAAAACAATTTTGAAACGTATTTCTCATAATTGTTTTGCTATTTTCTTGTTTTGGTATTTTTAGAGAAGCATTTATATTCCCCTCGAGAGTTAATGCTAACGGACGCAAAATTTCGTTACTTAAATGGAAGATTTCCGTGAACGAGAGAAAGAGCAGAAATCGTTAAAAGTTAATCTTCTACTAATTTCAAGACTATTAGGTTATCATATTTATAAATACTTCATCGCCGAAATCTAATTGTCTCCAACAAACAATGCTGAAGGAAATCATGATGATGTTAAAACCAACTAACTAACAACTGCTAATTGATTTTAATAAGTATCCACCTTCAACGTTGACATTTTAAATAGAATACCTTTTAACATTCTAATACAATGCAATATTTTATTCTCAATATAGCACAATGTGTGAACAAATGAAGAACATTAGTGTATCAGATGCTCATGCTGGCGACCACCTACTTGTTGATAGTACGCTAATCAGTGATTTTTGAAGCAGTGTGTGAGATGATACTTTGCATTTCTTCCATGATTCTTGGCCTCAAATCAGCCACATCTTCATAAAACTTACGACGGAATTGGAAATAGGTGGAGGCTAGGCATACGTATGCCAATGTCGGTAGGCTTGTCGTGAGCTGATAAAGCGTTCAAATACGCCTCGTGTGCCTTATCCTCCTTTTATGCATGATGCATAAGAAATCAGGAATAACATCACCGTCATGGCACCGGACGAAGAATGTGATAAAACTGATTAATCTTACCATTTTCTCATTTCGGCATGATCATTTTGTATTATAATTCATCCAGGATACTAGTCTAAGTCTGTATGCCCAAGATAACTCAACTTACTCAATAATGTCCAATTCAAATCTGTCGCCAATTATTTTATCATTATTTTAAATATTGTAAACAATGAAAACTCTAGCTCTATTTTGTATTTAATAAGAACAAAATAATACGTTTTTTAATATAAATCTTCTCAACTGAGTGGAGGCGTTCATTATGTTCTAACGGTATTGTCCATAGTTTTAAGGTTAATTCTTTGCTTTAAGGGTGCACATTCAAATAACTAAATGTGAAAAATCAGAAGGGTTACAAAGAACCATTGAATGGCTCCAAACTAGGAAAGCTTATACCAGTCTCTAAATTATACTGTTGTGCTACCATTCCTAAGAAATATGACTTTGTTCGGTAGAATAGAATGGCAATCCTTCTTAAACCGTTTTCTTATAAAATCAGGGCCGCTTAATGAGTGGCAAAATAGTGGCAAACAGGAACACTTAATTTTTATAGGTTTTGAGTGAAGTTGTATTATACTGCGAAGCAACTGTATAATATCCTCGACATCACTTTTACTGCTGAAGATTAGTGAAGTATTGCCCTGAGAGTGATAATGAAATGCTTT
The DNA here is from genome assembly GCA_902654985.2 of Oryctes borbonicus. Taxonomy (NCBI): domain Eukaryota; kingdom Metazoa; phylum Arthropoda; class Insecta; order Coleoptera; family Scarabaeidae; genus Oryctes; species Oryctes borbonicus. Next base: position 927,668 of record LR736859.1, on the reverse strand, counting down.
ACTGGAAGTACAGTGAACTTAGTGAATGCTTAGAGCTCGCTAATTTCATCAAAATTAAGTCAGTGAAACAAATTTCATGTATTTGTGTACATAAAATATTTGGAGTATATTTTCTGGGGGTGTACAAGCTTGCTTTTTCATAGCTTTCTCAATGTCAACAAAAAAAGCATTTAAATCATTATTGCTTTATTGTTTTCTAGTTAACATAAAAGACAAATCCTGTGTAATTCAAAATAACTGAAATACATTTTACAAACAGATGAAATTATAAAATTATTTGCGAATTCTCCCTAAAATAAAAAAATCTTTTATACGAAACTTACCGATAATTACTTGCTCTGAATATAACACCGTTGAAATCCAGCATTAGGTATTACTACTTACAATGAATATTGCTCATTAAGCAAATAGAATATGTCAATAAAGTGAAAGAAGTTATAAGAAAACATCCCCTTTCACAACCATAGCCTCTCAGCTTTGACTTTAAGATCCTTTTCAACCATTAAACTTTTCAATCGGCATATTCACCGGCATAATTAATTGCGACCACTGGCTTAAAATTATTCGCTTCTTTCGTGAATTGATACGGCAATACTAATTCTTTCCTTGATGGTATTAACGAATTAAAACACACACCAATTAGCGAGAGCAAATTAATATTGCCATTCGCGTAAAAAACACACGCTCTGTATTCGACATCTTTACCATTTGCGATTGAAACAGCGACGAGACGCTTTTGAGTTAATTGGAATTTTGAGCCAGTACGCTGACATCTAGCGGGATAGTCTCAATTTAAATTAATACAGGCATCCCATTTTTGCTGAGCGTTTCGGTGTGTATAAATTTGATTGCTGTTAATTAAAGCGGCAGTGATTTAAGCGTTTCGTAGAATTATTAACAGCCCTTATTTCCGAATAATATGGCGTTGGAGTAAAAAGCTCGATCAAACAAATTACTCAGTTGCAGTAGCATTAAGAAGTTCGCAGTTCGTCTTGTATGCTTGTAATTGCTAGATAGACAAAGCCATGACGCATTTTTTCTATTTTAAAGCTGTGCTTATTTGTGTAAAGAACAAAGGTTAATTAATAACATACTGCCCATCTTACTCGATAACCTTTTGCCATGTTTTAACGGGCTTCATAATTCCATAATTCCGTGTGTAGAACGTGTGGATTTGAAGAGAGAGACAAGTGGAAATTTGACAAGGCAAGGTCAGGCGAGTATAATAGACGTGGTAACACATCTCATCCAAGCTCCAATATCTTTTGACGAGTGATTAAACTTTGTCACGATAGATCTATTAAGATCGCGGTGACTAAAGGCATTTGTACCATGACCCGACCATAATAAAATTTGTATGTAGACCCGCGTTATCGCGATGGAACACAGTTCCTTTATGACTAACGAGCTTTCGATGTCATTTGCACTCCATGAGCAACACTGTTTGCGTATCACATTATTGTAAACGATCCATGTCACATCACCAATTATTAACAGCTTCAAAAAATAATTGTTTTCCTCATATTTAACGAGCATATTACAGATGTTTATGCATGCCGTCAAATGAACTTCTTTGAGTTCCTGAGGAACCTAAATATCAAGCTTGCTTATATATACCAGTTTATGAGATCGTATATGGTTTAACGAAGAGTAAGGTCTGGAATTTGGGGTCCTATGTCTGATCGAGCAGAAATTTGCAATTAGATACAAAGAGCATCTAGCTCATTTCAAATTTGGAAGGTTGAGATAAGATATCTCGCTTTTATTACACCACTATTGCAAGGCCGAAAATCAATCACGGTCAGCTTCCCGCTCATTTGCATAAACTTAAATATAATAGATACAACCGCCTGTTCATCTGGAAATGAAATTTCGTTGAATATCGGCTGCATAAAGTATATCAGAATTTTTCAACACAGAGTTTACTAATAATGGCAATACGTCAACAAATATTGCTTAATGCGTTATTATTGTTAATGCAAGGCGCAAAGCAGACAACAAAGAGTCGTCCAACAACAATTTTGTCTCTTACAATGTACACCACGGTTGAGAATGCGTATCAACACATAACTGACAATAATACTGTAGCAATATACTAGATAAAACGGGTTCTGTTGTTAGCCGAATTCACTGTCGGGCGTTATTAGCCGAAAGTGTGTCAGAGCAGCACTGTTTTCGACAGAATTTTTTGGAAGTGTGAGGTGTTGGAAGATATTTGGAATGTAATTTCAGAACTTCAGTTCTAAATTTAATAATTGTCTACGTTTCTTGTTGTATTGTACAAGTACTGGTTTAAGGTGCTAATATTTAAAAAGAAAAGGAAATAAATATTATGTTATCCATATTTTGGCTATAGAAAGATATGGTGGCATTCGCCATATCTTTTTCTCTCATCGTGTTTCCTCAGTTACTTCAGCAACTAGAACATTTTTCCCAGTAATGATATAGAAACAATTTATATACAACGGTGAAGAATAATTGTTAATTTTTATTAAACAAACTTATAAATAGAATATAAACATCTTTCTAGCAATATCTCTATATATAAACGAAAGCAAACTTTTAAAAATATGAAAATAAAATACATATCAGCTGAATACGGCCGAAAAAAACAAATAAATTTAAGTGTATCCGATGTCAGTTGTTATTGGCCGAATCACTATGACCATCTACTATGATAAAGTGCAAGTGGCACTTCACAAAACGAACACTTTTAAACGTAATTAATACAGTGAACTGAAAAAGTATAGGTGATTCTTTGGCCACAACCGTAAAACAGTCCGTAATTCCTTAACAAACGTGAAAGAATATTACAGCATATGGAACTGCACAAAGCTAACGTAACAACACCTACCATATAATGATTCAAACTCGCTTCGGTGAGGCAGAAATTTCTAAAGTGTAAGCTTCTTACGTTCTACCTTTGTGCAGCATAACAACCGGGCTAAGTGGTGCGAAAACTGTTGTGAAATTGACGAAGCAAAACAGGAACAGCTTTTACGTTATAACGAAGTTTTACAGTGCTACGTCTGCGAGCGCACAGATTCCATTGCCGGCGTCATCTTGTTCACACTGTTCTTTATGAACTTTAATCAAATTATTGCGTAACAACGAAATTCTGCTTTTCCTTTTATGATGCCATCGCTTGTGATAGGAGCAAAATGAGTAATATAAAATAAAGACATCAATAAGCTAATTACGTAATTGGTTCTTCTGACAGGTTGCCGCAATTATTTAAAGGCGCCAATATAAAAATGTCCGGAGAATGTTTTAAAAGCTTTAGGATACAGAAAAAGCTTCTTATAGAGTGCTCTTAAGGTGCTCGGATGAAGAACCAAAATAAAATGGGGGGATTAACGTAACAATAATGGCTTATATAATCAAATTTACTGAAACATCGAGAGAAAAGAAAAAAATGGATGTCTGTAAACTTGTGAGAGGAACGGAGCTTTACACTGACAACTGTTTGGTACTACTAAAAATTAAGAAGAATGATGAGAAAGACTACGGAAGTAAAAAAAAGATAGTAGATTTTCAAAGTACAAAAATTTACAAACTAGGAGAACAAGACATATCAAAGTACTGTAAATACCATACTGCAAATTATGAAATAATTAAAAAGTGCTAGTGTAAGAAAACCTAACCAATATGCATCCGTCCTATACAAACAAAGTAAAATAATTACAGGCGATCAGCAGGAGGTAACTGTTAGGCACTGAAGGGAATGAAAATAATATCACTGATGACAAAGATTCAGAATCGGGGATAAATAACAGTTGACAGGCCAATAACTCAGAACCAGGAAATAGAAGACATTAATTCACTAAAAATAGAAAAGCCTCAGGCCATGTCGGATAACTGTTGAAATATTAAAAAACTGTTGTTACTTCGATAAGCAAAAGTCGCATATTCTCCACATTTAAATTAATAAGTAACAGAAGAACGTTTCTGTTTATTTTAATAATTAAGAAATACATATAATCTACGTCCGTCATATACAAAGTAAGGCTTAAAGTACTTGTACAGTAGACAGAGTGACTACAAGATGTTCCACTCAACAATTTTTAGGAAATTTAATCTGTCAAGCTCAATTACCATTAAATACGATCGCTTTGACGTTACCGAACGAAGATAAAATCAAATTATGCCTTCTCGCATACTTCCTTTTCGTGAGATACTTGGATTTTTTCTTGTTAGCTTTCCATAAACAGTTATAGATAGCTCCCAAGCTAGGTAGTAGTACCACATATTAATTTTCAAAAGTTACTTTTTACAAGTATTTTAGTGGTATCGGTGTTGATTTAATAACGGCAATAACTTTCCATCTAAGAGAAGTGAAAGCGTTGGCGTATACACAATAAAATGCTTTACTTGGCTAATGGCTAGCTTTGAAAGAGATTCCTACCTACATATGTCGGGCGAACTAAATCCTGCGGGATAGAATTTAATTTGGAAAGTTTTCCGAAAGTTTAGGAACGGAGAATTAAGTTTTGACCAAATTGAACTGAACAAACTATTCCAGTGATTTCCATTCCTATATTCCCGAACTTTATTCCTTCATCGTACTCTCATATATCTAACATTGTTTACTGAAGCATATAGACGAAAGTATCTACTAAGATATATAGAACAATTTAAACGTGTTTCAAATGGAATCCTTTTTCTTGGAGAGTGATGCGGTTAAAAGTATAGAGGAAACATGTCACGTGGTTAAATAAGATACTATCGTATTTAAAACGAAGGAAATTCAAGTTTCTGCATAGTGCTCTCATAGTGCTTCCTGGGCAAGTCGACTTCCACTACCATTGACAAAGCATGTAAGAGTGATAATTGCTCTCTGTCCACTTCCACGTATGGCATATGTTAAAGTATCTGTTTCCAAACTTTTCTTAGTTCCTCAGTTCGTCTTCTCTTACTTCTCGCGCTTAGATCTTCAAACTAATTGTTGAGTGAAAATTAGAGCCAGGACCCAAACTGAAATACTCATATTTCAGTTTGGGTCCTGGGTTTCTCACATCAAACGCTATCCATCTTCAAATAGGCACAATAAAATTGAGGATATTACTAGCGAAATATTAAGGCAAATCAGGAAGAATTTAGGAGAAGCTGAAGAAGAGGTGAATTATGTTAATTTACCTTCCTATTCCATTATTCCACACAACGAGTTTTTCGATATTTGGTCAGTTGGATCGGACAAATACACCACTGTGCACAGTCACTCCATTTTCTTTGTTCATTCTCAGTTTGATACCCAACGCCAAAACGTAAATGTTGTGTAAGGAACCGAAAACAATCGTGTCTACCAGACTTGTTTGTAAAATTCAGTCTCAGTTCTTACTGATATGCAATAAACAAAGTTATCCATCGTAGTTGGAAATAAACAAATCACTACAAGTTATAAACCAAAACTGACGTAGCTATAAAGTTTTAGGTAGTTTAAACAATATTATCGTTAAATCGTATGAGAACTTTTTCATTTAAAAAATTTTGCCCCATATTTTGGAAACGGAATGAAAAGTTTTAACCTAAAAGCCACAAAAAGAAATAGTTTCGTATAAAGACATTAATTCTTCGAGATTTTGGAGGTTTAACAAAAGTGTCAAGAAAGGCAATGACAAAATACAATAATGTGTCCAAAGCATAAAGAATATGAACATTTACAGTTGTACAAATGTGCAAATTTAACATAAGAGATATTTATATCTTACCCCAAATTAGAATGAACGCAAAATGATTGAAGGGAACGAATATCTAATATGAAGACGGATGACAATAATGCCGATGTACGAATTCTCGCTCTTTCATTTGCAAATTGTCAACCACTCCTGCTTTTTGTATTTGCTGTGTGTGTACAAGCATATTTGTAGTTCAAACATAGGCGTAGGGTATTTTGTAAATTTTACATGCTACGTGATCCATACATATTTAAATGGAAACTTTGAGAGCTATGCGAGTAAAATTTATAACATTTCCCATTTTCATTTTTATGTATTTCCAAGAAATACACCGCTAATGAACAGTAAACTTATTTTCATCAACATTAAACACTAAAGCATAGAAAGGAAAAGCGAATAATGAAAGAAAATTCAGCTCATTAAAAATGTTAACTCTTCCTTTCGAAAACATCAAAAATGAAGACGAGAAAGAATTTCAGTGTGCCAGAGATGTTAATGCTACCGCGCAGAAGGAGGAGCTAGAAAAAGGTTCTCTGCGTGTCATAAAACATAATTGAAAGCTCGTTTGAAGACGTATATCTTACTGACGACCGGGCAAGAATAGAGAATGTCTTCACCGGCCGAGCTCGATAATGACGCCGCTAATGGTTTTGTCGATAACACTGCGCCGACTAGATTCACCGATGCAGGGTCTGTCGTCTGTTGTTTCCGCATGACTAATGAATTGGAAGAATCTGATGGTGACTATCACTGTTATACCTGTACCGAAAAGCCACGATGCAGATGTGGTGGTCAAGTTCAGATATTTATTGCGTGGTATCAAAGTTGGCAACTTACAGATATGTACAGGCTGGTTTAAAGTGTTCACTAAAGCTTCAACTATCTGCATGCTTTAAGGCTCTAAATGTTAGTACCAAAACGCTTATTGAGATGCATGCTGCGCTTAAATCTCCAAGATACCTGTCGCATATGTTTCAAGCAATTCAGTTACAAAGTTACCAACAACCGAAGCCCCACTTTAGTACCGGCAATATGCCATATGTGGTTATAAATGTTTGCAATGCAGTACCGAGAAAAGGGAGGAAACTAAGCAGTATTTAATTGACAAGTATTACAAAGTTCGTAATTATCGTGGATAGGGTTAGTTGCAGAGCTCTTTAAGAATTATCAATGTCTTATCAAAGGTACTGAAATCGATGTGAATTTAAAATGCTGATAGGCTTGAAGCAAGAGTGCATGCTGGTTATAAAAGTAGATATAAAAATCGGTGCAAACGTTGATATATCCATAGAGGGGATACGTAAGCATTTGTGCAAAGCAGCAAATGGCTTATGTATACGTCAAGGCTTGGGCTTCCCCCAATGTAACACCATTGCTGCGGCACTCACTGGTGGCAGCTTTAGTAATGATACTTCATATATTTACCGTATATATACGAAGCAGTTGTCAACAAATGCGCATGAGAAACATCTAATTAAGATACTCTCTACGCAGGGTTTGTCGAAGTAATTACTACAAACGCTTCTACAAAACTAAATAAATCAAATTGCTTCAAATTCTAACACGGAAGCAAATCCCGACTACTTTGGGCAAGACTACTCCCTTTAAAATATCCTGCGTTTGTAAATAGTTATCATTACATAAGAACCAGGTAAATTTCTTCCTTGATCTGTACCATTAATCCGCATTTTAGCATTTTGTTATGAGTTTTGTGCAAGCCCGAAATTTTAGTTATACGTACTTGCTGAAAATAATATGCAGATGTTCTTCAATTACGAAAACAATTAAATTTGAGACGATATATCTGAATATAACGTTTGCGGAATAATGTACAGAAATAATGAAACGCTTTGTTGGGCTCTGCTACATTGTATGATCTAAAATTGCTTGCGGTTCAGCGACAGGTAATAATTTTAGTGACTGAATAAGTAGTTCCTCTCATAATATATTATGGTGGAGGTGCTGGTACTATGCATCAATCTTAAATTTGCGTAGAAACATCGTTTTAATATATGATTTACTTACATTACTGAATACTTTTATAGCGAATATTCCTGGCGCATCTACCCAAATCTAAAAATAGTAACGATGTTACTTGAAGCATACGCCTAACCTTACTATTTAACTTCACTAACTGTTATTTTGTTTATGGAGTGTTATGTTATATGTTTAATTAGTTTTCCTCTTGTAAAAGTGTTTAAATCTAGTGGTATAATTTATATGAACTTTACTTCAGCCTGAATTTCCGATTGTGAACGTCAAATTATCTGTATAATATGTTACTTACAGATAACATACTGTTCAAAAATGTGGACGCAATTATATTGTTGCAATTGTTGCATCCATAGCATTAGCATTATTTACCTCAACTGAGGATCGAAATATCTCCGTTTAGAACTTGCACAAGCTTAAACCTATAAATGGTTGCTTTTTAATGTTTTTTTTTTCAAATATTATTGGAAAAGGAGCATCACAATTACTCCAAAAAACATCTAATATTACTGTACTGATATTTGTAACGTTTAACGCGAAACATTTCCTATAATATGGAAGGAGCTTAATCGTCAACAAGTACTATTAGATAGCATATCTCCAGACGTGCTTAAAATGATTTGACCGCGGGAAACGTGTATAACAACGGAAGCTTGAAGCACGTATGTTTCGATATTAAGGTTAAACCGTGTACATATAAGTATTAGATGGCAGCAGACGTCTCCACGGCAACTTATGATGTGTAACTATTAGTTTCATTCTAAACGTTAGCGTGCATCCTCCTGCTAGCGTCCGCAAACTTCTAAATTGCCGAAGTTTGGCAAAGCATCGCGAGAGGTCCTCCTTATAATTTGTACACTCATGGAATCAGAACTTACACATGTGTATGTACACTGCTCCAATAATTTAATGTCTCTGCTTTCGAGGATCACATATCAACATGACCTTTCACCAACTTTTCGGCTGTTTTTGTAATTGAGTGAAAAGAGCATACATTCGTACAAGGCATCGCGGAATTCGTTTTGATAAAATGGTTCAGATGCCCACGCGTTTCATTTCCTTCATCTCTATCAATATTACCAATTAAATATCGAATAAGGATTCAATACATCATCTTGAAATTTAACCTCTGCATGTGTATAAAAAAATTCACACAACGAGCAAAATCAAAAGAACGCAATGGAATTAATTTATGACTGTGCCCTTACCCGTTTGCAATGTATTCTCTAGTAATTTATTCAGTGCAATCAGCGCATTTCCTAGTCACCGCTGACACCGTTGGTAAATGGTGACCGTCCGATAAATTTCACCAACGCGTAAAATAGATTGCTCAAAATTTAGAAGATTTAAATCGCTGTTTCAAGTGATAGATTATAAACGCGACGCGAACGACTGACGAGCTGAAATTTACATTTCAGCGAAATCTTGATGAATAACGCCATACCTCCAATTTAATGCAAATCTGACTTGAATCCGAAAGGAGAAATAATACGCGAGTTCTCTAGCGATGATGCATTCATTCACCGTAGAAATTACACAAAATGCCTGCTATTAGAAAAACAATTATAATATGTAACCAAAATATTTTATTTTGCATTGCCTTGTACATTTTCCCAAATTAAGAACGTACGATAAAAATTACAAAATACAAACACTGGTAAAATGACACTCAATGTGAAAATAGAAGTGAGGCAATTCAACAACGGTTGACATATTAAAGCGACAAAAAAGACAGCTCGTTTTCGCAATACAGGGCACTGCAATGCCATTCGCATCGTGCTAGCTTTTTAAAAGGGCTTCAATATGTAAAATCGTTTTGAAAACGATACATATATTCTTGTCATCAATACTTTGATAAATTGCAAATTGCATTCATGAACAATATATATATTTTTTCTCATATTACAAATTTAATGCAATAATATGTACATCTGGTTTTGCCTTTGTATGTACATATTAGTATTATTACTAACATGGTCGAACCATTGTACAGATGCCTTTGTTCACTACGATCTTAGTAGATCTATTGCCACAAAATGCCCTTGTGCATTAGAAGAAATGGCCCACTTGAATGTTGGGGTCGTATGCGACTAATGGCAACACATTTGCATAGAAGTTTTAGCCACTGCAGATCTTCCCGGCATCGATGGCAGATTTGATCCTCAGCTTTTCCTACTTTAAATAACTGATATTTTAGGGCTATATGACCTGTCAAAAATCCTGCCAATAATCTGAGGTACTCTTTGCAATAGCGCAATATTTGCTGCCTTTGGTAAGCCTCATACTTTCCCAGTACAAGCCACAAGTACAAAACTTGTTTTATGTAGCTATTTTGAGAACCACAAAAGGGATTAGGACCAGTGAAAGGCATGTTCACTGCTTTCTAGGCAAGCTCATCTACCTTTTCATTTCCTACGATCTCTTGGTAACTTCGGGACCACAGCAAAGTAACGTGGCTATTGCGTCCCAATAATCTTAGATTGTATACCCATTCCTCGGCCAACTACGATGCACCTTCCATTTTAACAAAATTTAATACTCATTCAGTGAAAAAACTCAATATTTTTTTCCTTTTACTTTATATTATAATTTGTCTGTGATATCGTTCTATCTATTATTTATACTATATTTATTTATTATACATCTGGTTAACATCATCTCATTTCTGAAGAAAGAGCATAATGCCGTCGACATAGATTGCGATCTCAACGGCGGCCATCCTAAGTATGTCACGGGTAAACAATATGTATAGCTTGGGTGCTATCAAAAAGCCTTAAGGTCCCTGAGTAGATCGCTGCAGGTAATTTTGAAGTAATCTCACAAATTTGCTGACACTGAGGTGCATTAACTTGTAAATAACGTGTGTAAATGTGGCACGAGGACCATATGGAGTCAAAGGCTTTTTGAATTTTAGAATGTTTGGAAAAACGGTTTGTATAATCTTCCAGCAAATCTTCGGATAAACCCGCCCGAAATCCAAATTTTTCTAATGGCATTTACGTGTTGATGCGAGTGGCACAAATATTTTGGAACAAGTTTTTGGTTTCTAATGACAATTACTTAAGAACTAAAGAAATAAAAAATCCCCCCATAATAAAATAAATATTTGAGTTTCTGTTAGCCCTATCTATATACCCTAGACCCTTACTTTAATTCCCCTTTCTGATTCAATATCACCACTTGTCGTTTCATGTGCCTGTCGAATTATGTTTGAAGGACGTTACTGCTCCAACTACGATACATTTTACTGATATTGATAAAGGAAAAGTAAGTTAGAAAGCTTCGAAAAACATCTTAGCGTGTTAGGAATTCCTTTCACACTACTAACGTAAAATTTAACTTTTACAAAGTTAACTAGCTCCCAATAGATTAAATTTATGAAATTGCGATAACTACAAAATTTAATTAATTAGCTGATAAAGTCATATTAGACGCAGTTAATGCAACGCTGCAACTGTAGGTTTAAGTTGTATCCTAATCCAATTTAAAACTTCAAAAGCCAGCCAAAAGTTAGCGCGTGGAACATATACCGAAGTTCTAATTATTATAGCAGCTATTGAAAATTTGTTAAACTTACAAATTGTATTTCCTTAAATTGCATTTCGCAGTGCATACAACGGTACATCTGAAGAATGAATTTAAAGTAATTGTTTCACTTTTTTTGCTGAACTCTTCCCTAACTAATAAAAGTTGAAACAATATACGTGTAGGTTTGCGCACGTTGCTAGTAGTGGTAAAGTTATGTAAACGTTTACTGCAGATTTTGTCCTTAACAGATAGACGAAGTTGAACGCGTTGTGAACCCGGTTCTGACGTATCTGCAAACTTTATGAAAATAAAGATGTTCGAAGAAGTTTTATATCCACTTTCCACATTTTTTTTAATCAATTTATTCCAGGGAACCTATGTTGGAATTGAAATTATTGTGTTTTCATAGAATATTTATTAGGACGGACTTGCTACGGAAACTTTAAAGTTTAAGTATTTCAAATTTATGAAAGCTGCTAAATTCCTATCGATGTCTGTGATTCCACGAAATTTATTATTCGGAGTAAATATTTGGAAACATAGGTGATTTGTATGAAAACATGTTAGCTTTACGTACAATTACAACAATTACGATAGGATCCATCTACAATGACCAATAAAGTTCATTGTTCTTCACTCAGCAAGATCTTTCTCAGACTGTCGGACATTCCAAAAACTCTACCAAATAGAGAGCCTCTAGTTCTGCAGACGGCAGGATGGTACCAAAGCATATGCTGGACTGTTTCCTCCCCCTCCAAGCACTGACGGTGTTCATCTTCTTGATCGAACCCAATTGTGTATAAGTATCTGCTTAATGGAACATGGCCGATAAGGATTGTGGCAAGAGCTCTGGCAGACCTTTTGTTCTCTAAGCTTTGGTTTTGTCTCGAATGGGCAACATCTTGCATTAGCTACACTAGTAGAGACACCCCAGGTCCTCAAGACTTCTTATTTGCCCCAGTGGGTGACATGTACTTTGGCAGCGTTAGAAGATATAACAGGAGAGGTAGCGTACATCGATGCTATGATAATAATTCAGCTGTATCTGAGTGCTAAATTAATCAATAAGTTATTTTATTGATTGAATCTAATCATTTGATGTTTGTTATTCCTTTAATTTCCGTTGCCAGTAGTCAGCAGCAAAAATATTTCAGTTTTTTGCCTTAGAAGTTTGCAAATTTATTTACGATTAAGAAATATCACCAACCCTTTTTCAATTTTCTCCCAACATCTTTATTTATTATGTAATTGACACATCGCACCAACCCGATTAAATATCTAACATACAATCTGCAAACATAACTCGGCGATCTATAAAACCGACTTACTTTACAATAAAAATATTTTTCGCGCAACGCAAAACACAAATAACCGAAATTTGTATCACATACGATACAGAAAAATACATTTTTCCTTGCCGCCACCGCTTCTTTACAGAGCGATGAAACCAATTTGCAATCTTCGACGACGTGGCGTTTGCATAGATTGGGAAAACTTCGGCTGCCTTATGGGCGGATGTTGTATTGAGGTTCTGGAAAAAATATCTGATAAGATGGTACGGGGGGATTCTTTAGTATTTCTTCTCGCAATTTCATATCTAGATATGTACGTACCCATACGGTTGTTGTATTGACAGCCGTCTAGTTTCATATCGCATCAATATATTCTTCGAATGTGAACAGGAATAGAAAAAAAGCAATATAAACGATATTAACAGATACGTACAGTTTATTTTTCTAGTAAATAGTAAAAGTAAATAGTTATCACAGCAACCCTCTTGGTTAAAAAAAATAACATGTAGGTATTTTGCATATCAACATTCTAAGTAGTTACACATAACTGCTAACAACATGCCCATTTTCTTTACAGCGTATCAGTTTCCCATCATCATTTTGGTCTACTTTGTCTATTGGTCAAAGCATTTCTTCTGTATCAATTTTTACGTTAGCATCCCCCAATACAAGTTTAGGTCATAACTAGGTACAATTTCATGATCTAAATGATTTCAAATGATAAATTGCGTTTTGGCTTGTTTATATTATAAAGAGCAAGCCCCATCTACTGAAAAGCACTGAAAAATATTCACAATTCTCTTTCACTTGATTGAATAACCAGCGGCAACAGAAACACAAAAGTTGCAGTCATGTAAAGAAACAACGCTAAAGCTTCTTTCTGACAGGCAGTTGTCTTTGTTTTAATGTAGAACCTAGTATTTTGGAAAGACCGTTGGGAAGTTCTAAATCTCCGACTAAATCATTCAGCTCCTCTGGTGGAAACATCGAAGAAAATATTTTGATTTGAAAATGAAAATGGAAAAACATCATTCTTCGTACTAGCTAAGGCTTCCATCATTTCTCTCACCATCGCAAACTCTTTGTAGTACTTTTGCAGCCACAGGTATCAACACCATGGACCGACTCAATATTCTATGCACAATGCGTCTTAAAGTTCTTGTCTTATAACCTTTAATGTCTCAAAGGTAAAACAGCGATCGTCCGTATGGTTCTTGGACATTCGGCACACCATTCGTATTCTCAAGCATAGAGGTTTTAATCCAGTACCTTGGGTCTTCTTCGCAAACCTTACATACAACTTAATTGTAGTAGTAAGTACTACGCGTTAAACTAAATATAGACAATTCGAGGCTCTAAGCTACACATTTGTTTTTTAGGTATTTCTCCCCATTCAAGGGTTCCCTATTGTGCGAATTTTCCCCTCTTGTTTATGGATGATTCCGAATATAGTGATTCTCCATTGGTATTTCAGCTAATAATAATGGTACGAGTGGTGCTTTTCAATTTTTGGTAAACACCAGCAAATTACTTCCAGTTTTATATCATCAAAACTATAATGACTGAATGCATGTTGTACTATCGAAAACAATCAACAAAAACCTTTAATTAAGCAATTGAAAGATTGGCCCTAGGTAAGGTTAACACTTCCAATTCCTGATTCCCTTACTAGCTCTTGTACAAAGTATTGGCAAATTCAAAACCCAGGAACTATTTCTTCTATTTACTTTGGTTTTCTACAGTTCTCGTTGTACAACCCATATATTTAACTATACAATTTCCTGGACAATAAATTTACAGTCAATAAACGACTACTACGGGAGGTTGCTGTAATATTGCAATATATTTACCGCACCGGTTTGAAAGTACCTTCCCTATTTGTCCTTGCTACTAAATTAAATATAACGACATAAATCGGCGTTGAAGCTGCCCGCACTCAAGAGCGGATATAAATTTGTATCGCATCCGTTAGGAGCACTCCTATCTCCTTTAGTTGGCCGTTCTTGAAGCGCTTGGAGTCAGAACCTGGGCGCAGCGCTGAAACCTAGAAATAAAGGTCAATTTTTAATGCATGCCGTTGCCCGAAATTTAAACGAATGGCGCCGGAACCCCTAGTGTGACATTCTGTCACCTTCGCTTAGAATTACCACTTATTTGGTAGGACGTGATACGAGACAAAAAGGGACTCTCCCAAATCGCAGGGTAATAGAGAAATATTGCAGCTGATTTCACTTTTTTATAAATAGACATGGCTATGTGGAAGGTGGTCGACCTGATAATAGCTTTACAAGCTCTAAACATACTTATTATAATTTCAGGACGTAAGTGACAAAAATGTCAGGGGAAGAACTGTAAATTGAGATTTTTTACTGAGAACCATTCCACTTACAAGTTGAACAATCGTCAGTCTAACAAGTTCTAGGAACATCGTAGCCTTTAATATAATTACTTCGGTAAACACAACCACACATCACTTTGAATAAGCTTATTTCTTGAACAAACAAATTGAAGGAAAACAAATTGAGGTTAAACTTGAATTAGCTTCTTATAATAACAATAATTACCACAATATATTATTATTAACTTATTAATTATTAATACTAATAATAATATATTAGTGATAACTGTACAATGTGTAAAAGTAAGACGGAAAGTGTTGACACGTTACAAGCTCATGCACAGTGATGGCTGCTGCCGAATACATGGGTCACCATAATGCAATCGCAAATTTATTCGCCAATGATTAGCATGGAATGCCCGAATTTGCTTTACGTCTCGATAATAGTAATAATAATAATAGAAACCTTTATTTTCAACCGGTATGTGATTAATGATAAGAACGATATTATACACTTGAAACTATATTATGCATACTGTAATGTTACAATCCATGACTTAGAAGTTAGCTGTAATTAGCTCCACGAATACATCTGAAACAATATTCATTGTATCTTTAGACATATCTCAATGTAAATTTGTCAGCTAATTATTGCTCGTTTTATAATCAAAATTCTAAGTAAAATATCACGTTGTTCAGTTTTTTGTGATGTAAGACGTCTTCAAAAAGCATAGAATCTATGCTGCAGTAGCGTTCCTGCATCACTTCCATGATGCTATATCTAAAATTAATAGTTTCCGTATGTGTTTCGACATCAACGTATTTTTGGCAAGAAAAATTCGTTTAATTATAATTAATATTTTTTATTTTTGGAATTTAACTGTCCTGACTATTTGAATAACCATTCTAGCGTTTTTTCCCGGAACTCTGTAGTACCATATTTATACAACTTTGTTACTCATGGTTTAGAACGTTGTGGTGTTTTTACATTTGGTGTACCTCCTATTGCAATTTAGTTCTTGCATAAATTCTCTGCTTTTTGATGACGTTTTTATGAAATTTTGCTGAGAACTTTGATGAATGTAAATCGAGCAATAATTAATTTACAAGATTATAATTTGATATGCCTGAAATTAATCTTAATATTGTTTTAAGATTTTGCATTAATTTCGTTATTTTAGCAAGTGAGAATATGAAATACAAAAGAGGTTATTGTCCCCTTTCACCACTACCGTCTTATAAATACCACCCTAATCCCAAACTTCCAAGATAATAGGCCTACTGCTCTCGAAGAAAAGCTCATGTCCACTATAGGAACCTTTACCTTGGGCAAGTGGATGAACAGAAATCACTAGGCGTGATGTATGAGTGCCGCCAAAGATAATTAACCTCGATGCTAGAAGTAATAACACAACACAGGTTACTACGATAATAATAGCAACGAGAAACTTGTTATGAAAATGTTGAATGTTTTAAGGATACGAAGAACCAATCGATTCCATTTTCAACCTTAAAGCCCGTTACCCATAACAAGAGAAATGTGTAGCGCGAAATATAAAATGTAAAGCAAATCTAAATAGATTTGTTTTTTTCACTTAACTCCACTTACCCGAATATTTCTCCTAGTTGAACCGTAACATTTGAATTTAGCATCCCACATTTCTTCTTCCCGTGGCTGGTGGGCTTCATGCTCATCACCATATTTTTTTCAAATTTTAGAATGATGTCATTGCGGTCTCTGCGGTTCTAATTAACATCTCTAATTAACGCTCTGCATTTCCCTGCGCACACTTTTCCTTCGTGTGGATAACGGGTTCAACTGCTCTTTTTCCGCTTTTCTTTCTCATGTTATACCCCATTATCGAAGTAAGTTGCGCCTACCAATGTAATATCCTATATGTACTTTAATATTAAAAATAACGCTAGTTCAACTGCTACGATTAATGACACGACTAGCGCTGTTCAGCCGTGTACGCTGGAACAATACCAACACCGAGATAGGGAAATACATTTGGTAAATATGTCGCCAACGATAATCCTACGAAAACAAGAATACAATTCGTCTTTGCTAAACATCCCCTCGCTCTTTAATTTTCAACTTTTTCTTTCAAGTTTCTGCACTCAAGACAGAATAATTTTATTTCGTCTTCATAATATTTTCCAAATTGAATATCACCTATTTAATGACACTTCCCAATGACGATACACGGTAAACCCTAGCCCAACGTTGCAGTGGAAAGAAATGTACAACTTAAAATAGTTTATAGAAACTCAATTATGTAATTTTATCTTCAGAACAATAAATACTTGAAATTAGGAAAAAAAAAATAGGTATCATAAGTTATTGGTCGAAAGTTAACTAAAATATCACACGAGCCAAGGGACGCTAAGATAATCGAGACTTCTTAGAGCTAGCTGTTGTAGAAGTAAATTGTATTCAAAAATAGTTGGCACGGCGAAATAGATGTAAGTAAAATGGTTGTTAGTCTTCTCTGTAATGTGTTACTTATTCATAATACTTATTTTTTTAAATTTATTTATTTAAACGGCTGAAAAAGTTTTATATTGATTGGCCTCTGGTACGTTATCAATGTATTTCATGGGAAAAGGATTCAATACATCAGGCATGCATTAAAAACAGCGCTACAGATAACTGGAACAAAGTACCTAATAAAGTGAACCTACTGCACTACTACTACGTAGCTTCTACGTAAATTATTTCATCATCATAATTTATACGATCTTTGTTCTTTCAATAGATCAACAACAAATAACAATAACAATGGACAAGAAATAAGGCAGGCGAAGGTCATGAAGTACAGAAGTAGAAAATTCAGGGGAAAAATTATATGCAAAAGATAGTACAAGGATGGAAGGTGGATGAAATGAGGAGCAAAGAAACTTGGCAAAATGATCTAATATATAAGACATTTGTGGCAGAGCATACAATGTATACAGTTCAAGTCCAGACTGCTGCTACGTTCGTTCGGGAACAATTGTTGGCTTATACGGTCCCGACAGAGGAAACTGCGCGCCATTCGTCAGCTTTAAAACCGGTAACGATCCAGCTAACCGTGTCTTTATATAGGCGCGGATCCACGAAGGATTTGTAAGGAATAACGAAGATTAGTCTTGTGCGTTCTGCACCTTCCTCTCTTTCCTTTCGCCATTCAAGCGCCCCTTCCTTCTTCTCTCTAGGGTAGTGCGTCATGGGAAATGCCATTCTTCCTTAATTTCTTATTATGAAACGGGAATTATTTTGGTTCAGGTGGCGATAAACCAATTTTCTCTCCTTTTTATTACATCTCTGGCAGATTGTTTCGTTTACTTTCACCATTGTACGTTCACTGAAATTAATTTGAAGGAAATGCGATTAATGAAAACGAGGACTTAGCAAAATATTCAAATTCCTGCAAATATAGTCAACGTGTCCTACTTAAGTTGATAATTGCATCTTTTGTAAACAAATGTGCCGAGGAATTTTGCTGTAGCTACGTGATTAAAAACCTACTTAACCCAGTTTTCGTAGTAAGATAAGACACGCTGATGTGCATAGGTGCTAGCATCTACCTTATTATCAGGAGCTACATTTAACAAGTTAGTTATATATAGCGAAGAATGGATGAATATTACCCCATATATAGACCTCTAGTGTAAAATTTTAACAGTAAAACATACTTTTTAATAAGGCCAAGTAAATAAACGCTAAACGAAAGTAGGGTTATAGTAAAGTAATACATTTGTTAGAAAAGCTTTATTTATCTGTTGTAGTTTATATTTTGAAATACACTTGTATTTCAATTGAATAACAGCTTTTGTGTTATTTGTTTACTCCTTTGTGGAATTTTGCACAATTGCAAACTATTTACTTGAAGAAGTCGATAAAGGTAGCGGTGAATACATTTGTTGTATTGAAATAATGTTAGCAAGGAGTGTGGGGCAGTATGGCAAATAACACTAAAGTGTCGGCACATTCCGCACGACACAAATTGTATTTGATCAATTTGAGACACTCAGTTAACTTCGCCCTTAAAATAAGGGCGGGACGACATGTTGCTATGGCGTTTCCCTGTTCCAACATCCCATATATATATAATAAACATCATCAATTTTGTTTGTAATCTGTTACAATTTGTTGTTTATGTTTTCAAAAGTATCTATGCCTATATTTGGCTAGGGGCATGCTACCCTCACACAAACAGTATGTTCTAACAATAACGTTAAATTTGAAACGTGTGTTATGTTGCCGCACGCGGAGCGCACGAAAAGTAGCAAAAAATTAAATCATCAGTACAGATATGTAACTTCTTTGATCTGAAAATTAAAATGTCCAAATGCAAACGATTTTCTTGGTTAAATCTTTTTTCTTAATTAAATATTTTGTTAAAATGTAGAATGTCTAGTCAAGTATGCCATTCTTTCGAAAAAGTACTAGTTTCCATTAAAAAAACATTCTTAAAACAGATTTCTTAAACTGAAAATTCTTTTTCATCAGTGTATTTCAATCTTTCCAGTGTGTTTGGTGTTGAATTTACTTCTAATAAATTAAATTATTTTATTTTCCAGCACCAATAGATATCCAAGTATATGGAAGATAAATCTCTTGGGCAATATGCTTTGTGTTATCGTCCTTGTATATGCGCAAAATACGAACATCTCTCCTTACGAATATTATTACGATACAATCTTAACTTGGAATTCGTTTCCATTTTAAAGCCGATTTAAATCTATTTACTGCCTATATCATTCCGCCAGCTTTTTCGGTTAGCAAATATGAAAAAGCGGATTGGGTAGCGTAAGAAATTGAATGGTGCGCTCCAGCGAGAAAACATCTAAAATTCTTATTTATCGGGATTTTGCTTACGAAACAAGGCAAGTAGAGATTCCGACAGCAATTACAAATTTGGCTTCAACTTCTCGACATAAATAAATGAGATCGCATAATTATGGCAGTAAAATTATTGAAAATAAACCATCCTGTTCTAAAATTTCCTTATACTTAAAATGTCAATAGGCCAAAAAATACCAAAAATAATGCTAATATTGTGAGACACATTGCTACCTACCCGACGTCATCAGTATGTCTTCGAATTAGGCATTTCCATCAATATTATGAGGAAGCTATATTAGCAGTATTTTTTGGTTATTGATTCTAGGATTTGTTGATATGTTTTTGATATGATATGTTGATATGATTTACATGTACAGATACCACCCAAATTACACCTTGGCACGCAATCTCGTGTTAAGCAGTCCAAAAACGGCTTGGGGAGCAGTACTCGGATTTCTTCGCTGCTTTCTAGACGGCAAGCATATCTTGGTACTAGGGAGTGCCAAGAAATAGTTGGCTCTTCGTTTCGAATGCAAGTCATATAACACGCTCCAAGCCAAATTGATGACATAGGGTGGACACAAACATGTCCGTGGGATAGTGTTCCTTCTTTCCTCTCATTGCTTTCGCCCTGAGTGATTCCATTAATACCATGAGGAAGCTGTATTAACATTATTTTTTTTTGCTACTGTTTCTATGCTTTTCTCCTGTGTTTCTTATTCTTGAAAGTAATTTGTTCCTATCATGAAAGATGCACATACACTAACAATCCCCAAAAATCAACCTGAATGAAATTTTCCCGCTTTACTTATTAAAAATATTATGTTGATCTTCGATATATTCCACGTTGTTATTAAATAATAATGTGGTATAATAAACTACAGTTATTAATACAAAACCAGTTGTCTACACCTAAATATCGAAATCTATTTGCAATGAGCCCGCTCTTAAATATTTAACATGCCATCAATCTCTGTTTTCAGCAATTTTACAGATTCAGATATACATACATATGTGCAATACTTAATGGATCTACATATGCCAATGTTAAAACAATAAACGCGGACTCATAATCTTAACAGCTTTGTTATTTAGTATTTAAATAACTAACAGTGCGAGAACTACGTATAGTCATTTTGTAAGGTCAATGATGGTGCCAAAGAAAAGCTGCATATGTTTGTTCCGAATGGTATGGTGATCACCACAAAAACAGATATACACCCGTTTGGGCACAGAAGTGGGGAGTAGTCGTAACGTGGATTAAGTGTATATTGCAGCAGGTTTAGTGCATTTTGAAAGCCCTTAG
The DNA here is from genome assembly GCA_902654985.2 of Oryctes borbonicus. Classification (NCBI taxonomy): domain Eukaryota; kingdom Metazoa; phylum Arthropoda; class Insecta; order Coleoptera; family Scarabaeidae; genus Oryctes; species Oryctes borbonicus. The sequence goes on along the minus strand of LR736859.1, from coordinate 906,706 downwards.
CTAAAAATACTGAACTGCTATGTATCAATAATATTTATGAGCATCTAATAGGAAATAATTAACGAGAAACGCAGAAGCCTTCGATTTTGAAAACCCAATTTCAACCTCCAAAACCACCTCTCAGCCCAAACGTATTATATATTTTACATGGTCCTATGGATACTACAAATCACCAAAGTTTCATTAAATTCTGAATAAGGGGGTTGAGCACCTTTCCTTGTGAGAAAAATAGGTGTGGCGAATATTAACGAAAGTTGATATACATTGAAGAGAGGCGTCCAAAAACGTAATAACAGTCAGATGTTCCAGTTTGAGAAGCTTGTATCGTGTACTGCGGGAACTGAATATTCTGTATTCTTGAGTATAATTTTATGTTATGCAGCTTGTCCGCAATATTATTTATTTGAAAAATTTTCTGTAAATTACTAAAGGAACTATCTTCCGTCCATGCAAGCTCTATACGTAAATTGTATTTTAGTACCAAACTTGCAAAACAAACAAAAGCTACTCCATGATAATGGGAAAGGGTGCAATTGAGAGGGTTTAGTTCATTTCCACAACGATTTCCTGTTAGCGCTAAATCGAATGTAATTGTTAAACCTAGTAATATCCGTACTCATGAATTAAATCGAAATTTAACATTTTCAATCCAATTTAATTGGCAATAGATTGCAGTAGCATACAAATTATCAGAACCGGATACAACTATAACACAAATTACGTTGCGTTACCGGTAGTTAAACGTAACGCATAATCCACCTGCCTGATGCTGCTCTTATGTCGTAAAGTTTGATATAAATTCTAGTTTGACCAAGCATTCTATCAATCTCTATTAATTAAAAGCCAGGTCTTCCATTACTAACATAACCACCGTTTGCCATTTGCTCTAAATATCATTTGGCAGATTTATTTTAAATTCTGTGTTAGCAGTCTTATTATACATTGCGTCCCATTTAAAAGGATAAAAAGAGACATCTAGAGTAACTTGAAATAATTTTCTCGATCGATAAACACAGACAGGTCACTATTTAATAAAGCTTTTGTCAAATATAACATCCCTGCTTCTTTTATTTCGATAAAAGGACTTTGAAATGGTGTATTACTTACCTCATCACCCCATTTTAAATTTTTAAAGGAGACAAGGAAAGGAGATGAGCTGTCAAATATTAATTTTATGTAAAAAAATGCATACACAATGAGTCGTCTCCGCGGACCTGGAAGATTATTCTTTCGTAATTAGGGATTCCTCAAAAAGGCTTTATTCTTGTTATAGGGACTGGTGCCTATGCCTGTCACAGCCAACATGACAAACCGAAAAATACACAATTTTATTTCACAAATTTTGTTATTAAGATTTTGCAAAAATAAAAAAATAATTTATAACACAGAAAGCAATGTAGAATGAATTAGGAGCTATTTAACACCATAAACGTTACTAGATATCGCTGAAAGGTAAGTACATTTTCTCCGGCAGCAGTGGCGCGGCGACTTCCGGATCCCGACAAAAGAATTAAGTTCTACTTTGTAGCTTAGGCAACTCGCAAAATGCGTGTAAAACTAGGTTATGGATAATGTTTTCTTTCCGTCTGTGATACACAGAATCCTTAATAAGCGGACATACAAATAATACTTACAGTACAATACTTACAATACTTAGTACAAATATTAAAATAAGATTCGCAATAATTATTAAGCATTTCTAACTTTCAATTTATAAATTTATTTATTTGTTATTGGTAACAACAATTTTATAAAAATTTTAAAAATTATCGTCGAAGACTAATTGTAAGTGTGAGTTCATGTTTAAAGGTGAAGAAATAAAAAGTAAAATAGGACGGTCGGTTTGTGTATTCTAATACACATCATTACACCAAAAACTAAAAACCAATTGAGAAAATGTTTTAATTGAATTATAAAACCGCATTAGATAGAGGATTATAAATTATTATTATAAGAAAAATTATTCTAATTATTTACTAAATAAACGGGTACAAGAACAAATCCAAAGATTATTTCAAAAGCAGAGGCAACGTGGCTACTATTACACTTAATTGCCTTGAAATTGTACTAAAAAACTATGTAAAATATGAAATTAAACATTCGAGTGATGTAAAAACAAAACTAAATGGCACAACAAATTAAAATTATTATGCATGGCGTGGTAGCACAAAGTAATTTTTTTGTTGTAACAAAGTGTAATGAAAAAATTACAAATATATTTGTGAATATTTTAAAAATTATTTGGGTTTTATTGCCATCTCTATGGAAGTAGTAAAACACTGTTCATTCTTCGAAATAGTACAATAATTTATTATCTAAGAGATGATTGCATTGCAACAAATGAGGTGCAAAGAGCAAAAAGCAAGAGCATGAAGGGTGGAGACGTCACAATCCCCATAACCACTAGGTAAATAGACGCCACACTTATTCATATAATTTTTAAAAGGATGTAATGTTTCAAATCATATGCAACATAGATCTAAAGAATTTCATCTCCGATTCCACGGATGTTAAGACTGTGTCTGTAGGGGTTAAAGTATGTTAAGTTCTGTTCCCCAATATAAACTTCTTTCTCATTAAATTTATCTACTACAGAAAGAGTAATATCATTCAAAGAAGCAACCTGTCTAACAATTTGCAATTCTTTCTTAAGGAATTGCAACGGGAGAGTGATATATTCACTTATCTACAGAAACTATAGAAGGCGGACATGTCCAACATAGTTTGCGACAAATGTTGAACTCAAAGTTATTATGTTTTATTATTATGGTGTGATCTAAGAAGTTAACACTTCTATTTTCAGTCTGTATTTCTGAAATACATTGTAAATTATCACGCAAACCAGCTAAGAAGTTACGTAACTCTACCAAATTTCCGCGCCAAACTAACAAAATATCATCCATTTATCGTTTACAGAATTAAATGTCACTTCAAAAGGGATTACCTGACAAAATGATTTTAGGCTCGAAATCATGCACGGAGACATGCAAGTAAAGGGGAAAAAGCAGAACTTATACCCATACCTACGGACATGTATTAAGTAAAGGTCTGAATGCTGCAATTTGAGATAAAAATCTGGTTGGATCCATGATAAAATTTCCAACCACTCCAATCTCCGCCATTTCATATATCTTACTATCACCGTTTTTGCTGTTCGCTAGCGGCCCAATTGCTTCAATTTTTGCACAAGTTCTTATACGTATTATGTTCCATATCCTCATCAGGATGCCTTTCATTAAAAAATGTTGCTATAACGCGCACATTGCTTGGCACCATAAATGAAGATAAATTTAACTCTTTTAGCAATAGAATACACCACCAGAGCTAATGGAGAAAAACTATTCTGCGTCATTATTCAGGTATCTATTGTACATAACATGATGTAGGTCTGATTTTGTCATTTTCAGGATGCTAAATAAAAAAAAGCATTAGCATAATAATAAGAAGATAAACCTTCATTTGAGATAGAACACGATGGCGCAATCTATTTAAAATTGTCGACAGGTATTCGTGGGGGCAAAAGTGTAAACATTATAAGTGTGAGTAACAGGTCATGGCAAGTACATGTTTTTGTAAATTTCAATAAATGTAAGGAGGAATAAGAAATAATAAGTGCTACACAGAACACGGTTATTGTAAAAGATATTCAAATACACGATCATTCATTTCTGAATTCGATTGACCAAAATCGCTATGATTTTTCGTCCAGAATTTTGTATATTTTATTAAGGAAAAAAACCTTTCAACAGAAATATGTCATACTAGCTTAACGCGCATAACATTAGGATGTGGGAGCCGCATTAGCGTCTACCAAAAATCAAATCTCTCTCATCATTAATGATAGCAAGGACTGTGGCGTAGTATGGTAAACAACACATAAGTATCGGCACCCTCCGCACCACACAAGTTTAATTTATTATATAGTAATATAATAATTAGTCCGGGACGGCCGTTTCGAGGACACGAATGGTCCTCATCATCAACCGGTGACCGAATGAAGTGAGAAAAAACTTTTTCTAAAACTAAACATGCATGTACTATCCCTACTTCTTAGAACAGATATCCTTTACAAGTGCCTATTTCTACCCCCTGCACGCCTTGAAGCTACGACGTGCGAAAGATAACATGCATGAACTATCCCTTCACCGAGAAGAAATATTGTATTTTACAAGTGCCTAATTCTACCCTCTACGTGTCTTAAACTACGACATGCGAAAAACACGGCCAGATGGACGGGAAGATCTCTTTTATGGCCCAAAATATAAACGAGTGCCAGCCTACTGCAAAAGGTCAAAAAGAACAGAGTACGACAACGGTCCGTTTTCTCGGTTCATCAGATTTTTATTACTTTTTATGTAAACCGTCTCGTACGCGTCTAATTCTCGCGGCGA